>CM053577.1:24836423-24921566 GCA_028646485.1 Cryptoprocta ferox | reverse complement strand
ATTACTTTGGCTATTCTGGGGTTTTTGTGGTTCCATACGAATTTTAGGATAGTTTGTTCCAGCTTTGAGAAGAATGCTGGTGCAATTTTAATTGGGATTGCATTGAATGTGTAGATTGCTTTGGGTAATAATGACATTTTAACAGAAAAAGGCAATTCTAAGAAGCATCACTGGAGATTATATATTTCTTATTGTGCAAGAAATGCAAGGGAGGAAGTGGAATTATTCTTATGTGACTTTTTGTTAGCTGGACTATGTCTCTTGTTTATGGTGCCATTCTAACACTGGACTATGTGGAGCATGGACTTAGCAGGGTTACATAGATGTAAAACCCACATTTTTCTCCCTGTTATGTTCTTCTAGAGCCATCTGGTTCAGAGAGAGCCCTTCAAGTTTTTAAGGATGCTTACCCTATTCACCTTAATTTTTCTCTTTTCTTGGTTAAACATTTCTATCAGTTACTTCTTTTTTCCTTTAAAAATAGCTTATTGAGGTATAATTGACATACAATAAACTAAACATATTAAAAGTGTATAACTAAATTTGTTTTGACATATGTATATACCCACAAATCATCATCACAGTCAACATATGGATATGGACATATACATCACCCTCAAGACTTTCCTTATGACCCTTGTTAATAATTTCCCTCTTCCTTCTACACTGTCTCAATCTCCAGGGGACCACTGATCTGCTTTTTGTCTCTTTAGATTTCTTTATACCTTCTAGGGTTTCATATAAGTAGAATCATACAATATATACTATTTTAGGGAAGGTGGATTGCTAAGTCTGGCTTCTTACAATCAGAATAATTATTTTGAGATCTATTCATGTTGCAGAACATTCTAGTAGTTTATTTTTTGTATTGATGAATAATGTTCTGTTGTATGAATATACCTCAATATATTTGTTCATTTACCTGTTGATGGAATTTGAACTTTTACCAGTTTTTGGTTATTACAAATAAAACTGTTCTGAACAATCCTGTACAGATCTTTGTATCGACATAAGATTTCATTTTTCTTGGATAAATAAATAGGATCAAAATGATTAGATCATATGTACATTTGACTTAAAAAAACTTGATTACAAATCAGTTATTTATAAATGTAAAGCTCTATTTTTTAACTCCATTTTGCTGATTTGTCTATCTTTACATGGCTACCATATCATTTTGATTACTGTAATTTTATAGTAAGTCAACAATAAGTCTTTTATAAAAGTAATATAATAAGTCAGTCATAATAAGGAATCAGGTAAAATTAGTCCTCCAGCTTTATTCTACATTTTCCAAGTTGTCTTGATTATTCTAAGTCCATCACATTTTCATATAATTTTGGAATCAGCTTGTCAATATCTACAAAAACGCTTCTGGGATTTTGATGGAAATGGCACTGAGTCTAGACCAATTTGGGGAGAATTGACATCTTAATGGAGGATTGTTATCTTTTCATTTATTTGGGTCTTCAATTTCTTTTAGCAATGTTTTGTAGATATTCACACATGAGTCTTGTATGTCTATTATCAAATTTATTCCTATAAAATTTGTATTTTTAATTATTCTAAATGGTATTTTTCAAGTTTTATTTTTTGCCAGTGTATAGAAACACAATTAACTTTTTATTTTGTATTCTGCAAATGTGATAAATTTACTATTAAGTGTAGCAGCTTTTTCATAGATTCCAAGGGGTTTTTTACACACTCATATTGTTTAACAATAAAGAGTGTGTCTTCTTAGTATGTCTTCCTTTTTAATCTGGTGCCTTTTATTTCTTTTTTGCTCCTAATTGTGCTAGGTAGAACCTTTTGTGCAATGTTAAATAAATGTAATAAGTTCAGACATCCCTGTATTTTTCCTAATCTTAGGGGACACTATTTATTTCTATCATTAAGCATAATGTTTGTTGTAGGTTTTGATGAATGCCCTTTATCAAATTGAGAAAATTCTCTTCTATTTCTAGTTTGCTGAGAGTTTTTAATAGAAACATATGTTGAATTTGTCAAATATTACTCCTGCATTTATTGAGATAATCATAAGATTTTTCTTTTCCAGTGTGTTAATTTGACAAATTAAATTAATTGACTGTCAAATGTTAGACCAAAATTTCTCATCCACATTGCTTTCCTGGTATAAACTTCACTCTTTAATGGTGTACTATCTTTTTTATGTATTGTTAGATTTGATTTGCTAATTTTTTCAAAGAATTTTTTATTTTTATTCATGAAGAATATTAGTATAGAATTTTTTGAACTTAACATCCTCATCTGTCTTTGGTATCAGGGTAGAGATAGCGTCACAGACTGAGATGAGAAGAATCCTTCTTCAATTTTCTAGAAAAATTTGTGTAAAATTGTTATTATTTCTTTCTTAAATTTTGAAAGAATTTTCCAGGGAAGCCAGGTGGGCATGGAACTTTCTTTGTGAGGAGATTTTAAATTAAAAATTCATTTTCATTGATAAGTATAGTATTATTCAAATCACCTATTTCTTCAATGACCTTTGGTCATCTATGTTATTCAAGAAATTTGCTCATTTCATCTGTTGTTGAATTTGTTGGCACAAAGTTCAAAGTATTTTCTTATTTTCCTTCTATTATCTGTAGAATCTGTAGTGATGTTACTTCTATCATTTCTTGTATTGGTCATTTGTGTCTTCCCTCATTTTTCTGATAAGTCTGGTTAATAGTTAATCACTTTTATAGCTTTTCTCCAAGAAGCATAACTTTTATTTATTCATTTTGTTTTCTAAATTTCACTGAGCTTATTGCTTGTCTTCTTCCATCTAATTTGGGTTTAATTTGCTCTTCTTTTTCTAGTTCAGCGGTGAGTAAATCTTTTATGCAAAGGACTAAATGCAATATTTTAGGCTTAGGCTTTGTGAGCCCTATATTCTCTGTCCATCTACTCAACTTTGCCACCACAGTATGTATGCTGCCATAGAATATAGAAGAATGAGCATGGTTGTGTTCCAATTTAACTTTATTTCTACAAAAACAGGCAGTGATCTTGATTTGGTCCATGGGCCATAGTTTGCCAAGCCCTGTTTTGGTTTATTAAGGTTGAAACTGATTTATTGGTTTGAAAACTTATTTTCTAATATAGTCATTTAATGCTATAAATTTCTCCATAAAAATATTTAAGCAGCATCTTACAAATTTTGATATGCCATATTTTTCTTTTCAGTTTAATATACTTCTTAATTTGCATTTTAATTCTTCTTTGCCCTTTGGGTTATGTAGAAGCTTGCTCTATAGTTTTTGGAGATCTTTCTGTTACTGATTTCTAATTTAATTCCTCTGTGGTCAGAGCAGACACTTTGTATGACCTAAATCCTCTTAAAATTATTGAAATTAGTTTTATGGCCCAGAATATGGTTTGCTTTGTTAAATGCTCCCTCTGCACTTAATAAGAATGTGTATTCTACTATTATTGACAGAAGTATTCAATAGATGTCAATTAGGTAAAATTAATTGTTAGTGTTGTTTAAGTATCCTATGTCCTAGATAATTTTCTGTCTACTTGTTCTATCAAAAATTAAAAGAAGTAAATTTTTATTTCTTTATTTATGTATTTTAAAAAGTTTTTATTTAAATTCCAGTTAACATACACCGTGATTTTAGTTTCAGGTATACAATATAGTTAGTTATTCAACACTTCCATACAACACCCAGTGCGCATCACAACAAGTGCACTCCTTAATCCCCATCATCTATTTCCCCTGCTCACTTCCCCTCTGGTAACTATCAGTTTGTTCTCTATAGTTAAGTGTTTGCTTCTTGGTTTGCCTGTCTCTCTCTTTTTCCCTTTGCTTGTTTGTTTCGTTTCTTAAATTCCACATATGAGGGAAATCATGTGGTATTAGTCTTTGACTGACTTATTTTGCTTAGCATAATACTCTCTAGCTCTATCCACTTCAATTCAAATGGCAAGATTTCATTTTTATGGGTGAGTAATATTCCATTGTATATTATATATACATCTATCTATCTATCATCTATCTATCATCTATCATCTCACATTTTCTTTATCTATTTATCAGTTGATGGACACTTGGGCTGGTTCTATAGTTTGGCTATTGTAGATAATGCTTCTATAAACAACAGGGTGCATGTATCCCTTTGAATTATTATCTTTGTATTCTTTGGGTAAATACCTCATCGTGCAATTGTGGATCACAGGATAGTTCTATTTTTTAACTTTTCGAGGAACTTCTATACTATTTTCCACAGTGGCTGCACCAGTTTGCATTCCAAAAGTGCAAGAAGAAGGTTCCCCCTTCTCCACATCCTCTCCAATACCTGTTGTTTCTTGTGTTGTTGATTTTACCAATTCTGACAGGTGTGAGAATTGTAGTTTTGATTTGTATTTTCCTGATGATCAGTTATGTTGAACATCTTTTCATGTGTCTGTTGGCCATCTGTATGTCTTCTTTGGAAAAAATGTCTATTCATGTCTTCTGCCCATTTTTTAATTGGCTTATTTGCTTTTTGGGTGTTGAGTTTTATAAATTCTTTGTATATTTTGGATACTGAGAGAAATAAAATTAAGTCTTCAGCTGTAATTTTTATTTCTTTCTTTCTGCAGTTCTATTAGATTTCACTTCATACATTTTGAAGCTCTGTTATTAAATCCATAAGTGTTAACATTTTTATACCGTCTGGATGAATTGGTCCCTAACCATTGAGAAATTATCATTTTTATTCCCAGGTATATGTTTTGATTTGATACCCACTTTGTCTTATATTAATATAACCACTTCAATTTTCTTTTTGGTTAGTGTTACCATACTATACCCTTTTCCATTCTTTTATTTATAGCCTATTTGTGTCTTTATATTTAAAGGATGCTTCTGGTAGGTATTGTATAATTAACTCATTTTTTTGGTACAATTGGACAATCTTTGCCTTTTAATTGGAGTGTTCATTTCTGCTAATTCTAATATCTGCCATTAGTTCTAGGTATGTTTCAATGAGTCCCCCCCTTTTTTTCTGTTTTTGGCCTTATTTTGTATCAATTATTTTTATAATTTCATTTTATCTCCTTTACTGACTTATTAATTAAAACTCTTTTGTTATTTTAGTTGTTGCTTACTGGTTTATAGTATGGAATTTCACTTATTTTAGTCTATGTTTAAGTGATTTTTACTAGTTTATAAATAATATAAAGAACTTAATATAGTATATTTCCATTTCACTCCTCCTGATCTTTGTGATATTGTTGTTATACATTATATTTTTCTTTTTTAAATTATTTTCTCTCTCTCTGCTTCATTTGGGAAGTTTCTATTGCTATTTCTGCAAGTTCACAAATCTCATTCATTGTATTTTTATCTAAGACCTTATATAGTTCTCATTTCTTAAAGTTTGTTAAACATCTATGTAATTTTTTGTAACATATTGAATGCATTCATCATGAGTGCTTCAGTGTCGTTTTCTGCTAATTCTAACATCTGTCATTAGTTCTAAGTATATTTCAATGGAGTTTTACCCTTGTTTTGTCATATTTTCCTTCTTTGCATATCTAGTAATCTTTGACTGAATGCCAGACATTGTTAATTTTACTTTCGTGGGTGCTGCATAATTTTATATTCCTAAAAACATTCTTCAGCTTTCTTTTGGGACACAGTTAAATAATGAGAAAATAGTTGGCATCTTTTCATCTTTCTTTTAAAATCTTTTAGTCAGAACCAGAGTAATATTTACTCTGGGATTATTTATTTCCTATTACTGACTCAAAACCCTCTGAATTTACCCATGCCCTATAAATTTTAAGATTTTTCTAGTCTATTTTGTGGGAACAGGCACTATTTCCAGTCTACTATGAGCAATAGAAACTGTTTGCTCTTGTCCTTTCAGATGGACAAGAGCAAACAGTTTCTCTGATATTCTCTCCCTATCTCTCAATATCTCTTGATACTCTCTCCCTAATATCAAGTAGTTTCCTCACATGTATACTCTGATTAGTTGCCTGCTAGGTACTTGAGGAAGATCTGTTGAAGGTCCAGGAGTTTCTTTCCATTTATCACTTTCCTCTCTAGTACTTTGTTTCATAAACTCAAGCTACTTTGATCTCCTTGGACTCTCAGCTCCATGTCTTCAACTCAGGGTGCCATTAAGTTTCATCTCATCCTAAGCCACTACCTGATATCTCTCTCAAAACAATAACCTGAAATAATCTTAGAATTTACCTTTTTTCCCCCTACCATCTCTCAAAAATCACTGTCCTTTGTTGCCTGATGTCCATTGTCTTAAGATTTTGTGTCACATATGTTATCTAAGTTTTTGTTTTTTTTGTTTTGGGGCAATATGGAAAACCACTCCCTGTTACTCCATCTTGGTCAGTTTATCTGTTATTTCTCACTCATTACTTTCTGGACTTGAAATTCTCTAGTTTGCCTTTATACCTCCTCAAATATATTACCTATACCAGGAGAAAATATCAAGGGTAACTTCTGAAAAATGCAGAGGAAATGATAACTTCCCCTGTTATAATCTAGTCTTGATAGTCCCATCAGTGAAGCATAAGAACACATCACTTTTCATCAGGCTCACCATTCTGTGGCCTGTTAATGTGCATTCAAAGACATAAAACCCCTTGGTATTCCTTACTTTTGTAGCCATAAGCTATGTCCCCATCTTGTGTTTTTGCAATTGTGTATATTTTTTATTTCTAGTTGCTGACTTTTAATTTATTTTTTAAATTGAATTTCACTTGGTTAGATTGTAAGCAAGACTCAGTAATTGATAATGGAAGAACAGATTTTAGGAGGTACAAAGAATCAAAGGCTGAAGAAAGAAGTAGGGAGAAAATCAGATTCCTAGGATAGACCTCAGGAAAGATCAATCAAGTTGATGATATATAAAGAAAATATAAAAGAAAGAAAGAAAAAAGAAAGAAAGAAAAGTTTAACAATAGCCTTCAGCTGGTAAAGTCTTAGCTAATGTGAGCACTTCAAATATCTTAAGGAAGTACTTCACTCTTGGTGTGGAACTGGAATGTACTAGTCCTCAGGATTGAAAACAAAGACCTTAGAGAGTCCTTGGATTAAAGTAAAGCAATGAAAAAGAATTGCTGGAAAGAACCGTTAATGTTTTGAACCTATGCCAGGAAGACTGTATAAATGTGAAGATTGTAGTTGAGATTTTCTACATCTTATCTATGATGACTATCTGTGTTATTCAACAGAACTAAAATTTATTTGTATAATTTGAAGCTACTATTTATGATGGGTGGTAGGAGACAAAATTAGAGGAACATATTATGCTGGTAAAGAGAGTGGGGAAAGGCTTAGACCCAGGTATACTGTCTTAATGGAAGCAGTGCTATTCTTTCCATTAATCTGCACAATATCAATGCAAAGTTGACCCATGAGCAAACAATAAAATGTAGGAAGTTATCTAAGTGGTGGATGAAGGTGTTTATTGAAGCTATTTGGTGATTCGGAGGCAAGCATTTCAACTCTTTGGGATATGAGGGGTATCGGTTTTTATTAGAGTTACATCTGAGAGAGTAAGGTTTAGGCAGATGGAATACTCCAGATTTCAGCAGTGTCTGGAATACTACTTTAAGGAAAAAAAAAGGGTGGGGAGGGTGGTTTCCTTTTTTCCTTAGATGTTGTAACACTCCTCTTCTTTTTGCTTTAATTTTAAAAAATTATTTTTTTAATGTTTATTTTTGAGAGAGAGAGAGAGAGAGAGATAGACCACAAGCAGGGGAGGGGCAGAGAGAGAGGGAGACACAGAATCTGAAGCAGGCTCCAGGCTCTGAGGGTCAGCACAGAGCCTGATGCAGGGCTCGAACCCACAAACTGCGAGATCATGACCTGAGCCAAAGTCAGATGCTTAACCAACTGAGCCACCCATGTGCCCCTGTTTTTTTTTTTTTTTAACATTTATTTATTTTTGAAAGACAGGGAGAAACAGATCACGAGCAAGGGAAGGGCAGAGAGAGAGGGACACACACAATCGGAAGTAGGCTCCAGGCTCTCAGCTGTCAGCACAGAGCCCAACGCGGGGCTCGAACCCACAAACTGTGAGATCATGACCTGAGCCAAAGTCAGACGCTCAACTGACTGAGCCACCCAGGCGCCCCTCCCTGTTTTTGCTTTTTAAATCACTTCTTGTAACTTTTGTTTCTTCCCCATTATTTTTAGTTTTATTTAAAAACTTTTTTTAGTGTTTATTTATTTTTGAGAGAGAAAGAGAGACAGAGTGCAAGTAAGGGAGGGACAGAGAGAGAGAGAGGTAGACACAGAATCTGAAGCTGTGCTGTCAGCACAGAGTCTGACACAGGGCTGGAACTCACAAACCCTGAGATCATGACCTGAGCCAAAGTCGGACACTTAACTGACTGAGCCACCAAGGTGCCTCACTTCCCCATTATTTTTAATATTTTTGTCTCTTCCTTTCTTTACTCTTTGTCTTTTTCTTTTTTTTTTTAAATTTATTTTTAAATGTTTTATTACCTCTTTATTATCTCCTTCTAATAACATTTTACCTGCCACCATTGCAGACAACATCTTCATGGGAACAAAGAGGATTTTGGACAGGTAGAAGGTGAAGAGGGAATGAGGCCGTGACTGAATCTGCCTTTTCTGTGGCAACCAATATGTGTTGCATGGAATGGGGAGACATTTTTGTAGTGGTCATTTAGGCTTAATCATGATGGGGCCACTTAGAAGAAAAGTAAACAGGAGTTGGAAGAAGGAAAGCTGTGCCTGCTACAGAGTAGTTTCCCCTACTTGTTTATGCAGTGGTAACATGAGACTGTAACTGATAACTAGGGACACTATATTTTGAGTCATGGTCTCTCCCAACTTTGGGAATTTTCCTCCTTGCCTGCCTGCAGCAGCAAACTTCTCCCACCCTTCTCCGTGGACTAATACAGACACAAGTGACAAACAGGATATTCTCCCCCATACAGAATCTAAGGGAATTTCCATTCAACAAATATGTATTAAGCATCTACTATGCCACCACTATACGGGGTGGTTAAGTTTAAAGTTGCACAAACCAGGGTCTTTAACTTTTAGGAGCTGTAATCCAGGTAAACACATAAAATACGATAGTGAAGGTGGCAGAGAAGAAAAATAAAAACAAAAATAAAGACCATAAGAAATGAATGTAGTACAGTGGGGATCTAGAGGAGTAAGAAGCTATTTCTTGCTTTGAGATAGAGGGAGGCTTCATGGAGGAGCTAGAATTTTACCTGGGTTCCAAATAAGGATGAAGACTGAAGAGGAGAATGTTTGTGTAAAATCTTAGAGATAAGGAAATGTGTAGGACATTTGTGCAGTAAGTGATAGAAAGACAATGACATTGGAAGAACATTATTTCAGGTAAGAATAGGAAACATGCTGGGGTCTACACTAAGCAGGCTGGCTGGACTTTGTTCTATAGGCTAAAGGCAATCACTGATGGACTTTAAACAGACACGATGACATGGTGTAATCTATGTTGATAGCTGTGTAATGGTGGGCTAGAGAGACTGATGGCTGGGAGATCCATTAGGAAAGGGGAGGAGGAATAAGGGCCAGTTTTTAGTGAGAGGTGCAGCAGAGCACTGGGTATCTTCATGATGTGCCTCAGAATCCTGGATTTACAAGACATGACCTTGGGGAAAGTTTCTTACTTTTTCTATGCTTTAGTTTCCTCCTCTATTAATCAAGGATCAAAATAGCAGTTATTTCATCCGGTTGTAAAGATTCAATGACTTGATATGTATAATGCCCTTAAATCTGTGTCTACCAAACCATAAGCACTCAATAACATTATGTATTTTTAGTAAGGCAGTAAGGCAGTGGTAAGAAGAGACAATAATGAGTGGATTTGAAAGTTATTATACTATATAATTATGCCATTATTTATATTGGAGTTATTTTCAGCTATTTGCCTACTGAATGTAATTCTATTATTTAGTAAGCAAAGCAAAAAATCAAATAGTTACCATAACATATATTACATTTTGTTTATTTCTTGTGATTGATTTCTTCTAGAATATGACTCAGACTTTGAGATAATATATGAGGTTGCCCCTGACATACATTAGTTTTGAGAAGAAGCTTGGAAGACTCTTAAATACAGAGAATAAACTGAAGGTGAATGGGGGGCATGGGGGAGAGGGGAAAATGGGTTATGGGCATTGAGGAGGACACGTGTTGGAATGAGCACTGGGTGCTGTATGGAAGCCAATTTGACAATAATTTTATTTAAAAGAAAGAAAAGGAGCTTGGAAATGTAATAGGGCCATTTGTGCTATGTGGTCAGAGTTAGTCTTTATCATCTATGTTCATCTATCTATGTAGGTATGTATGTATTTCTACTTTCTTACATTGCACCTAACCCACGAGAACTTAAAAGTTGTAAGATCTTTTGGAGATAGAACCATGTAACCTTCATAATCTCTTTGATGGAGAATGTATTAAGTAAGGTTTACACTGATCCTTCTTAGTGGAAGAAGAAGATTGCTACTCCATGCTCTCTGTTGGGGGCAGGGGTGGGGGAAGGAAGAGACAACAATGGAAGGTAAAAGGGGAGTAAGGACTACCCTGGGCTGCTTTTCTTTTCTCCTTCTGCTCTTCCTCCACTACCTAAATTATTGCCACAGAACAAGGGAGCTCCTCTCCTGGAGATGTCGCCAAGGAGCTGTGAGGGGAGCTGGAAAGGACCTTCTCTGCTTGCCCTGCCTGCTGCTTTGGGATCTTGGGAAAAATACATAAGGCAAAATGGGGCTGACAAGAGTGGACAAAGAAGCAGCTCTCTTTGTCCAGGACCAGGGAAAGAGGAAAAGAGAGGGAGATAAGCAATTTTCCTTTACTGTTTCCTGTGCATTCTGAAGTGGACTTATCTATGGTCTAGACCACACTGAAAATATGAAGGTCATGATAACAGAGACATCGGAAGTCAACATCTAACTGTAAAATGTTTATCTTGATCTACTTTGGGCTTTAATAATAATCCAAGACATAGGAAAGGAACCATTGGGAGTGTCAGTGGGATGGCAAAATGACCAAAGCATCTCTAAGAGAAGAACAGGAGTGTGGGGTGTTCTTGTGGTTCAAGTCTCCTGAGCCCCTTCTCTGGGCACCCTTTGGCCTTCCCATTTCAGGAACCTCTTCTCAGCAACAGATACCTGGCTGCCTCTTTTCCCACCTCTGACAGAGGGTGAGGTTGAAGGAGCAGGGACTTGCCTTAATGCTTACCCTGAATGCAAGGTGAGTCAATGGCAGAGGTGAAGCACTTAGGGGATTTTAGACATGTCTCTGATGCTTTCCTCTCAACTCTGCTGAGGAGGAGTTGTCCAGTATCAGAAAGAGATTAATTCATATGCAGCCTTTAAAAATAAATATGGAGGAATATTTACTGGCAGGGAAATTTGTTCATGAAATGCTGTTAAGTGCAAAAGCATGTAACAAACATTGTGTACAGTATGATCTCTACTTGTGAGCCAAACCAAATCAACCATACACATCACACATGCACACTGGGAAGTTTAACCAAGTTTAACCTTGGCCTTCTCTGCTGGGGAGAAAATAGGGGGTTTGCTACACACTACAAAAGTGCGTATGTGTGTTTATTTTTTTCTATCAATGAAAGTCATTTTTAGTTTTCACAGTAACAAAGACACTAACGCAAAATTCCACAGCAGCGAAATGGTTAGAGCCTCCCCAGATATCACTTAGAAGCTGGTATACATAAATGTGAAGAGATCTGGGAAATAATGCAGTCTTCATTTTCCTTTCCTTTTTTTTCTTTTCTTTCTTTCTTTCTTTCTTTCTTTTTTTTTTTTTTTGCACAGAAAGCATGGAGTAGCAATCTTCTTCCCCTAAGAATGATCCTGGAGTGTAAGTGACTGAACAATCCAGAAAAGAAGAAGAGACAACCCCCACTTTCCCTACACTTCCATGTGCCGATCAGCTTCCGGCACAAACCAACCCTCCCCCTGCTTCCTGCCAATATTGCTTTAGAAGGAAGGGAAAAACCAGACTGAACTCCTAACACTTGGAGAAATATCCTATTCCCTACCCAGGTGCCTATTATTTCAGTGGAAATGTTGAGTGGGGGTGTGGAGGGTGCATGCTGGAAGAATCTGTCCCTAGGATGTGTCTTGTTCTAACCTAACCACTTTCAATCAATAATGTCACAGGGTTAGTCAGCTTCCAGGCTTTTGCCTTCCTTGGCTTTCTATGACCAATGGTCTGTGTGCTTGCTGTGATATTTTTTTCTCTGCAAAGCTGACTTTTAAACCAACAACAAAAGCAACAGTTACACTTACACAAGAGAAGGTGAGGAAATTTCAGGCAGGTTCCCGTGTTTGCTCATCAACTGACATTATTTGGGCCCCTTCTGAATAAGGAAAGAAACAGCAGGCCACAGTATAGTTTAAACAACAGTGACAAGGAGCCCGTCAAAGCCAGAAAATCCTAAGTGGGGTGGAACGAAGTGTGGGAAACTCTTTCTAAAATTTCACTGATTAACCATTGATAAAATAACAGAAGTCTATTTTTTCGCCTCTCAGGGCCCCCTTTATTCACAATCTGAATGTGAAAAGTAAGAAATCCAACTTACCTAAGCTTTACACTGTGCTAATTGTGTGCGAGGTGCTGTCATTTGAGAGTGTGGCCTCAAATATCTTTTCTGAAGGACTTGGTGCAGAGCAAGTGCCCTGTCACCTTCTCTCTCCTTTGAGGAGGTTGTGAGGAGCACAACAGTGCATTCTTTCATTCTCACCATTTGTTTTAGGGGGGTATTGGGCATTTGTTTTTTGGGCTCATCTTCCTCAACTCCTGCACCAGCAGGGCTCCTTCCCTCCCCATTATCTTCAGGAGGCACATTTCCATGTCAAAGACCTTTCTGGAGAGAAAGCTACATTTTCTTCCACCCCCTGCCTCCGTGTTTGTGCCTGACTCACCTTAACTCCATCCTTCCCAGCCCTGTTCCACATTAGCAGAGCAAAACCTTATTTAGAAATCAAAGCCACAGAAAAAAAATCTGCTCTTTTCTGTCAAGGAGAAGAGCAGTTCAATTGCCCTTGAAAATATCAACTTGTTAGAAAGATCACTCTCTCCTGCAGTAAACAGAAAAAAGAGTTCTTCTTCAATGAAATGATAGGTTTTCCTTAGGAAAAATGGAAATGTTAACACTATTATACACAACTAGGTAAATCCATGATGTGCTAGTGGAGAAGAATTTATAAGGAAAGAGTGAGTATAAGTTAACTTGTCTTGCATTTATGGACTGTCTCCTGATGCATTCATTCAGTTGAACTAATAGGTAATTTAGTTGGACATGAAGAAGATTGTTCACGTTCCTACTCTTCTAGGATTGGGGAACCTTGAAACCCATTACTGCTCTTGTCCTTCTGGAAAATCTTGGGAATCCAAATCTATTTATTTCCTGTCATTTGTCCAGATAGAAGTCACTCATGGTAGGGTTTCACTTGGGAGTGGTTCTCTGGGGTTTGATCAGTGTTGTTTGGACCCAAGTAAGACATTCTTGTGAGACCACCAAAAGTCCATGAAACTCCTGCACTGACGACTCACCTTGAAGGACTCAAGCTCATTAGCCCTTACCTGACAGTAGCATAGACACATTATTGGGCTTTGGAGAGCACTGTAAGATGGTCTTAGAGCTAGAGGTAAAGTCAAAATCTTCAGGTTCCTGGTTACTTCTCATGCCCCAGAGCTTGCCCTCTCCCTTCTACACTAGATCTGAATCATACTGAAATACTGAGAGTTCTTGAACAGGTCTGCTTTTTTCTTTCTCCAGATATTTCACAAAATATCCCTTTTCTTTGTAACTCTCTTCCCCCTTTTTGTTCCTGGCTGACTTCCAGTTGGCTAACTCTTATGTCCAATTAACTCCTGAGTCTTTGAAAAGTGCTCCTCTGTTAGTGTTACTCCTATATAATGTCACAACTGGCAGGAGAAAGAAAACAATCATGGGGAAGAAATACAAGTTTCAGAAAACCCTCCAATTTCTTGCCTCTCACTTCTCTTTTCTAATGCAGGACTTGGAAACACTAATGACCTTTTCTTTTATTCTTGAAAAAGTTGATCCATGTCTCTTTGAAACCAGAACAAGAATCTAGGTCTAAATGGAAGGAATATGTACTAGTAGGACTTTTAAGAGCTCCATATATAAGCCAACTAAAGAAACATAGGAAGTGATTCTTACCGTCAACCTAGAGCATTTATTTCCAAAAGATATCTAGAAGATATACAGAAGTATACAAAACCTTGGTTTTAAAATAGTTGACAGTCTACCTGTGGGATATGGTGCTTATATTAATTTCCTATTGCTGTGTAAAGAATTACCCACTAACTGGAAGCCTAAAACAACACCCATTTGTCAGTCCACAGTTCTGTAATTCAGCAGTCCTATGACTCAACTGTGTTCTCTGTGTCAGGGTCTTATACTCAAGGTGCTGGCTGAGAGGAGTTCTTATTTGGAGGCTTGGAGTCCTCTTCCAGGCTCACTCGGTTGTGAGCTTGGATGCAGTTGTAGGACTGAGTCCCTATTTCTTTGCTGACTGCTAGGGACTGTTCTCAGCAATTAGAGGGCACTCTCAGATCCTTGCCATATTCTCCCCTCCATCTTCAAAGCCAGCATCAGAGAATGCCCCATTGGTTCAAATCCCTCTCACATTTCAAATGTCTTCCACCTGTCCCTTTTATGGTCTCACTGAAGAGTTCAGATCAGGTCAACTGTGAATAGAATATGACCTAAGCTTGGGAAGGGTAGTCCACCATATTCATGGGTCCTACCCACACTCAAGTGGAGGGGATTATATAAGAGTGTGGGTCATTGTGGGTCATTTTGGCATTCTGCCTACTTTAGTACTCAAAGGATAAGACAGAGTAAGGTAAATTCCACTTGAAAGATATAAAATATTACATGGATGCAGAGTTAGGGAGAGAAACTTCCTGTATGTGCTTAGCATATGGTAGATGCTCTTTCAGTGTTTGTTAATATGTGGGAAATACATATATATCCCAAGAGCACAGTCATGTATTGAACTGTATTAATTGGAATGAACTTCATCAAACAAAAAAAACCACTTTTGACCCACAATTTGGGTAGTTTGTCAAGTTTCTGGGTTTCTGGGTAGGGGACAGTGAACTCTCCCTGGGCTGGGCAGGTAAAGAAGCTTCACATATCTGGGCGTTTTGAACCATTCTTGAGGGGGAAGACCCAGAAGACTTGAGATACAGGAGTACAGCTGAGTCAGGGGCCACAGCAGGTAGGTTGGGAACAAAGGCAAAAATAGAATCAGGCATAAAGCTGACCAATGTTTTTCTTATTCAGTGAGGTGCTCCACTTACTCAACATGGATTACTAAATTCCCATTCAATATATCATTCCCTTTGAAAGAGTTGACGAGCTTCTCTAATGTGCTAATAAACTAGCAGCTAGGGAGATAGACCTACCCAAACTGGAGTTCAACACCCAGTCATCTTGGCAATATCTTCCAGTGTCTAATAAGAGATTGAACTGTGATTATTGAAAGTGCTTTTCTGGAATCACTCAATAAAAACAACAGAAGTGCTTCCCTCTTACACAACTCCATTTGAAGCAATTTCAGAATATTATGGACAGATCTGTTTAAAGCTGTTCCCATTCCTGTTTCACAAATGGAAATAAGCTGAGGTATTCTGAAGGAAATTGACTTGCCTAAGGTCTTAGTAAATCACTTGAAGCAAAGGAAAGTAAATGCAATATCCCCAAATAGTTTGAAAATTTCTCAAGTGTAGATAACAAAGCTCTGTTGACACTCTATATTCTCTAGATTGATGTCTACGTATTTAAGTTGGATATTAATTTTATACATTTCATTAACAATTCTGTCATGGCTGTCAAAATACTCTAATATTGAAAACTTTGCATCTACTCCTTATGCAAAAAATCTGGATATTTTATAAAGCAATTTAATTGTTGAAGATCCAGATAAAGACTAACTGAGGATGTATGTTTTGAGATTTTTAGGTTTTAAACATTTTTATTTTATTTAATTGCTAAATATACAAGTGAGTTATTTGACTGAGGTGACCTGTCTGATTATTTTGATGTTATACAAGAAGTATTAGGAACTTCCTCTGCAGTTCTTGGGAAACAATATTCAAACCTTTGTTACTTCTTATAGAAAGTCCAGCCCTAAGCACTCCTGAGTCGGTTTAGAAACCCTCTGCCACTGCTTACCACACTCTTAGCTGTTAAAGGAGAAGTCAGAGAGGCACATAAGTAGAAAAGGATGGTTTATATAACGGAAGGAAATGTAAGTGTAGTCCTAGTAAAATTTCAGTTCACTACAGCTGAAGCTCTAATGTAGAGTAAACAAAGTTACAACTTGTTATGTAAGAGGTAGGGTAAGTGTAGAGAAGGACTTGGAAATATCTATGGCCTGTATCTGTTTTTCTCATTCCAATGGTGATGGCTCTAATTCCCATTGGAATATCGCTTCTATAGATACTTGGAGATGTTTGGGTCAAGGCAAATATATTTAGGGAACATAACAGGAATGTCTTTAGGGAATAACATCTTAAAAACGGACCATAAATGACATGGATGTTGGATATTTGTGAAGTAAGGTCCTAAACCATTAGTTTGTATGTTTTCACAACAAATTGCTATTTGGGGTATTTTCCTACATTAAGTAGGAGGACGTAGGACATTTTAAAATGGTGAGTTTTAAATTAGGAAACAACAGCGAAGTATCTAGAGGGACAGAATATGCCAAAGGAAACCCACAAACCACAAGCGAAGACCTTGTTACCATGTGGACTGACCACGACAAAATACTGACTCCCTGTCCCCTCACCCCCACTGCTTTCAGCACAGTACCAAATATCATTGACATAAAAAAGGCAGGGCCCTAAAAACGTAGCTACATTTGCCTCTTCGGGTTTGTTTTCTTTCTTGTCTACTACAGGCCTATGTGTAAAATGCGAACAAAATGTGACGCCGGTTACTGTAAACCAGGAGCCAGAGATGAAGAAAGACCGCCTGTTTTAGAACGGCGCCCAAACCTGGTGGCTGTTGTTATCCTTCTGGTGCCGTCCCGAGGGATGGTGGTCATACCAGGATTCAATTCTACCCAAGCAAGTCTCTCCTTGCTCAGAAAATTAAATGCGTATATGAGAGCACGGATGGTCAATATCGCCATTTTGTAGTAGAGGCTCCGGAACTGTGCTGGCGTCGTGTCAGGTTTTGAAGGATCTTGGTTGGGGAAGAAGGGGTTCCGCAGCAGGAAAGCAGCCAAGCCCTGTGCAGTTCTCTTTTATTGTCTTCATCATCTACCACGCCTATAATGGCTGGATGCATAAAATGAGAAAATCGGTCTGTGGCGACAGTTGTTAAGGTCCATGGATGATATCCTAGAACCAAAAAAACATCTAAAATTTAGTCTCTCTCTTCTGAAAGTACTAGATAATATCTGCAATGCAGTTTTTTGCCTATAGAATTCTTTGTGAAACTCACATTAATGAGAGATGTTTTGCCTAAGAGAGAGATGTGTGCCTTGTGTCAGATGTATTCTTTGCGTGGAAAGCTCGTCTCCCAGATTGACGTGTAGCTATTTCCTTCTTGTTTATGTAGGTCTCAGTTTATCTGTCATTACCTTGTGAGGACTTTTCTGACCACCCAATCCAGTTTCCCTGTAAGACATGTTTTATTTTTATCAGAATTCTAACCACTACCTGATATTTTCTTTTATTTCTATTTTGTTCACTGTCTGTCTGCTTGCCTCTTCTTGAATCCAAGGTCCGTGGAAGCAACCACTTTGTCAGTCTGGTTTATTACTGTTTCCTTATTTCTAGAACATGACAAGCCAATGGTAAGTTCTCACTAAATGCTTATGCAATGAAAGAATGAGTAAATGTATGTGCTATACCATATAGATACATTCTGCTGGTATTGAATTCTTGGTTTCCCAGGGAAAGTTATTTGGTTTTAGTATTCTGCCTCTCAACTCTTTCTGTTCACCAGTAATGTGAAAATGCATAATGTTGTCCATGTGGAGGGGTTTACATAAAACTTTTTCTGTGACCTTAGTAAGGCTTTCTCTAAGAAAGAAATAAGATTATCAGAGAAATTTACTTTTAAAATAAATAAATGATAAAAACTCAAGATTGAAGTTATTTTTAAAAAGACAGAATATGGGGCCCCTGGGTGGCTCAGTTGGTTAAGCATCCAACTTCAGCTCAGGTCATGATCTCGTGGTTCTTGAGTTCCAGTCCCATGTCAGACTCTGTGCTGACAGCTCAGAGCCTGGAGCCTGCTTTGGATTCTGTGACTCTGCCCCTCCCTCACTTGCACTCTGTCTCTCTGTTTCTTAAAAATAAGTAAACATTAAAAAAAAAATTTAAAAGAAGACAGAATAGCTTCTAGGCCTGTAAGATTTGATTGATAACAGATATAATGTATTATATCAAAAGAAGAAGAAGAAGAAGAAGAAGAAGAGACTACAGCATTCATTAGCCATGAAAACAAAAAAATAAAAAGTCTTGGGTCGCTTGGGTGGCTCAGTCGGTTAAGTAACTGACTTTTGGTTTCAGCTCAGGTCATGATACCCTGGTTTGTGAGTTGGAGCCCCACATTGGGCTCCACGCTGGCACTGTGGAACCTGCTTGGAATTCTAACTCACTCTCTCTTCCTCTCTCTCTGTTCCTCCCCCACTTGCGCCCATGCTCTCTCAATGTAAAGAACTAAAATTAAAAACATAAATAAAATGTCTTCGATGCTAACTTGCCAGTGACTGTTGACACATCCAAGTGCCGTGAGTCCAGGGAGAGAGAACTTGAGCTCACAAGCCCCTGTTCCCTCTGCTCTGTGAGATGGTTGCATCTGGCCTTCTCAGACTGATACCAAGAAGTATTTGCTTCTGTAACTTTCTTTGTTTTGCTTCTAAGTCCCCCAGGCAAACTTGGCAGTGTGATTTGGTTTTCCACAGAGATGTGCCCACCACAGGAGATGTACTAGAGGCATGGACTTGAAGACTTTCAGTTCCTGTGATGACCATTGCTCATTCCACACAATTAATAAATTGCCTTCAGGTTTATAGATCTACCCTGTGAACTTGGTAAACGTGAATTGCCCCTGCAGGAGATGTGCTGACAATTCATGCATCAGAGCCGGCAGGATTCCGGGCACTGCTCTGGGTCCCGGTAAATTCTTCAGCATGATGGATGAAGACCTTGTGGCACAAGCACTAAGCCAGATATGGTATTTGGATTTTTGAATTAATGTCCGTTTCCTATCAATGAAATTAGTTACTTAACTAATTAATTACTTAACGGAGTGCAGTTTTCTCAATCTTTCTGTCCCAAATGGATGAGTCTTTGTTGAAGTCCAAGTTATTATCCTTCCCTCTTGGCGGAAGATAGAGGTAAGGAATTTGGGGGACTAGTATTAAAAGTTCAGGTCTTGAGCTCAAGTCCTTTTAAGGCCTCTCCTGGAACAGGTCTTAATGTGGGGACGCAAGGAGAAAGGGTGGAGAGGGGAGTCCTAGATGCCTGTCTCTATATTCACAGCTCTTCCTCAGGGCCTGTGCCAGAGTCTGAGGTTGCAGGGGCCCAGATGGGACACAAAGAACCTCTGGATATAGCCTCTGTTTACCTGTGTTTGGCTGCAGAGAAATATGACCAGACTTGGCTAAAGAGCCAGCTTAGTGATGTGTTACCTTGGCATCTCCAATCTTTGTCTTCTAAGTCCTTTTCACCAGAGATGGTGTCCTTCCTAATGTCATTACCTCTCATCTTGCCATTTATATGTTAATCAAATCTCATTCACATTGATGGCTTACTTCTCTCAAACACTCTTTATTTAAAAAGTATTTCATCTTTAATTTTATGTTGAGACCAAGAAGCCAACAATAAGGAAAAGGATGCCATTTCTTTGTGTCAAGATTCATGCTGTAGTTTGGTATAAGTTTAAGCAAGATGGCAGATCTAAGTGTCTTTTGTGAAGGCAGTAGAGTGAAGCAGTTCTGAATTTTGACTTGAATTTAGGAAAAGCTGGTTTCAAAGCCTTGTTTTACCAGTTACGAGGCTTAGGGCATGTTTCTTAGCCTCAGTCTTTCCATCTGCTAAATGGTAGTAGTATGGTTGTAAGGATTAAACAGAATGAATCTAGGGCTTAGTATGGTCTCTGGCTCATAGTAAGCCCTGAACACACACTACTATTATTGTTCTATCATCTCGGCACTCACTTTTAGATCCCTTTCAGTTCTTCTCAGAAGAACCCTGCTAACCTTGACCAGCGAGGACAGCTCCTGGGCTCAGAGGGACTCACAAAAGCTCACATCTGTGTGACCACCTGACCCTTTGCTTTCCCATCTTTTCTCTTTGCTATTCTCCTAGCCCCTACCACGTCTCACCCTAAACTTCTACCTCTAAGGATCTGAACCTCTTTTCGTTGTGCCTTATCTCTTTTTTTATATACTCCATCCAGAAGCTAATAAAGTAACAGTTCTGCAGACACGCTCTTGATTTAGCAGAGAAGCCATGAACTGATGGACAGTTTCTAAAGACTTGAGGCCTTAGCCTGGAGTTTGTGGACAGACACCAGGAGGCCATGCACAAGGCTGCTCTGATGTAGGGGAGAGTCTGGCAATGCCAGAACTGGGGAGACAGAAGGGTGGGAATGGAACCCAAGACATGCCAGTCTTGGATGTTAGGGGCTGGGAATGAAAATTAGAGAACCCAAGTGGTTGATGATGGACACCATGCTACCATTTTCCTTGTGTCTATGGCACCCTGCACAGTGTTTGACATAAATCAGGGCCTCAAATGTAGTTGGGTAATAATTACTAGGGGGTAATTCTGGGAACTATGTTGTTTAAATCATGTGTGTGTTTGGAAAGCTGTTGCTTCACCTGAATGCTGGTTATAGCCTCTCTAAAAGAAGGCTAAAAACAATACATTTACTTTGCCTATGTAAAAATTACATAGTGAGTGATATTTATGTAAGGCACTTACAGTTTATTAACACCTAGCACTATAATACTTATTATACTTGTCATTACATTTGTATCAGATTACCTTTGTTGTAAGTTTTGTTCAATTGCAATAGCAAACTTTACTTATGCTTAAGATACATTTATAGAATAAGGAGCTTAATCCACAAGTAACAACAGAAGTCCTTCTCAGTTTTACATAGAAAACAGTCAGTGGAAAACATTGAAACATGAAGAATATGAAGTATTTGGAGAAACCCATTGACCACATGGATCAGTGAGCAGTGAGGCAATGAGGGATAGCATCATGAGACCAGTGGAAATCTGGAACCAGTCTCCTCTTCTAGATACAAAGGTAATCCCATTCAAATCCTACTAAAGAGATATGGATTTCCATGGGACCTTATTCAATGCCCTAAATTTGGAGTAACAAAGCCTGAACAATTTAATGATCAAAAGCCTCTTGTTTCCCCCCACAGAGAGTTTATGGAAGAATAAAAATTAGACAGGTAAGATTAACATTCTACCCTAATAGCATTTGTCCTTTTCATTTCCCAAATACACATTTGCGAACATAGTTTGTGCTGCACTAAATATTTTTCTTTTAGTTCCTATCAGAGTTTCCCACATCCGATCACTTGCCAAGCTCTGTACATCACACTCTTTTTTAATAGCTTTCAAATCTTCTGTTGTAGGACAAGTTCACCAGAAGGACATCTCAGGGGGAAAGTCATGTGTGAGTGATTTATTAAGGAAGTTCTTCTAGGAGAAGCAGGTAGGGGACTAAGGAAAGTCAAGACAGGCAAGGGCCTGGTTTTAGCTGGTGCCAGGGAAAACTTTGAAGTGTGACTTATGCCTGGGAATTTTCCCAAGCAGAATCAAAGCAACTAGGCTTTTATGTTTTCTATTTTATAATCATTGGCTGAAGACTGTGGGATTTGAAAAGTTAGTGGTGGGGGTAGGGGTGGGGGTGGAGAGTAAATTTGTAGTCACTTTGAGTTCTTTATGTCTGTGGACAAAGCCCTTCCAGTGGCCAAGCAGTGTCTCTAAAGGAGAAGGTGGGGAGGAGGAATATGAGCATTCGAGCCCAAGTGCAGCTACAAGGAGTACACAGAAAGTCCTACCAAGGATGACAGGGCCTCTGTGTGGACACAAGAAGTGTCCACAACCTCTTCCTGATTCTCTCTGCCCACCACTGTCCTCCTTTAGTTCATGTCTCTGTGATTATTTCTCTTCTGGAATATGTAATGGGTTCCCAATTTATATTCTCTGATCCACACAGACCTCATCTAGTAAATCCTTGTATTCAGTGATCTTCCTAAATTGCAAATTTAGTAGTGCTGGTCCAGTGCTTAAAGCCCTTCAGTTATTGCCTCCTTAACGTGACTTGCCTTAGCTCTTGATCTGATCTTTGACCCCAAACCCCTAGGACTGCAACCTGACAGCCCATGGTAGTCCTTGCTGCTCTCTGACCTCTGCCTGGAAAGAACTTCGTCCACCTAATCGTCTAGCTCACTGTTATTCTCCTCTGAAGATCCAGCCTAATCTTCATGGCCTCTGGCTTCCCACTCCACCCTGGCCTCACACTGTTAGATTTGCCACATTCTGTTTTCCCACCAGACCATTCTTTTCCGCATGAGACATTTCTCTTTAAGAAAGTCCTGTGCCCTGATCATCTCTGATCTCCTCATTTTGGGATTTCTGATAGAAGATAAGGTGAAATGAAGGAGTGGGGATCTGTCTTTGCAGGTATCAGCAGAATGAATGTGGTTTGCAGGCTTCAAAAGCCTCATTCTTTATGTGTTAGGTCACTGGAGCCAGGTAAAGGCTTGGTCACCTCTGTGTGCCAAGTAATGAGCTTAAGGTGCTTTGTCACATTCAGTCTCCTTGCATGCAGACTGAGGGGAATGTAATTATCCAAGCCTCTGATGATCACATTGATATCTCTGGAGATCAGAGGGATCTGTTCTCTTATCAGAGATTTTCTGGCTTCCTGATGGTTCTACCTTTCAGAAAAAAATGTAGATCTTGTGTTCAGTTTGGCCAACATCTATACTGAAAGTGGCAGAAATATTTAAGCCAATTAAACATACATTATTGAAGGTCTTGGACCTCAGGCTGGCACTGTGCTGGGTATCATGTATGCAAAAGGAATAAAGCCTGGAACCTGATTGTTCTGATTTGAATTGTGTTCCCCCCAAATTCCTGTGTTGAAGTCCTAATTCTCAGTGCCCTATTTGGAGATAGGGTCACTGCAGAGGTAATTAATTAACATGGGGTCATACTGAGTAGGGTGGGCCCCCAATCCAACTGACTACTGTCCCTATGAAAAGAATGGAGACAGACATACACACAGGGAGAGTGCCACATGAACTTGAAAGCAGAGATGGGGTGAAGCATGTACACACGACAGTATATCAAAGATCACCAGCAAGCCAGCAGAAGCTGGGAGAAAGCATGGAACAGATTCTTTCTCACAGCCTTCAGAAGGAACCAACCTTGCTGACACCTTGATCTCAGACGTGTAGCTTCAAGAGCTATGAGACCATAGGTTTCTGTGGTTAAGCCACTTAGTTTGTAATAATTTGTTATGACAACCCTAGCAAAGGACGATACTAATCCCAATCGACTCAGAGCTAGACATAAAAATAGTGTGTTATCATGTGAGGAGACCAATAGTAGAGATTGGAACAAGATACACACACAGCACAGGGAAGACTGTGCGTTTTGCGGAGGTGTACACAGGTGGGAGGTGCTGCATAGTGAAGGTTGCCTCTTGGAGGAACTGCTGAGCTAGGTTTTGAAAGCTGAAGATGATTCAGACTGATCTCTCTCTATGGCAGTTATGGCATTCACAGATAAAGCCAACCACTGTGCAATATTACCCCCCATTTCCTGTTAATAATTTTGGTGGGAGTTGTGCAGAGAGGCCACAGTGGATCTGGAAGCAAGCAGGTGGCCTTGGGGCCTGACAGTAGCCAATAAACAGCTTAAGGTCCTGCACCAATGGGCTGTCATTGCGTTCCCCTTCCCCACCTCTTTGTAGCACACCTTTTGTTCTCTTGGGTCTTTTTTCCTTTGAGTAAATTTGTTTACTGCCCAGAAGAGAACAAGGAAGGAATAGGCCGGTTGCCTCGGGCAGATGGTGCAATGTTAGTAGATGACACACTGAAAACAGAACTCCTCAGCTCCTATCTTTTTTTTTTTTTTTTAACATTTTCCAGCAAGGCTCTTCAAACTAAATAGCATAAAACAAACATTAATAAAAGGAAATTGAAACACGAGTCAATGGAAAAAATAGTAAGGGAACCCCTGACTGATTTAAATGATTCTATGTCTTTAGATCCAAGTGAATTAAATCCAAATAATCAAAGAACTTGCAGAAATGACCAATAAACCATGGAGAAGGAATTAATTTCAGGTGTGTGTGTGTGTGTGTGTGCGTGCGTGCGTGTGTGTGGTGTTTTGTTTTTTTTTGTTTTTTTTTTGGCTCTGGTTTGTTTTTTAGAAGTTTTGGATAAAATGCACCTGAAGCCTGAAGAAGAACAAATGTTGTTCTCATATTTAAAGAAATATAAAAGATAAACTCACAGAAAGTACAAATTCATGTTGAATCCTTGCAGACTTTTTAAAAAAATTTATTTTTACCTATCCACTTACAAAAATACAAAGAAGAAAGGAGGCAGGAAGGGGCAGAGAGAAAATGAAGGAAGAGAGAATTAGACGAAGAAAGGAGAAGGGAGAAGACAGAAAAAAAAACAAGAAGAGAGAATAAGAAGTTCCTTCGATTTATGGAAATTACCTCAAGTTTACAGAGTACACACAACTCAATTTGCCTACAGTTGTGACCTCAATAATCCTGCAAAATTTCAGGACGGGCTATTAAATAAACATAATGTACGCCTTGACAAAATAAAGGAGATGACTAATAAGAATCAGAGAAGGTTAATTAAAAAAAAATTATGCTCCACTTGGAGCTTCCTTCCTTTTCAATTTCCTTTGCCTTGTCTCTTCTCATTTCCCCAGAGTGGAATCCACTCTCAAGTCACCCAGAGATGCAGCACCACCCACACCAGATACAACGTGACAGTCTCCAAGCTACATACACTGTTCTCTGGAAGTAAATCCTAGCAGGAGAACAGTCAGTGCTGGTCGTGGTGCTCCCCGGTCAAGCCCTGATTTGTATTTTTTGCTCTCTAAGCTCCTCATCCTGACGTCTCCCTCCCTGTCTTGTGTCCCCTCAGTACCTATAAATCCCGGTCTTCTGAATTAGCTACATTCACTTTGTTCCTGTTCTGAGAATCTTGCCCATCCAAGAACTGGCTTCTGGCTTGCTTTTGTCCATTGATTTCTCTAGGGTCCACATCTTTGATTGATGGGTGCGACCAGGAAACCTCTGGGCAGATGCCTTTATAGACTACACCTGTTTTGGATTCTCATGCTCTTCTCCCCCATTGGGACCATTCCTCCTTCTTAAACTATGTCTCTGTAATTCCTTTATTCTATGATAACTGGACACCAGCTCTTTGAAACACATTACTGCCTTAGGGTTAAGAGCATGAGCTTCAGGATAAGAACGACAGAGATTTTTATCTCTAAAAAAATATAAGTCAGATCATCATTCTCTTGCTTCAAATATTCTAAAGGTTTTTCATCACACTTGGAATAAAATCTCAACTCTTTACCACAGTCTGCAAAGATCAATATAATGTGGCCACTGCCTACCTCTGGTCTTGAACAAGTCAAACTTGTTCCTGCCTCAAGGCCTTTGTACTTGCTTGCTCTCTTCCCTTAGATCTTCACATTTCTGGATTCTTCACTTCATGCAAGTTTCAGTTTAAATTTAACCTCTAGGAAGAAGCCTTCCTGACTACCCTGTGTAAATCAGCCTTCTTTTCTCACCACCAGTCAGTCTTTGTCAACATTGTGCTTTTTTTGGTCTTCCTAGCACTTAATACTCTCAAGAATTACCATTTGTATTTATTTGCTTTCCATGTTCATTTTCCTTCTCTTGACCCCCAGAATGCAAACTTCATGAAAGCAGGGACTCTGTCCCCAGCACCTGAACAGTTTCTGATATATTTGAGGTGCTCAAAAAATGTTCGAATGAATGAATGAATGGATCCTCGTTCCATACTTACCGGCTACATGGCCATGGACTAATTGCCTCTATGGTCTTTAGTTCTTAGCTTTACAATGTGGTTAGCAATTCTCATCTCATTAGGATTTGGTGAGAGTTGAATGAAATTAAACAGGTAAAGTATCTAGAGCAGAGCAGGGAATAGAAAAGCCACACAATAACTCCCAGTTGGGCTTATTATGATATGCTAGTCTCTAAGAAAGGCCATGGGAACACAGAGATGATTCTAAACAGTCCCTTTTCCCAACATGCTCAGTAGCTTTGTCTGAACAAGGATTAGAGACATTGCATGTTTTGGACACCACGCCTCCTCTGGCCTGCTGAACCTCTTCTGAGAGCCAGGCGCTCCCCTGGGCCTGTCACACCCAGTACTTGGGTCACGTTCTTGGGCCTGATTATCCACATTGGCTTGTCTTATTGTGAATACACAGCCAAGGTGCAGTGACAATCCCCGAGATTACAAAACTAATCTAATTCCCTTTTATGGATGTAGCTATTAGACAAGTGTTTCTAGGTATATTATAGAGAGTATCTCTGAATTTCAGTAGAGAATATGACAGCCTTTTATGATTTTTCTGTGTGAACCTTACAGATAAACATAAGATGATGTGTCTTTGATGTTAAAGACAATTTAATTAGATAAACCTAAACAACTCCCAGTATTTGCTAAGATCCAAAAACACTCTTAATGTTACAAATTATAGTGAAGATTCATAGTCAGAAGACTGAATCCCCAAATTAACCTATCTGTCTAACCAGACTTGATCATGTAGGGCGTATCTAATTCATTCACTTCTCTATCAATCAGACTCTGTCACTTCATCTTGGAGGATGATGAGCTCCTGAGCTTTAGTATCTCTATCTCCTAGTTAATTGAACAGAGTAACAGGCTATAAAATGATGTTTGTAGCATGACTCCATTATACCATAATGCAAAGTATATATTCATACATGGAGAAAAATAGCAGATGGACACATGCCAAAATGTTAATAGTGGAAGTGAAATTTTAGACCTTTCTTTTCTTTTTCTATGTTTTTCAAACTGTGCTGCCTTGATCATGCATGACTTTTATCAGTAGAAAACAGAATTATACAAATCAACGGCACACTTACAAGATGGGGGGAGAGAGAGCAGCTTGTGAGTTTTCATGGCAGGAAATCTTCCAGACCTGAGCTGAGTGTGCGTCACTGTGTAGCATCACCTGGGCTGTACAGTGCCCCCAGAACAGGTGGGATACAGGCCCCATGGTGCAGTGGGTGCAGGTCTCAGTCCCACGTTTTTTTGTTTTTTTAATGTTTGTTTGTTTGTTTGTTTGTTTAGGAAATGTGAGTGAGGGAAGGGCAGAGAGAGAGAGGGCGACAGAGAATCCCAAGCAGTCTCCACACTGTCAGCACAGAGCCCTACTCATGGGCTCAATCCCATGAACTGCAAGATCATGACCTGAGACCTGAGCTGAAATCAAGAGTTGGATGCTAAACCAATGGAACCACCCAGGTGCCCCTCGGTCCCACATTTTAAGAGACATATTTTGAAGTTACAGTGAAGGAAACATTGGCTTAATTTTAAGAATACATTTCAAATAAGTAGAACCAAGAAAAAAATGACTATTTCATTAGATTGTAAGTTCCACATTCATAGGTGGCATTCTTCTGACAGAGATGAGAGAGGATTCCTACACCAGGTGGGGAGGTCGGGGACAAGATGATGTCTCATGTTTCATTCTAGTCTGGAAGCTAGGCTGATCAAACTGGTCACTTCTACTTATTCATTATTCGCAATAGCTCCAGGAGGTGGGTGTTATTTTTTATCCATGAAGAGACTGATGCTCAGACAGTTTAAATAATTTGCTAAATGCCCCAGATCTTGTAGGTTTCTAAGCTGGGACTTGAGCTTAGATCTGTTTGGCCCCAAAGCCCCAAACTTTCTGTTGTGACATGCTATTTTCTAACACCGATTCTGTGCTCATTTCCTCACTCTCTTTCATCTTCCTTCTGTATATTTCCTCACTTCTTTCCTTTCCTTTCCATGACTTATGCAACAATGGCATCTGGTAACATATTTGGCTTTGGCTTTTATTTAATTCTTGATATTGACATTCAAGGGCAAAGAAATAGAAGACTCCTGGATAGTAGTACCACTACTTATTATTATTATTACTATTATTTTGACATAGTTGAAGAGGTTATAATAATTTAAAAAAACCTTTTAGTGACTGATCAGTGTCTAGGAAAATGTTAAGATTAAGTGTCTAAAGAGCACTGTTTTTGAAATGTATAGTATGAAGCTTTCAGTAAAAAAAAAAGGGAGACAATGGAACTATAAATTAAAAGTAATGTGATTCAGTGCTGTCTTAATTTTAGGTTCTCCAAATTTCATTAGTACACCTTCTTTTTCTTAAGGCTTTGGTGAACTGACCCCTTGACAGTCTCACTTGGAGGCCTTTATCTTTGATTTAATACATTTTTCAACTTGACAGGAAGTTAGGGCTGCAGACTCTTGCCATCATGAGATTCTGAGGCTTTGCATGGAAGTCAAACTCAGGGTAGAAAAGTCCTGGCCACGGAACTTACTATGCTAGGATCTTCTTTCCCCCCACTGTAGTTTATCATCCATAAAATGGGGTCATAACAACTATTCACAGGAGTTTTGTGAAGATTGAATGGTTAATGATACCAAAACAATGATGTGAAAATAAACAGGGAAATAGAAGCCAAATAATGGGTGAAAATCCCCAAACCAAGGCTCTGCTTCACAAATCTTTATGCTTGATTTTTGCACTGGTCAAACAATTCTGAACTGTTATGGAGATACGGTCCTAGCCTCATTATCTTGCCAAGCTAAGAAGAACTGCTTTTCAAATTGAGCTGCCTGATATAATGGCCAAAATAAAAACAAAAGTAAAAACAAAACACAAATAAACCTGTGGGATTGCACATGAAAAGTAAAGGCAATGGAAATCAACAAAGCCAATTAACAAACAGTAAATCACTACTTAATCACATTCTTGGAAACACATCTTTGCACTTTATTAGCCATTCCATCTTCGAAATTATTGAGTTTTATCAAAAGAGCATAAAACTTGAAATATTTGAGATTGAAAAATAATACACTTTTCACATTTTCAACATGTCAGTGTCAGATTGGCAATGAGAGTAGTTATTAAAAACCTTAGCTGTGCTTTCAAATAAGAAACGAAATAAAACATAAATTGCTTTGTGAAATAAAGTTAGCTAAATGATTAATAGTCAATAACGTGTGTTATTTATTCTACCATGGAGCAAGGGGCAGAGACGTTTGAAAATGACTGGTTAAATATCGGCCCATTTTATTTAATAAGTGATAGTTATTTCCTACATTAAATAAAACTCGGTCTACTTACCCAGAACTCACATTTAAGTTTCAAATCCAGCTTTGGCTGAATAATCAGAAGCCATCATTGTGGACCAAAGCAGGGAGATTTTTGGTAAGGATTCTGTGACATGGTTATGTAGAAGCCCAATTGGATTTGGTTAAGGCTGGATTACTTACACAAAGTCCAAAGATAAATTTAGTTGAAAATTGGTCACAGGTAGCCTTGCAGTCTCAAAGGGCATTTCTGACTAGACAAACAGCATCTCCCAACATCCCTTCCACTGAAATAAACAGCCAAGTGTTCCCTCGCCACAGGCTGGGTAAATACTAACTAAACTGTCTGCCTGTATGCCAGTAGGAGCAACACTCCCAATTTTTTAGCAAAATATTTTTCCACTCTGGCCATCCAAGAAACTCTCCAAATCCAATGCTTTTCAATGGACTTTTAAGGCTTCTCTATTTTTCTCACTATTTATAGCTTTCAGATGTTGGCAGGTAGAGAACTGCATTTTCTTCAGAATAAACTTATAAATGATGGTGATGGGAGTTTCATCATCTGCCACCTGATATTAAATAGGTATGAAAACAATCCTTCTTCCTTACAAATGTAAACACTGATGAAGATGAGCAACCAAAAGAAAACCCTCACAGATATCATATCAAAAGTCCTATCAATATTGTGAAGGGTTTTGTTTGGTAAGGACACTGGGGTGGGGCCCAGAGGTGAAGCCCAGGCTGGGTTAGGGCTTCAACGCTGGAGGACAGAAGTCCAGGATGCTAAGATCGGAACACTCAGTGCAGCTGCAGCTTGGGAAGGCTCATAAGGAGAATCTCAGACTGCTTCATGGGGCGCCTAGGTGGCTCAGTCGGTTGAGCATCTGGCTTTGGCTCAGGTCATGATCTCACGGTTGGTGGGTTCGAGCCCCTTGTCAGGCTCTGTGCTGACAGCTACCTCAGAGCCTGGAGCCTGTCTTCGGATTCTGCGTCTCCCTCTCTCTCTGACCCTCCCCTGATCCTGCTGTCTCTCTCTCTCTCTTTTTCTCTTTCTCAAAAATAAATAATAAATACATTAAAAAACATTTTAAAATAGAGACTCTCGGATTGCTTCAATGTTACAGTATTTAATAAATGTGGTCCTTCTAACAATCCTGGGCAATAGACAAGGTAATTATCCATTCTGATTTAAGGATGGGGAAGCTCAGTTGTACAGAAATGACTGGACTGAGGTGTCACAGAATGTGACAGCGCTGGAACCAATGCTAGGTCTTCTGGTGGCTAACCCTGTGTTCCTTCCACCCTGGCCCATGCAGCCACTCTAAGTATTTGAACTGCAGAGTTTTACAGTATCCCTGGGAAGACAATCTATTCACATGAAAGAACCAGTGGAGAATAAAAAAGGAGAAATTAAAGGGATTTACTTAGAGAATGAAAGCCAGAATTCCAGTTGCTAGTAAAGGATTTTATTTGGCTGATTAGGAAGCAATAGTCCGGTATAACTAAGGGTGGAAAAGTTGAGATTCAATACTCAGTTCTGTGTCTAGCCAGCTAGGTTACCTTCGGAGTTCTTATCTGTAGAGCTATAAGCCACCCTCCCTCCACCCCCCACCCCTGCTCTTCTCTGGGAATTGTGAAATCACCAAAGATGAAGCCTCTCTAGGGCTGCCTGAAAAAGAGCAGCTGTTTTCCCCAAGAGCGCCTGCGCCAGGATTCATCATGGAAGCAGGATTTGGATGAGGGGACTATAGCTAGACGAGGAAAAGTGGAAGGGAAATACTCACAAGGAAAAATAGTCTGGGCAAAGTTACGGTGACAAGGGCCAGTATGCTGTTTAAATGGGACAGCAAGGGACATTTGATAGATACAAAACAAAAATGTGTGGAAAGTTCGGCAATTATTAAGTCGATCTTATCCATGTGGTTAGTCAGTCTGGACATTTCAGGTTAAAATCTACTCTGATTATAAAGATAGTCATCCTAAGACTCTTTTTCCTTATCTCCTTCCTCCTGCCTCTCCCCACTTCCTGTTTCCTTCCCTTCCTCCTTTCTTTCTCCCCTTCCTCCTTTCCTTCTCCCCTTCCTCCTTTCCTTCCTCCCTTCCTCTCTCCCTCTTTTCCTCCCTCTCTCCCTCCCTCCCTTCCTTCCTCCCTACCTTCCTTCCTTTCTTCCTCCCTCCCACCCTTCCTACTTTCCTTCCTTCCTTCTTTCCACCTCACCTGTTTGTAGACAGACTACTTTGCAGTATATTTCAGGAGGGGTGGATTTATTTGTCTAAAGCAGGGAGGATTGTCAAATACAGGTCATGCATACTGCCACACCCCTGCCTGACAGACAATGCTAATCAATCACTGCTCTCTGGGCACAATATCAGGATTCATTTCAAGGTGCATGGGTTAGTTAGAGTTGGCACAAGTGATGAGAGCTATTTGCTGAGACAAATCTAGGACACAAATGGATCAAATATGGCTTTCCATTAAAAAAAGGATAAAAATATACTAGAAAATGTACTTCCTTTACCCTTTTCAAAGGTTTTCCCCTTGCTGTGGTGTGTGTTTTTTTTTTAAGTTATATTTTTTATTTGTTTTTGAGAGAGAAAAAGAGACAGATAGAGAGCAAGCAGGGGAGGGGCAGAGAGAGAGGGAGACAGAATCCCAAGCAGGTGAGATCATGACCACTGGCTTAGCCACCCAGACGCCCCTCCCCCTTGCTATTTTGATCTCAGCAAGAACCTCAACCAGAAACAGACAAATGTTTCTTGAAGTCATAGTCTAGTGCACTGAGAGTCTAAAAAAGATTTTTTAGATGCCAAATATGTCTCATGAATGGATTTTGTTTTTTGAATATTTGTCAAACAAATTGACTTCTGGACATTTTGATATTTGTCCTCATGTAAATGTGAATTTCCCTGGTGCTAAAATTTGGTTCCTTAATTCTAATGCAAATGTATGTGTACCTATATGCAGAGATTATGAGCTCAGTTTCTGGAACCAGAGTTGGAATCCCAGCCCTGTCTCTCTCCAGCTGAGTGCCTTAGAACAACTTAACTTGACCTTTCATAGCTTCAGTTTCTTCATATTGAAAAAGGAAACAATAATCATTCGTATCTCATAGGGTTACGGTGAAGAGTAAATGAGATCATTCATGTATAGCACTTAACATAGTATCTGGCAAGTAGCAATACTCAATACATGAGAGTTTGTGTGTGTTGTATGTAGCTGATATCATCTAGGGGTAAACTAAGGACTCTGATGCTCATTGAATTGTTTGGTGAGATGCTGCATTTCTTTGCTTTTGTGCGTTTAAGTTAGAGTTTTAATGCTACTTGAATTCATGATTTTTGTGTGTGTGTTTGAACTCCAAGCAAAATGTCCCCTCTTTTGGTAGCTGATATATTCAAACCACTAGTGCTGGAAGAAAAATAATGTCATTGAAGTAGATGAGAGTTGACATGACAGACTGTGCACAGTATCTTAAACATTCATAACATGCATAATATGCTCTCCATGGAATAAAATAACTCCTTTAGAGTCTTTGCAGTCCCTTGTATCATGGCTTTCATAGAGTGAAGCCATTATAATTCTAAAATAGCTATGCCTGTTTGGGGAATAAACCAGCAGGAAGAAAAGGCAGTTCACACACATAACAATTGACACTTATAAGTTGTTTATAGATACGTGTGCATACATGTGCACAAATGTATGTGGATGGGACATGTATATATTCATTGCACATAGGTGTGTGTGGTGTCTTAAATTCTGGTGTTTGCTCTATTATAACTTACTGGCTAGAAGTAAGTTATTTGGAATCTGTAACACTTGAATTTCAATCCTGACTTTACTCTTTTACTGGTCATGTGATTTTAGACAAGCCTCCCCACCCCCCAATCTTAGGTAACATATTTAAAATGGGGATAAACATACTTTTATAATCTTTCATAGAAAGGATTCATGTGAAATATTACAAGTAGAATTATAGCAAAATGTATAACACATATCAATCTCCCAATATATAGAGCTGTTAATAATAATAAATAAATAAAACAAGTAATTAAAATAATGTCCGTACAAGAAAAACTGGCTTTCAGCTTCATTATTCAATGTCCTGCTTTGATTTTTATTTTATAGAATAATCATTTGGTAGCTTGAGTAATACATCATTCCTTAATTATAACTGTCAGGTGAAAACTTTACTATTTCATGCCTCTCCTGAGAAGTATAAGCACTTGAGCAAATAACGAACTTCTTGACCCAGAGTTTCCTAATCCAAGAAGAAATCTACCTTTTTGTGTTTTGGCATGGCCATTCCTGTTGAAAGGATGCAATCAAATAATGAATTTTATAGGTTCTTACAAGCGCAAATTGGTTATTTAACTGCAGAAAAGTTATAATCAAATACATATTTATTGACTGACAGGTAGCTTCTCTAAAGAAGACTAGGATATTAGTACAGACAAATAATCAGCCCATAGCAGGTCATGATTACTAAATTTGCTAATTGCTTTTCTCAATTGGAAGAATTGTCTTGTATTTGTTTTTAATAAGAAAGTACAGTGCATGCTAAATTTCACCTTTGAAATTCATTGGTTTGGAGATAAACAGTATTCCCAAAAGATCTCTTGATCTTATAACATGTTAGGAAATGTTCACAGATCCATCAAGATGATATATTTCCATGTTAGGAAATGTTCACAGATCCATCAAGATGATAACATTTGGTCAACATAGTCTACTTGGAGAAACCAGATACTGCTGGGTCTCTATTGATCATGCTACTGTGTGTGGGACCACAAACACAGGTTTCACTAAATGTTCCAGAATAAACAGCCTCTCTGCTTGTCAAAATTTGGCACTGCACTGTAGAACAGAGCTATTTCAAACGTTTTCATTCTTCCAGGAGGGAAGAAAGCCAATGTGATTTACCTAATTTTTCAATGAGAAACAATGAATCAGTCTAATGGTTTAATTTTAAGAAGAGTGAATTTGGAGTTAGGAGACAAATCTACCATTTACTTGTATGCATTTGTGGATTTTTAAAAAAAGTTTATTTCTTTTTGAAAGAGAGAGAGAGAAAGAGAGAGAGAGAGATAGCATGAGTAGGGGAGGGGCAGAGAGAGAGGGAGAGAGAATCCCAAGCAGGCTCTGCACTGTCAGCATGGAGTCCAATGCAGGACTCAATCTCATGAACCATTAGATCATGACCTGAGCCAGAATCAAGAGTCCAATGCTTAACTGATTGAGCTGCCCAGGTGCCCTGCATCTTTGGATGTTAAATTTATTATTTCTGCCTGTAAACCCAGGCTAATGATAACTATGTCACAGGATGCTTATGAAAAATTAATAAAATTACATGAGAAATCGCTTTGTAAATCACAAATTAAGGTAAATTTGTAAATTAGTAAAATATTATCCTAGTCATTCTTATTTAACACTGAAGCTGTGACCAATTTGTGGTGTTTGCAAAAGTTACCTTTAGTCAGTAATTCACCCACCCAGGTTAAATTTGGCCTTCAGCAAAACAATTCAAATATAAAGATACTTATTTTCAGTTACATTAAAAAATGAGAGCTCAGAGGTATTTTCTACTGTTTGCAGGTCCTGATACTATATGGTTGGGGGTTTGTTAAGTAAAAATTTCCTCTCTCATCTCCCTTGTGATATGGAGGAATACAAGTGAGGCCATGGCAAAACATGGGCAAGAGGAAAATAAGCAAAGCATTGTGAAGTAATAGTTAAGAGCAAGAAAGAGGTAGACATCCAGACTTAGGTTTAAATATAACCTCTGGTACTCACTAACTCTTGCCGTTTGTAGAATAAATTAGACAATACCTCTTAAAGGTCTTATCAAATCTGTGATAATCTGATACCACCCTACAAATATCACCTGAAAAATTAAATGAAAAAATATTAATATTCAATTTGGGCTCAGCTGGTAGCAGAATCCTCTTTTTCTTCTGCAAAGAAAAATGTCTCAACTTTAAGGCAGATGAAGTGGACCAACCAGTAGAGAAATGAAAACCAATACGGATATTGTCACAATTCTTTCATGGTGCTTGACACAGATTGAAAGTATAGGACGGTGGGAAGTGTTAAAAATTAGAATAACTGAGAGCGAATCTCTTTGATTGACCTTGAGTAATGTGATAACAGAAAGGTCAGTAGTAAAATACAAATATTCATATATAGTTGACTCTTGTACAACATAAGTTTGAACTGCTTAAGTCCACTTATGTGCAGATCTTGTCTTGCTTTGTTTTGTTTGTTTATTATTTTGAGAGAGAAACATGGGAGGGACAGAGAGAGAGGGAGAGAGAGAAAGAGAGAGAGAAAGAGAGAGAGAGAGAGAGAGAGAGAGAGAGAGAGAGAATGCCAAGCAGGCTCCACATTTTCAGTGCAGAACCCAATGTGGGGCTCAAACTCACAAACTGTGAGATCATGACCTGAGCTGAAAACCAAGAGTCACACACTTAACCGACTGAGCCACACAGGCGCCCCATGCAGGTCTTTTTTGATAACTATGGTACAGTACTGTCAATGTATTTTCTCTTTTTTACGATTTTCTTAATAAAATTTTCTTTTCTCTAGCTTTCTTTGTTTTAAGAATACAGCATGTAACAATACATCTAACATATAAAATCTATGTTTGCTGACTGTTTTTGTTACCAATAAGGCCTCTGGTCAACAGTAGGCTGTTAGTAGTTAACTTTTTGAGGAGTCAAAAGTTAGTAGATTTTCAGCTGTGAGGGGGTCGTAACCCCAGTGCTGTTAAAAAGTCAACTATATATACATATATTGTGTTTACTGAAATATAATTTTGTATCATATAATTTACCCACTGTACTACAGTTTAATGACTTTTAGGAATCTTATAAATTGCAACCATCTCAAAAACAATCCAGTCTTCTACCACCACAAACAAACAATTTCTGTGGGTCGGGTCCTTAAATTGTCAATCCCAGCTCCAAAGTACAGCCCTAGGCAATTTGTGTCCATAGTTTCTTCTTGAGAGAGAAAGGTAATATAAAAGGAATCTTACAATATATAGTCCTGTGTGTGACTTTCAATTAGCATAATGGTTTGTAGGTTTATTTACATTGTAGATATATAGATGTTTATTCATTTTTTATCACTGAATAATATTCCGTTGTAAAGATAGCTCACATTTTGTTAATCCATTCACTAGATGATGAACATTTGAATGGCTTCCAGTTTCGGTTTATTATCAAAAGTGCTGCTATGCACATTCATGTGCAAGTATTTGTATAGACATCTGTTTTCAATACTCTTGGACAGATACCTAGGAGTAGAATTGCGAGGTTATATGATAAGTGTGTTTAGCTTTTTAAGAATCTAGCAAGTTATTTTGTGATGTGTCTGTGCCTTTTTTTACATTTCTATCAGCAATCTATGAAAATCTTACTATTTTCATGCTCTCATCAATGCTTGGTAATATCAGTCTGTTGGATTATAGCCATTCTAGTAAATGTGTAGTGTAAACCACTGTGGTTTTAATTTGCATTTCCCTAATGACTAGTGATATTGAGCATCTTTTCACAAGCTATTTAGCCATTTGAATGCCTTCTTTGTTAAAATATCTATTCAAATCTTTTTTTCATTTTTTAAAATTTTTATCTGTTTGTATTATTGAATTGGAAGAATTCTGTATGTATTTTTGTACATTTTTTAATAAAACATATGATTTGCAAATATTTTCTCCCAGTCTGTGATTTGTTTCTTCATTTTCTTAATGGTGCTTTTTGAAAAAGAAAGTTTTTATTGATAATGTCATTATATATTATGTTTTTCTTTATGGATTATGCTTTTGGTATCATATCTAAGAAATCTTTGCTTGACAAAAGTCACAAAACTTATCTATTATATCTTATTTTATAATATTTATAGCTTTAGCTCTTCTATATTTTTTAAAAATTAAAATTTTTTTTAATGTTTATTTATTTTTGAGACAGAGAAAGAGACAGAGCATGAATGGGGGGAAAGGCAGAGAGAGAGGGAGACACAGAATCCAAAGCAGGCTCCAGGCTCTGAGCTGTCAAGACAGAGCCTGACATGGGGCTCAAACTTGCAAACTGTGAGATCATGACCTGAGTCAAAGTTGGACACTTAACTGACTGAGACACCCAGGCACCCCTCTTATATTTTTCATTACTTTTGTGTACGGGGTGAGTAGAGGGTCTAAATTCATTTTTTAACATATGCATATACAATTGTTTCAACACTATTTGTTGAAAAGACTGAACCTTATTCATTGAATTGTCTTGATAGATTTGTCAAAAATCAGTTGACAGAAGTAAGGGTTTATTTCTGTCTATTCAGTTCCATTGATTGATATGTCTATCCTTAGGCCAATACCACATTGTGTTGATTATTGTAGCTTTATCCAAAGTTTTAAAATCAGTTAGTATAAGTTTTCCAATTTTGTTCTTTTTAAAAATTGATTTGTTTTTTCTAATTGCTTTGCATTTCCATATAATTTTGAGGTTTACCTTGTCAATTTTTTCAATAAACCAGTTGTGATTTTGATAGGGATCTCTGCCTTTCTCTTTCCCTCCTACGCTTTTAAGAATTCTATTACATGACTATTATTATGCTTGGCATTACCAATTAGTGTCGGATGGTCTATTTATTTGTCTTCAGTGTTTTCTTCTATTTGTTCTTCAGGTTAAATAATATCTATTAATCTGTCTTTAAGTTCATGGATAGTTTTGTCATTTCTAATCTGCTCCTGAGTCCGTGTTAGGCATTTTTCATTTTAATTATTATATTTTCAATTCTTAAGTTTCCAATTGCCCCCCCCCTTTTTTTAGTAGTGCACATTTTTTTGTTTTTTACTAAGATTCCCTATTTGTTGGAGCATTATTCTGATAGTTTACTTTAATTCATTGTGCATGAATTAAACTCAATGTTTGTGCCCACTCAGAATTAGGTTTTATTAACTATATCTCCCTCTTCCCTCCATGCATAGATCAAATTTTCTTTGATTATCTTGTAATTTTTGGCTCCAAACTTGACATCTTACACACTGTAGTTGTAGCAACTCTGGGTTTTGATTTACTTTTCTGATTTTTTTTCCTTTTTGTACTTTGTCTGGGCTTACAATGTAAAATCTCTCCCCCTATAGGCATCTACTAGTGTCCTCACTTAGTTTATTCTTACTTTGATATTGTTAGCTGGCTTCATAGGTATTACTCCTGTATCTGCATAACTTAGGGGAGAGACAATAATTAACCAGAGTTTATACTTAAATACTGTCAGCCCATAAACTATCCACCATCTGACAATCACCATGCATGTGGTTTGGGGAGCATGTTCATGAGTCATCCGTGGCTTTAATTTCTAACTGGGCTGTCTCAGGTTTCCCTTTTGTATACTTGTGGTTTCCCAGCCACCCATAAGCATGTAAAGGGCTTATCTAGTCTGTAAATGGTGCTCTATTTCCCAGGATGTCCCCATATAATTTCTATCTATTCATTACTTGCCCCAAACAGGACCACAGCCTCAAGCTAGTAGAGATATGGATTTTTCTAATTTATTCTTTCTGTTGTTTGCCACAGCCCCAAGTTTTCCCCCTGTCCCAAATCAAATCTCCTTCTGGTAGCAAAGCTGCTGATTTTCTGCCCAGCACTGCTTTGGTCACCAAATGAGCAAGGGAAGAGGGCAAAAATGGGCATATCCCCAGGCAGGAAGGTCATTGACTACAGCTGTTTTTACCCAAAGCTCTAGCAGTTTTTCAAGAATATGCTTCCCAATTTGTTGTCTGCCTTTGGTCACTTTCCAGACCTCTGACATGGTTGTTTATGACAGTTTTGTCCAGCTTCTACATGTTTTAGGAAGAGACTCTCTGATTTCTTCATGCCACTATAGCTAGAAGTTTCCTTTAAGCCTGAAGGTATATTTTTAATTTATAAAATATCTGCATTTTAAGATGTGCTATGAATATGCATTTTTATTTGTGCATAAATGTGTGTAAACCTAACATTTTTAAAGACTATCTGTGGAATATTTGCTTTGTGCATGGCCCACAGTGACTCCATTCCTAATATTATTGCCTAATTAAGGCTTTTGACTCCTAACAGAAGTGCATTGCAATTAGAGACATTGGGTTTAATATGTATTAACTTTTAAATGTTTATAATTTATAGGCAAATTAAATCTATGTGGATTTAATTTGATTTTTGTCATCTGCCACCTTATGCCATAAATTCTTTCCTGTCAAAAAGTAATCTTTCCTCCTTCATTTCTAACTTGGAAGAGCATTCTTGGGAAGTATACTTGGTGGTGGCACCTCAGGAAATATCCGATACCTAAAAAAAAAACGTTTTCAAGGAATGTTTAAAAGCTATCACCTAGTATGTCATACCGTCATTACCAGATTTTCTTACTCTATTCAAAGTGATGGTGTATATTTAGGATATTTAAAACAGGTATAGAGGGGGGCAAGGTTCACATTTGCTTAAAGTAGTGCTACAAAATACAACTTTTTTTCACCTATTAACTATTAATAAATTGTAAAATATTATAAAATAAAATACTGATGAAAAGGCCAATGATACAAATAATTTCATAGATTAGCAGTAACGGAATATTAGTTTTAAAAACCTAGAGAGATATGCCAACAAATTGGATAACCTAGAAGAAATGAATACGTTTCTGGAAACATACAAACTACCAAGACTGAATCATGAAGAAATACAACAGCTGAACAAATTTGTAACTGCTAAGGATATTGAATTGGTAATCCAAAACCTGCCAACGATGAAAATCCCAGGCCCAGATAGCTTTGCTGGAAAATTCTACCAAACATTTAAAGAATTAACAATAGTACAGTTCTTCACAAACTCTTCCAAAAAATTGAATATAAAGTAATATTTTCAACTTCATTCTAAGAGGTCAGCATTATCTTGATACCAAAAGTAGAGAAAGACTTACAAGAAAAGAAAACTTTAGACCAACATCTCTAATAAATATTGATGTAAAAATTCTCAGTAAAATAGTAAATTTTTTTAGTATTTTTAATATTTTAGTATGCTAGTAAAATACTAGCACACCAAATTCAACAATACATTGAAAGGATCACACACCATGATCAAGCAGGATCTATCCATGGAATGCAAGGATAGTTCAGCATAGGGGAATCAATTAATACAATACACCAGATTAACAGAATAAAAACCAAAAATTACATGATAATCTCAGCTGATGCAGAAAAGGCATTTGGCAAAATTAAATACACATTCCTTATTAAAAAAGTCTAAACCTAGGAGTAGAAGAGAATTACCTCAATATAAAAAAAGTCATGCATGAGAAGCCCATAGCTAACATCATATTCAATGGTGAAAAATGGAAAAATTTCTCTCTAAGATCAGGAACAAGGCAAGGGTGCCCACTCCCATCACTTCTATTTAGCATAGTATAGAAAATCTTAGCTGCAGCCATCGGGCAAGAAAAGGAAATAAAAGACATCCAAATTAGAATAGAAAAGTAAAATTATGTTTGTGTGCAGACAATCTAATCATATATGTAGAAAACCCTAAAGACTACACACACACACACACACACACATACACACACAGACACATACACACAGTGAGAACTAAAACAAATTAAGCAAAATTTCAGGCTAAAAAACCAGTTGTGATACAAATATCAGTTGCATTTCTACATATTAGCAATTAAATCCAAAAAGGAAATTATGAAAACAATCTCCTGTATAACAGCGTCAAAAAGAGTAAAATACTAAGGAATAAATGTAGCCAAGGAGGTGAAAGACTTGTATACTGAAAACTATAAAACATTGCTGAAAGAAATTAAAGAAGACACAAAGAAATGGAAAAACTTCTTACGTTCATGGACTGGAAGACTTAATATTGTTAAAATGGCCATACTACCCAAAAGAATCCACAGATTCAAAGCAGTAACTATCAAAGTGACAATGGCACTTTTTTGAAAATTGAAAAAAAAATTCTAAAATTCTTATGTAATTTCAAAGGACCTCAACTAGCCAAAATAATCTTGAGGAAGAAAAACAAAACTTGAGGCCTCATGCTTCCTGATTTCAAAGCATATTACAAAGCTTTAGTAATCAAAACCATATGGTACTGGCATAAAGACAACATCTAGGACAACAGAATAGAATAGAGAGCCCAGAAATAAACCCTCATGTATATGATCAAACTGATCTTTGACAAGGAGGTCAAGGCTACTCAATGAGGAAAAGACAGGCTTTCTGACAAATGATGTTGGGTAACCTGGAAATTCACATGCAAAGGAAAAAGTTAGACCCTTGTATTATACCGTATATAAAAACTAACTCAAATTAGATTAAGATCCTAAATATACGACCTGAAATTATAAAACTTTTAGAAGAGAATATAGGGGAAACTTCATGACATTGAATTTGGCAATGATTTCTTCGAAGATACCAAAAGGATAGACAACAAAAGTAAATGGGCAACTAGGACTAGATTGAACTTTGAAACTGCTGTGCAGAAAACAAACAAACAAAACATAGCAGAGTGAAAAGGCAACCTATGGAATAAGAGAAAATGTTTGCAAAGCATATATGTTAAGGGATTAATATCCAGAAAATATAAAGAAATCCTTTAATCTAAAAACAACAACAACAACAACACCCCCTCACTAACAATGCGATTTAAAAAATGGGCAAAAGACTCAGATATTTCTTTTAAAAATATATGCAAATGGCCAAGAAACATATAAATAATGCTCAGCATCAGTAGTTCTCCTTGAAATGCAAATCAAAATCCCAAAATCATATCATACTTCTTAGAGTGGCCACTATCATAAAAATAGAAAATAACAGGCATTGGTAAGGATGGGGAGAAATTGCAAGCCTTGCACAATGTTGGTAGGAATAAAAATGCGGCTGGCACGGTGGAAAACAGTATGGAGCTCTCATGAAAAATTAAAAACTGAATTAGTATATGATCCAGTAATCCCACGCTGGGGTATATGTCCCAAAGATTTGAAAACAGAATCTTGAACTGGTGTTTGCACATCCATGTTCATTGTAGTATTATTCACAATAGTTAGGAGGTGGAAGCAACCTAACTGTCCATTAATGGGAATTGGATAAAGAAAAGTGGTGTGTGTGTGTGTGTGTATGTGTGTGTATAATATTCCATCATATGGCGTATATATATTATTCAACTTTTAAAAAGAAAGAAATCTTGTCATATGCTAAACCTTGAAGACATTATAATAAGTGAAATAAACCAGTTAAGAAATGACAAATACTTCATGATTCCACTTGTACATAAAGTATCTAATGTAGTCAAACAGAAAGTAGCATGATGGTTGCCCTAAAGATAGGGCCTGGGAGGAAAGAGAAAGGGGAGTTGTTGTTGAATAAACACAGAGTTTCAGTTTTACAAAATGGAAAATATTCTAGAAATTTGATGCACAACAATATAGTTATAGTTAACTATATATTTAACACTACTATGCTCCATATGTAAAGAAATGCTTAAAATGATAAATTTTATGTGATGTGTTCTTTACCACAGGGGGAACTTGTGGTTTCAGCACTGACATGTAATATGCTTGGACGTCATCATTCTCATCCTTAGAACAAGAAATAACTGAACAAATGGAAAATCAAAGACTTTCCTTGGACTGATCAGAGAAATGAGATTGTAGGGTCAATAGCTGCCTTGAAACCTGGAGACACAGATGTATCCAAAGGGTTACAGCCATTGAGAGCTAATGACCTGGAATGGAAGTCATGAGAGCCATGAGCTTGTAGGAATACTTAAATGGTAAATTTGTTGAATTCCTGGAAGCTGAGTTTAGATCAGCTTTGGAATGAAAATCTTCTTGGGGTGGGGATGGGGGCTGCGGTCTTTGGAGGTGGGGGCACATTTGCTGTGGACTTGCCCCCTGAGAACCCCACAAGATTCTCAAAGTAATTATGTGAGAAAGAGCCCCTCATAGCATTGGCAGAAGGATGAGGGGAAATAACTATTGTGAAACATGTCTCAGGCTTTTCCATATCAAGGGCCTACTCTCCAGGTCAAAGGTCATTTTGTCAGAACACAATTCTGAAACCTTATCCCAGATGGTGGAAAGAATTCCTCCCCATTCTAACCTCCACCAGCCTTTCTGTATTATCTATGAGGAAAAAAAGAAAACTTAGTCAACACAGGAAATGCTTCAAAGAAACATACTGGGAATATTGCAGCCAGAGAAAAGACTACGGGGCTGGGCGGAAAATCCACAGCACTGGAGTAGAGACAGAGACTTTTGTGAAGGCTACAGGCTGGAGACACAGTCTACTGAAAGACAGAGACTGAATCAAACATTATTATAGAACTCTCCTCGTCCCCCCCACTCTGTAGTGTTGGATGGATAATATAAGCACAGGGTGGAAACTCAAAGAATGAAAGGGATATGCAAGATTCGGCCAAGGAAAGAATAAGTAAACTTAAAAATAAGTTAATAGAGATTTCCCAAACTGTAACACAAGGAGAGAAAATAATGAGGGAAAAAACTCAGAAAAACAGAAACCTCAAGAACTGTGGGGCAGTATCAACAGTGTATCATAAATATAATTGGAATACCAGAAAGAGAGACAGAAAGAGAGAGAGAGAGAGAGAGAGAGAGAGAGAGAACTGGATAAAAGAAACATCTAAAGCGATAGTGGAAGAGAACTTTAAAAAATTAATAAGAGACACCAAACCACAGTTAATTGAAAGAACTCTTAATTGCCAGATATGAAATAATTTGAGCAAAAAATGTAATAACAAGGTATTATGTTATAATCCAAAGTATAAAATAAAATGCTTGTAAACCCACACTGATAGAAATAATAATTGAATAAATACGTAAGGTGGGTGAGGGTAGACCCATCTCCCATACGGAAGAATTCCAGATAACTTATGCAGCCCCTTTTCTATCAAGGCGGTGGAGCATAGATCTCACCCTTCGGTGCAGGCTGCATATGGTGATTTTCTTCCAATGAGTACAGTCTGGGAAGGAGGAAAAAAGAGTAACTTTACAATGGAGAAAACTGGCAAACTACCTCCTCGATCGCTTATCAACAACGGTAGTAAGTCATGCTAGTGGCTTGTACTCCCGATATTACGTGAGGAGAATGGTACTTTACCTCTGTGGTCTTCCTCCTCAAAACCCACAACCCCAGACTAATCAACCAAAGACACTGGACCAATCCAAACTGATAGACAGTCTACAATTGACCAACACCCCTCAAAATTGTCAAGATCATCCGAGAAACTGTCACAGTCTAGAGCTGCCTAAGGAGGACCCAAGACCAAAGGTAATGTGGCACCCCGGATGGGATTCTGGAACAGAAAAAGATACTGGGTAAAAACTAAATAAATCTGAATGACATATGGACTTGAGTGAATAACAAATATTAACATTGGTTCATTTATTGTTATAGAAGTTTACAAATTAAAGATTTTACCAGAAGAGGAAACTGGGTGTCGGCTCTATGGAGAACTCTGTATTATCTCTGAAGCCTCTCTGTAAATTTAAAACTATTCTAAAATTAAAGTTTATTTAAAAATCCTATGAAATTGCTCTCATACTATGTATAAAAAAACAACCCTAGATGGGCCAATGTCTTAATGTAAAAGGAAAAGTCTAAAATATTTAGAAGAAGAAAATGACTTTAGTTAAGTAATGAAACTGCATAGAAAGGTAGCATACCATGAAGGCATGCGTATGGTAAATTGTACTTTACAGAAACTAACAACTTCTATTTATAAATGCTGCCTTGAAAAATGAAAAGAAAGGCCGCGGTTTGTAAAAACAATATAAATGACCAAGGATTAATATGGAACATTTTAAAGAACTCCTATGAATCAACCAAAGTGAGTTTCAGTACTTAGAATAAAAATATACAAAATATATGAAGGGCATATTGCAAGGAGGAAAGAAAATGGTTAATATGTGTAGGAAAAGATGCCCAACATCTTTAAGAACTTGAGAAATAAAACTTAAAATACAACGAGATACTATTCCATACCCAGAGATTGGTTAATAAAAAAAATGAGTAAGTACAAAATGTTGACAAGAACGTGGAGTTTTGAACACTCAACTGCTGGGGTGATAGTGAAAATGTGTTGCAGGGTGATGTCAAAAAGACCACCAAACGCCGAATGGAAGCGAGGCAAGATTTTATTTACAGCCGGCCAAACCTCATCTCTTGATCTTAAGGAGAAAAGTGCAGAGAATGGCCCCGAACAAAAGTGGCAGTGAGATTATATACACATTCACAGCATTCCAAGATAGCCAGTTACATTGTAGTACACAGACGCTAGTTTTGGCGGGAACCTATCAAGTTAAAGTTCTTTGTTCTTTAAGATGACCAATCATAGGCAGTGACTCAGGGAAATTTTTTTGTTTTGGGGCTTGGCCTTGGTCAGATCTTAGCAACCAGGAGCATTTAGCAACAAGTTATCCATTATATTCCCTAAGTAAGTTAACCCATTACATTCCATAAGCTAACCTGTTACAAAATGGTACAAGCTTTTAGAAAATTGATTTGGTAGCATCTAAGAAAGCTGAAAATGTGGGCACTTCTAGGCAAAAACCTTGCAAGTCTCAATTCGTGTACGTATAGCATGCATGTATAGGAATGTTCCCCCAAATATTGGTTGTAAAGGCAAAGAATTGGAAATAGTGGTTAAATGTCTATTGGTATTAGAATGGACAAATTGTTATCTCTTCATATGTGGCGAAAATAAACAGACTCAGCATATCAAAATAGATGAATCTCAAAAACAATTTTGATGAGAAAAGCCAGTCTCTGAAGGCTTCATACAATGTGATTCCATTTATATAACGTTCAGAAACACACCAAAGCAAACTTATATTGTGTTTGGACACATATAATGTGGTAAAATTATATATGTATTGGAACACTGAAGCATTCGAATGTTACACATACATTTTTTTTGAGGACTTGTAGCTAAATTTTATAGGTTTTCTGCCTCTTCTGGATATAGGACGTCAGCTTTCATTTTTCATTATGTTGAGTATGCTTCTAGCAGTACTCCCTCGTGCCCCTGTAATTTGCTACATTTTATTTTTGGTGGCCTGGGAAACCAGGAAAACAAGCTCTCCAAAATGTTGCAAAAGACAAGCAGTCTCCAGATTTGGGCCTAGGGCACTCCTGTGAGCAAAATGCATGACCTTTTGTGCATAGGCAATGTAACATTCATTTATTTAACAAACATTTAGCAATTTCCTATCTCATGCCAGAATCTATTCTGGGTCCTAGAAAAATACAGCAATGGACAATAAGACACCATTCCTGGACTTACATGATTTACAGTCTAGTGGCTTCTTTTTGGGCTCTTGCTGCTTCCTAAGGCCAGTTTCGGTGAGTGAGGCATTTATATAAACACAAACACATGCATTCCAGCGTGTACATGGAGAAATACAATGTCTGTAGCCATGTAGGCTTAGCTTTATGTGTAGGACGGTAGACGATGAGTAATTAATTGCCGATAGAAGTGATAATGGTGTTATGTGAAGGTAGACTGCTTGTACCATTAGATATGTTCTGTATCCTAGACTATGTTATAGCCTAACCAAACAAACAATGGTTGGTAGTAAAGCAAAATGTTTAAGGGAGTATTATCGGTATGCAAAATAGGCAATGTCACTAAAGTTGACTTGCAAAACATGAGAGGTGACACCCCAGAGATTTAGGTTATAAATTGATCATCTAAGGGTATATGACATTGTGCTATTAAGGGCAGTGTAACATTTTCTTCTCTGTACATATTTGTCGTTCATCACTGATGTTGGGTAAGTTTCTCAGCCTTTATTAGGTTTCTTAGCTAGTTCTTTATTTCTAAAAAAATTGTTTTCATTTACTTCTAAATTTAGTATAATGAAACAAAGAAATAAAACATGCCCATTCATCCAGGATGGCATATTATGATCTATATTTGCGATATTTATTAGCTGTCTAATAGCAGTATGAAGTTATTTTGCCTTTAAATTCAAAGTCGCCCTTCATGGATCATTGTTCTAACTTTGTAACTTTGTTATCTGGCTCAGAGACATGAGTTGATTTCAAATGTCCATTGAGTTGTCATTTGAAAACAGCTCCTTTTTTTCACCATATTCAGACACTAGTAGTAGTCTGGAAAGCATTTGAGAACAAGAAGACACTTGAATTTTCTCATGGTAGGAAAGTGTGTGGCCTCTGGACCCATATTCTGATTTCATCGGGTAAAAATAATGACTAATCAATATGAGGGGCTAGGTGGCATCATAGGTTAATTCACTAGGAGTTAGCATTTCGACCTGGGAGTTTACATAAACATCTGTCTCCAAATGAGTCCAGTGCTTAGATGTTTGTGGTAGGCTGGTTTCCCGCTCCCTCCCCTGGTTTAGAACAACACATACTTTAAATAGTTTGATTCAAGTCAGATGATGGTTGTTTCTCCTGAGGAAAATCCCAGCACCGGGTCAGCAGGTGGGTTACAGATTAGTGCTGCTGGGACATGCTGACAGCTGCATGTTGCTGGTATCTTCCTTACCTCCCTCCTTGCGGCCACTCCGGGCTTGCGAGTCACTCCTGGCATTGCTGCTCCGGCTGTAATTTATTAACTCACTCAAACTGTAGTTTTGAAAGGGAGTGAAATAAACAGAATCAGTGTAAGCATGGGAGGCACATATAATGTATAAGGCCTATGAATAAAAAAGGGTCTCCACGTTAGAGTTCTAAGTGATTCATTTTATGCTGCTTTACCAAGTAGACTTAACATGGAGGTCATAATGAATGAACCCCTACATGTTTATTAAACCCCTACATTCAAACTGCATTCTAAATTGTTTTGCAAATAACATTGCCTCACCTAATTAAATAGGAATGACTCTATGTTGCTACAGAGGATAGAATATTGAAACCTTTCGGGCTCATTTCGAATTAGCTATCCTTCTTGATTAACGAATTTGGCCCATTCAGAATTTTTGGTGCTGTGAAGTGATGTTATACTAAGGGACGGCGAAAACACATGTTTTTCAAAATATGTAAAGTATAATTGTGAGTTTGGAGTGTTATACATAAAGGCAAGAAATACATTTACTTAATTTGGAGTTTCAATTTTGTAATTAAAAACACACTTTTTATTCTTACACATTTTGAAGAAACAAGTAAAAATAAGTTTAAAAATACTTTTCTACATAGAAAAATAAGAGAAAGATTCATTTATATTTAAAGTATTATAATAAAATATTATTAGTAGAAGCACACAAAAGGATTGATATCTTGAAATCTCAATAATTTCAAAATTAAAGAAAAAAACATTTGGCCACATATAGATAGTCCAACATCAAACTCTATTCTATAAGAAGATAAAGTATGAACAAGTCTTATTCTTATCTTCATAGAATTTTATTATTTGTTTATTTCCACTTATAATCTAATATTATGTCTGAAAACATTTTGAAAAGAAGTGGCATAAAATAGAAACTATGGATTTTATTCTTCAACTAATTCATTCTCCCTCCTCTCCCAGGTTTTGCAACTTCCGGAGGCTTATCCTCTACTTTTGGAAAAAAAAATACTGATTCCACAGTTTATATCTTGTGAAAGGAGTTCTTCAAGGTATCTGTGTTTTTAATAAAAACTTTTATAAGTTAAAAATTCCTCAGAGGAGAACTAAAAAGGAACCATTTTTCTTTTTGTAGATATTATCTATTGTATTCCCTCTTCTTGTCCTGTTAGCATTGATGAAAACAGATTCTTGGGGTGCAGAGGTTGCCAGCGTACCATTTGCTTGTAAGAAATTTTCCCCTCAGAGTTTCATTAGGAACTTTCTTGATGGTCTGAAGTCATTTACTAATGGGATAAAGGCAGCTGTTGTTTGTGTCGTCGACAAAGACAGGTATTACCTTATAGACTAATCATTTTCTTATCATTTTGTTAAGGAAAAAGCATGATAAAGAAATGAAAAGTGAAGCTACTTCTGGAGTCTCTGAAAATGTGTATCTACATTTTCAATTCTTATGATCATTTCCTAAGACTAAGATTCAGAACAGGAAGCAATTGCTGTTTTGTATGTCAGTTACGAGACCTAGTGAATTTTTTTTCCCAGGGCCACTAGGAATCTGAAGGTCTGGGGGGGAAAAATGAAAGGATTTTTTGTTATTTTTTATTTCCCTTTGAGGAATTTTTAAACTGAAAATTTTTCATTGAAAACAAAAATACTGTAGAAAACTCCTTTATGACAGCAGCTGTCCTGAGAAAAATCAACTCAGATCACTACAGAAGAATTGTTACTACTCTAATAGGATGAAGAAATTTCAACTGCCAGAATTCCTCCAAGGGAAGTATCTTTTTCTTCATGCACAGAATTATATTGCACAGCCAGTTTCTAAATGTAGGCTAGAATTAAATGACAAAGACGAGTGTCCATTTATATGGAATTCCAGCCGGACAACCTGGAAAGCTATTCACATCTGCTGGTTTCATCCACATCCACGTGCAGAACTCAATACCTGTTTGATTTCACCCAGAAGAATGCATTTGCTCTAATGTTAATGAGCAACGCAGCCTTTACTGGAGATCCTGGAGGAGGAAGAAGGTGCCATTAACTCTTACTGGTCTCTGCAAGCAACTTAAAACTCTGCTGGCTATATGACAGTGGGATATGAGTGGTTAGGACCTTTGGTTGTAATAGGTTTGGAATTAATTTAATATGTGGTAGTTTTAGAGGAGTTGAAAAAAGTAGATTCCGGGCTTGCCCTGGCTATGGGGCCTTATGGAAGTCCAGGCTTAGCTTTATTGGGTAGGAAATAAGGAGTGTGGGTCAATGACCACAAAGGTCCCATTCAAATCTAATGTGGTGAGTTTGTCATTAGAAAAGGTTATTCCATATGTGACTGTAAATATCGCTTTGATCTTTCTCAAGGCCTTAATTTTCCAAATGGTGTATACATGCTGGAAATACTAATAAAGTAGATCCAAAGCCAGCTCTTCATTCTAAATTGACCTGTTAGCCACAGTATGACACTTCTGGAGTCTTTATATTCTCTTTTCAGTGGCATTTTGTTTTCACAAAAAACATATTATAAATAATTGAAGGATAAAATCTAATTAATGAATGTAATAATAGTTATAAAATGCTGAGTTATGAAGGAAAAGATACTGACAGTAAACTATGATGATAATAATAGTAATAAACCTAATCATAGCAAATCTTTGTACTGACAGCACTTGTCATTCCTAATAGAGCTCTAAAACATTATGGCTATTTGAAAAGTGATCAAATTGAGAAGCTTCATAACTTTTTAGGTACAGAAAAAAAGTCTGCTGACTAATGAGCTGATATGCATTTTATTCATTCATTCATTCATTCATTCATTCAATAAAGGAATACACTGGCAAAAAAAACATCAGACATAGTCTCCTTTTCATGAAGCTTACAGTCATGTGGGAGGGTAAGATATTTATCAAATGCCCAAACAAATGTGACCTGGCAACTGTGATGTCAGCAGATCCTTCAAGGAGAATAGGGAGGGCTTCCTTGAGAAAGTGATACATGGACTGATCCCTGAAGGAAGAATAGAAGTTAATGAGCACAAGAAGGAAGAGTGCTCCTAGCAGAGCAGCCAGGGGCAAGTTGAAGTCAGTGAATTGGATGAACCGAAGAAAGGGGTCTGTGGCCTGAACAGAACAACCGGGAGCATGGAGGCATGAAGTTTGAGAGGAAGGTGAAGGTTAGACCATCCATGGGCTTGTACACCACGTTATGGTGATTTGTCTTTATCTTAATAGGTATACTAAGCCACTAAAGTTTCTAAGCAATGGTTTGTAACAATGTAGGAGCTGACATGATCACAGTCAAGATTTGGAAAGATCGCACAAGCTACAGTTTGGAAAGTAGATGGGAAGGAGGCCAGTTTGGATGAGGAGAGATTAGATAGAAGATGATTGCAGAACAACAGGAGAAAGTTCATATAAATTTGGACTAAGAAGGTGATGGTGGATGTAAAAAGAGGTGGCCAAATTTCCAGGGCTGAGGGAGCGATTCGATTTTGTTTAGCAAATACCTGGAAAGGTTTTTATGTATTTCATGAAAGCAACTTTACTGGCAACTCCTACCCCTAACTAAAATCTCTTTCCCATGTTTGGACTCCTGATAGGGTAGGAACTAAAATGAGTTCTCCATAACTTTATTAATCACTTTTGCCTTCTCCACTTTGGCTTTTGGACATGGGGGTGGGGAGTTGAGCCAACATGCTCCAGGTTTACTTAGGCTTATCTGGCTCTTTCAGAAGCTGCGTGGTGAAGCTGGGCTCTATTATCTGGGCGAACCTTGGTGGTTCTTTCCATTTTCTGGGATCTGTTCACTCTATTCTGCCCAGATTGGGCTTAGTTGTGTGCTTTTTATAACCGGAATTGTTGGAGTATGTGGAGGTAATGGAAAACCTTGGAGAACATTATCTTTTCTGTGAAAAACAAAAGCTAAAGAAAACATTTACCTATGACCTTTCTACTCTTCCTTCCTGGCAACAATGTTTTCCCTTGGCAGACATGCCTGATTAGTGTATCCCTTCTACCTAAATCTGATAATAGGACACTATTACCCTAAATTGTACAAAGTAGTAAGAAGCTTTTTTTCTTTTTCTCTTCTCCTTTTTTTTTGTTTTTTAAAAAAATCTCACTCCTGTTTGAGCTGTTTGTTCCAGAAGAATTCCCCTCAGGGAGATTTTTTTTTTTCCCTAAGAAAATACCTTAATGGCTCTCCTGACAATGAAAAGTAGGCCAAAGGCCCTAGTGACAGTCTAGATGGGAGAGAGCTCTATGAAATAGAGTGTCAACTGCTCAAATATGGCAGGAATTTAGGGCTTCTCTGTTGTTGGCTCTGGAAAAGATGAAAGGAGAGGAAAGTCTCGGAACATTTGGGAAGAAGGGGGTCACAGCAACCCGGCTGTAGAGTTTTCCCTTTTCATAGTCAGTGAGAAATTTCTATGAAGTGAGGACAAATAGATTTCTAGGAAAACTAACATCTGAAATTCACTATGCAAATGTTTTCAGCTCTGTGCCGTAATTATTCCTGTTATCCTTAAATTTTGGTAATGCAAAAAAATCCTTAAATTTTGTTATGCAAAACAGCTTTGTATACAATTTCATACTTGTGAAAATCAGATGAGAGAGGAAAAAACAACTCAGAGAGAAGGGAAATGAGGAGCAGAGTGCAGGGAATGGAGTTGGGAGCAGAAATTCCCAATGAACCGTGATGGAAAACATGAATGCATCCCCCAAATCCCATGCCTCAGACATGTTAAAGAGGGCACCGGAATTTCCACAGTACAGGAATGGGGGCTTGGGTCACTTTACTTGACTCCTTAATAGAGTTACATCAGAGAGGTAGAGAACTGGGGGGCCATTTTGGTTGTAATTGATTTTTTAGCAGTTTTGGGGGTGGAATCAGCAAGATGGTGCTCCCTGGACCCCAAATTGCCTTGAAATAGTTGGTTGGGTGATAGTTCAGGAGGTACTGGGTATAGACACAGAACTTGGGACTTATGAACTTTCACATATATATTTGGTAAACCGACTCCTTCCCAGATCCCATCAGTATAAATTTCCACAAAAATCATTGCAGATTGCTTACCACTTTTCTCTGCTTTTATTATTAAAGGAGGTCATGGGGGTGCCTTGGTGGTTCAGTCAGTTAAGCATCTAACATGATCAAGTCATGATCTCATAGGTGTGAGATTGAGCCCTGTGTCAGGCTCGGCACTAACAGCTGGGAGCCTACTTGGAATTCTCTCTCTCTCTCTCTCTCTCTCTCTCCCCTTCCACCACTCTCTCTCTCTTTCAAAATAAATATTTAAAAAGGAGGTTGTAATTTTTCAAGCAAAGTAAGAAAATAATATGCAACAACACTCCAACAAGTATTTTCTCTGCTAGACACATTTACACACCTATTTGAAAGTTTTTGCAATAACTTATGTTAGTGTTACCTTTATTTTGCAGATGAAGAAAATTAAGTTTAGAGAGGTTATATAAATTTCAACTTGTGTATTATGGAACCTCAATCTGAACCCGAGACTTGTGACTGCCAGTCCAGGGCCTTTTTATCATGCTGTTTTGTTTTGTTGTTGTTGTTGTTGTTGTTGTTGTTTTTTTTAGTTTATTTTAACCCAAAAGCATTTGAGAGAAGGATTTAAAAAATTTTATTTTTACTCTGATTATCCCCATGTTCCAAATCCCAGCTCTGGGTACAGAAGCATGCTACAAATCTAACTTGGTGACATTATTATATTTTATATTAATTTCTTTACAACCATAAAGTAACAAACGAGATACAAAACTAAGAATAAGCTGAAGTTTTTTAATTCAAAATTTATTTTCATGTCCAGTTAATTTTCTCCCCAGTAGGTAAATAATGCATCATGCTAGAGAATTGTAAGAACATTCTCATTATAAGTAGTTCTTCGAATTTACAAGAGGTTTAGAGGAATAGCTTTTCAATCTGGTAATTCCTTTTATGTATTCACTTCCTGTTGCCCCAGGAACTCAGTAAAATGCTACTTGTTTCCTGGAGAAATTATTTCAGATCTTTATATTGATAAGATACCACATATATGCAGGTTTTCACTTAACATATTAATTTCAAGGAAATAAGAACAAAGCAATATGCAATTTCATTAAAACTTGGCTTTATTCCTGATTTCATCGGCTAGTGAATGACCTGAAAGATCACCTCCTCCAGCCTCTGTCTCTAAGTTGTGTGGTGTCGACATAATTTAAAATTCCCCAATTTACCTTGGTAACCTAAATCCCTATGAAACCACAGTTTTTACCCTAAACATATCTGTCCCTCCAATTTAAATTAATCTTTTTCCATTCTCATCTGGCAATTTCAAGCTGGAACTTTGTGTCCTGTCTCCACTGGAGACAAAGCTCAGATGGTCAGCCACTCCTGTGCAAAGATGACTCATAGATTCTATATCTATAAGAGGTTAGCTCTCAACTAGACCAAATAATCTCATTTCCAGGGCCATTTATCTTCTGGGTTTAATTTTCCATCCTTAAAGCAACATTAATGGATTTAAAAAAAAATATTTTTATGTCTTATTCATTCATCCCCAAACTGTGGATTCCAAGATTTTATGTGGCCACGAAATGGTCTGAACACGGTTGTGTGAAATGTACATGGTCTGAACACGGTTGTGTGAAATGTACATTGCCTTTTGTGTTCTAATTCCAGATGAGCCAGAAAGACTGACCTTTCTTTTTTTTTTTTTTTAAGTTTATTTTTGAGAGAGAGAGAGAGAGCGCGCAAGGGAGCAGGGGAGGGGCAGAGAAAGGGGGAGACAGAAAATCCCAAGCAGATTCCTCACTATCGGTGCAGAGCTTAATGCGGGGCTCAAACTCACGAACTGTGAGCTCTGTGAGATCGTGACCTGAGCCAAGGTCAGACGCTTAACTGACTGAGCCATGCAGGTGCTCCTGACCTTTCCTTTCTAAGACTTCATTTGGCAGTGATCACATCTAGTGTTTTAGGTACTGCCTTTTTACCTGGTAGGGTGAAAAGGGAGAAAGATGCTAACAATGTCCATAATGTATTCATTTTTTTATTTAAAAATATTTATTAAAAGCCTGTTATGCACTGGGTACTTTTCTAGGGCTTGAGATATGTCAGTGAACATATCTCTGTCCTCTTGGAGCTCACATGACAAATGTCCATATATTATATGTTTTGTGTGACATGTATTTATGGTCTATCATCTGGAACATTTACACATTTAGAAAGGGTCGCCTTCTCATGTCCGCACAATCTGGGGGATAGGGACCATGGGAACTCCCAGCTCCTGGAGAAAATGACGCTATGAATATACTTTCATTTTTTTCCCCAGCGTAAAAACTATGAATATACTTTCAAATGAAATGTCTGGTGGTTACTTGCATTCTGATACTTTCCATGCTCAGAAGGCATTTTGTGTGTTCATGTGATGTCTTACCTTCTTTGTATGACATTGTTTCTGTGGAAAAAGTGTTTTGCACCTCAAAAATTGACTTGTAATCAAACATTTGGGACATACTCAGTTTGTAAATTGGGAATTGTCTGTGCACCTGAATAAATCTACATAGAGAATGGGTATGGGTATGTTTTTTGCATATTTAGACATACATTCATCTAAATATAGCAAAAGCAAGATGGAAATTATTCATTAAACAATTATTGTATACCTATTGTTTACCAAACATGGCGCTGGGCTCTTTCTTTCAGTAAGAGTAAGGAGTGCAATGTAGTTGGGATAAAAGAACCTGTTTCCAAATTTGATCTAGATGCTTCATATACTTTCTGGTTGTATAACTTAGGGGAAGTCACTTAACTGAGCTTCAATTTCTTCATCTGAATATTTGGATAGTAGTTTCTAAATTGCAGTATTGGTTGTTGCTAGAATTAAACGAGATGATATATGTGAATGGTACCAGGTACTTAATAAGTGCTTAATTTAAAAAATAGATACAGATCCTTCCTTAAGGAAGAATCAAACATGTGCATATGTTATTCTTGTTTGATTGTTTATTTCTTTTTCATATGTTATTCTTGTAAGAGGCAAGAAGAGATACAGATACATGGATGCTGATGGAGTCAAGGGAGACACTGTATTCAGTATTTATGACAAGGGCAGGGGTTGATGAACTAGAGGAACTGGCATTTGAACAGGATTGGATTTACACACAATGGAAATTTATTTTTTAATATTTATTTATTTATTTTGAGAGAGAGCGGGAGTGAGAGGGAGCGCACAAGCAGGGGAGGGGCAGAGAGAAGGAGAGACAGAATCTCAAGCAGGCTCCCTGCCATCATCAACACAGAGCCCGATGTGGGGCTTGAACTCACAAACCGTGAGATCATGACCTGAGCCAAGATCAAGAGTCAAGATGCTTACACGACTGTGCCACCCAGGTGCCCCAAGGGTAGTTTAAATAGAAGTAAGATCATAAGTGGGATAAGCTCACAAGTAGTAAATATAGAGAAGCTTAAATAGTTTAGTCACACGTGTACACAAATCCTTTATGTTGAAGAGGATATTACAAATGTGCTGTCTTCTCAGTGTGTGCTGTGCGATTTAAGACATAACTTTAGAGCTGAGACCATAGTCAGTTCACCCATCTAAAGTCTGAAAGACTTGATTTTTCTATCTCATTTTTTACCTCCTAATCCAATTGCAGAATTAAAATCTGAAAAATCTGATTTCAAATTGTCACATATTCTTGAGTGCTATAATGTTTCTCTCTCTCTGTCTGTCTCTCTCTCTCTCACACACACACACACACACACACACGCACACACAACACACACCCTGCTGCCCTCTGGCCACACCAAACTAGTTAAGGCTCCTGACTCACCCAACTTGTTCATGCTCTGTGCCTTTACACAGATTTTCTCTCAGCCTGGAATGCCACTCCATTTCCCCCTCTGTTTGCTTAAGGGCCCCTACTCTGCCTTCCTGACCAAGTCCAAGGCAGTTTTTCTGAAAAGCTGTCCCTGATGCCTACAAGGAAAATGGTTCTTTATGCCTCCTTTATTCCTCAGTATTGGCATTTATGACCCAATGCCATAACTCATTTTGTTCCTGACCATCTTCCCTCTTAGGCTGTGAGATCCCTCGGGGAAAGTCTTGTGCTTTCGTAAATTTTCGTAAAACTTAACCTATGTAGTGGATATGTAGAATATATTTATTGATTGAATAAGTAAATGAAAAAAAAATGAGGTGATGTGGGACCTTTTTTTTTCCCTTCCTGTCTTTTCTACACCTAAAATGATTGGGTTCAGTTAAGCACAATAGATGATAAAAGGGAAAAATCTGGAAGCGAAGGTGAGGAGGAAAAATCAGGTGCTCTGATTTGTCTTTTTCAGGCTATTTTGTAGAAAAAGTATACAGTTCTTTTTTTTTTAATTTTTTTAATGTTTATTTATTTTTGAAAGACAGAGAGACAGAGCATGAGCAGGGGAGGGGCAGAAAGAGAGGGAGACACAGAATCTGAAGCAGGCTCCAGGCTCTGCACTGTCAGCACAGAGCCCGAAGCAGGGCTCGAACTCACAAACCATGAGATTATGACCTGAGCTGAAGCCAGCTGCTTAACCGACTGAGCCACCGAGGGGCCCCAAAAGTATCCAATTCTTAAAACAGTGCCCCTCGACCTTGGATTCACTTGAAAGATTTTTCCAGATGTGATGCCTGGGTCGCAGTGATAGTAACTTTGATTTACTTGGTGTTCAGTGTAGCTCCCTCAGTGATTCTAATGTACAGACAAGACGGAGACTCAAAATCCTCCATGAGGCAGACTGTTAGTGCTTCTGTCAGAATGAGGCTGAGGTGAGCAGAAGGATGGGGGCAATGCAGTGTGTGCGTGAGTGTGAATGTGTGAAATTGGTGAGGGAAGTGAATTCGTGATGGGCAGGTCAGGAAGGTGCTTTTGAATTTATTAAATTTTTTACAGTTTTGAAGTGCAAGTCTAAAATCAGTAAGACCAATGTTTATTAAGTATATTTACAAATGGGATACCCAACAAGGTCATTTTAAAGTCAAACTGCTCTGGAAGTGAGTTTTCAAAGCCATTTAACTTTTGCTTGAAAGTGGATTCATTTTTAAACTTCTAATTTCAGACTAAATAAACACACAAGTAGATTATCTAGGTAATTGAAGCCAACCTATTTTAGGTTCTAATTAGCCCCACTACTTCAGGTGAAAGGGAGTATTTTGAATTATTTAGTTAATTGAGGACAAAGCACAGTTTTTAATCTGTTTTCTCTGGATAATTTACAAGTATCATTGCAGGCTTAATATCTTCATTTCCTGAGGAAAATGTCGGCACATGGTGTCGTGATGGGAACTTCAGTTTGTCACTAGCTAGCACGATCTGGAGTTTTTCTAACATATAAGAATTAATTTTTAAAATGTTGCTTTTAAACAAAATGTTGGCTGCATAATCCTATATTTCAATCCTAGATCCAATTGAATACTTTGAGCCTCATCCAAGATTATCCAGATTACTCAGAATCAATGATGGGCTCTGATTCTCTCCCTTCACTGGAGCCTGAAATCTCTTGGCACCAAACCTAGGTTTAAACTAAATCAAAGGCTGAAGACTCTGAAATGCCTGGTTTGGATGGAATTTTTTTTATTTCTATTGTTGTTTTAATGTGGAATTCATGAGACCAGTGGCATTTTTTCTTTATTTAAACTTTTCACATACAAGGAAAATCTCCACGAAGCAACAGTCCTCATTTCAAAGGGTACTCGTATGAAAAGAGGATTTCTGTTCTTTATTCTGTATCTCAGGAAAGGGGCAAAAAGCCATGAGAATTTGCTGTAATGATGCCATAACATATGGTCTACTATCCTTAGAATGCATCATATAGTAGACCCATCTTGGACCCTATCTATGGTAAAAAGGAACTAGGAGATCCTTGCTATTATAATTGTAAGATTCTGACAAGTATGGTAATATTTGATTGGAGATAAGAAATAGAAGAAATAGATATTTGTGGGAACCATTCACTTTATAGCACAAAGTGTAAAATATGTACCTTGTAATGGTGATATTTTAATAAAAATCTAGTAAGATCACCTGAAATTTTATTTTGTTTTATTATTTTTTTAAACATTTGTTTAATGTTTATTTATTTTTGAGAGAGAGACAGAGCACGAGTGGATGAGGAGCAGAGAGAGAGAAAGGGAGACACAGAATCGAAACAGGATCCAGGCTCTGAACTGTCAGCACAGAGCCCGACGCGGGGCTTGAACTCACGAACCACGAGATCATGACTGAGCTGAAGTCAGACGCTTAATGGACTGAGCCACCCAGGCGCCCCCTGAAATTTTATCTTTAAATACTATTTTATTTAAAGAGCAAACCGCCATGTTTCCTCTAAATTCAGTATAGAAATATGAAATGATGTATGCTTCTTGCTCTTGTACAGAGTTATCTTTAAAAGCAGCTATTTTAATCCCCATTTACCGAAGAATCATGACTCACCAAGTTCAGTTTTTTCCATACATAAACTTCAGCGCACTGATAGCATGACTTTATTAATAAATGTTCTAATATTTCAATCCTTTTAGTCATTCTGGTTTTCACATTTTGGCTAATGTGAGTCTACTTGTTCCTGAGAAATGGGGGCAGCCTTGGTTTCTGTAATCTTCAATCTGGTCTCGGGGGACCTTCCTGAGCACCTCCCCCTTCTGCCCCCAATGGTAACTATAATCCTACTCTGCTGCTAGAAAGTGCCATACTGTGATGTTGAGACCGAGAAGGATTAGGTGTAGGAAATGAAAGGAAAATCCTTTTACTCTTGTTTAACAACATCCCATATTAATTTCATTTCAGTTGAAGAAGACATCAGAGTCATCTAATCATCATATATTTAGTGCACATTTGCTGCCTTAAATAAAAGTCTTCTGTTGGTATTTCCCAGTGTATTTTCAAGGAAATGGGTTTTTGAAAATAGTGCTTCCAGAGAAGTCCTTGACAGCCTGCCCAAGGGTGGTGAGTGATGGGTTAGTGATTATGATAAAAGCTAGCTTACTGAATAAACTAGGCGGTAGACACTTTCCTAGTACTTCAGATACATTAACTCTTTAATATTCATGACAACCTTAGGAGGAAAGTATTATTATCTTTCTTTTCTCCAGATGAGAGGAAAAGAGAGGTCAAGTAAATAGCCCAAGGTCAACAGCTAGTAAGTGAAAGAGGTAGAATTCAAACCAAAGTTTCTGCTTCCAACACTTGGCATCTTTACTATTATGTCATTCTGTTCTAGAAGACAGACTGTTGTAGTTAGTGGAAATAAGAATATTTCTTGGAGACTTTATTTATGATGGAGATAAACCTGATTCCCCAAGGATACTTTCAGAGCCTCCTCTGTGATTATCTGACATTAGAAGCATTCTAACACCATAGGAACAATGATGTTCACTTTATTAGAAGTAAATTGACCAATGAAAGATTCAGAATCATAGTTTAACCGCTGACTTCCTATAGATCATGAAAACCCCATTTCTGGAACTGAATAATTGCACACAGGGCCAGTTAGAGAATAAACTTTAGGTTGAATTATGATGCTTTCTGTTTTTATCTTATTTTATTAAAAAAAAAAAACGGTACCTTTTTCCAGGAAGAAAAATCCAGTAAACTTAGGAAAATACATTTTGGAGCATAAAAGTCCAGTCTGACATGTTTTGCTCAAATCCAGGAGAACTGCATTTATTCGACCATAAAATCATACAGTAGAGTTCAACTGAAAAATGTGGTCTCATGATAAATAATTAGGTTGTAAAGGAGAGAAAATAAAATCTGATGGCAGGCATCTTGAAGCTTATTTTTTGCATTATAGCATTTTGCAATAGAGTTTTATAAATTTGTAAGATATTTGGAGAAATAGGAATGATTTAAAATCATAGTTGTTAATAAATGTAAGGGGTTTTGTTGTCCAAATTCTTTTATCTTAACATCCATGGAAGAGATGAGCTGTATCTATACAATAGTCAAAGTACTTCAATTTTTTTAATAGTTGTCTGTTTTTGCTTTTGACTTAAAGGTGTTTGTTTTCTGACCTATTTGGATGGAAGATATCCATTTAGGCAATCAAGTTGAAAGTTTGAGCTGCTATTATATTTTGATCATGACACAGAGTTCCTGGAAAATTAGATTCTTTACGATTTGATTGATGCAAAAATCATCATTTAAAATTTCTGGTGTGTAGTCATGCTTCCTTTTATTTTGATCTGTTCTTTTTTCAATTGGACAGTTATTTTGGAACTATCTAACCGTGGCAACAACTGAAACTGGTGGAAATATATGAGCTGACGTTTCTACTGTTCACAAGTTAAGTGACTCTGCTTTGAAACGTGGATTTTGTGTTGCTCTCACCTTTATAAGATGAAGATGTAGCATTTTTCTCTGCTTTCAACTCTGACAAGTATAACACTACCCACACTTGAGTCTTCCCATACCACTTCCACATATTTGCTGTCTGCCATCTTTTTCTATTATTTACTAAATATATTTTTAATTGACTTACTTATATACTTAAACATTTTTTAAAGTTTATTTATATTGAGAGAGAGAGGGAAAGAGAGAGAGAGTGCAAGCAGGGCAGGGGCAGAGATGGAGAGGGAGAATCCCAAACAAGCTTCGTGCTGTCAGTCCAGAACCCAATGTGGGGCTCAAACTAACGAATAGTGAGATCATGACCTGAGCCGAAATCAAGAGTCAGCGCTTAACCAACTGAGCCACCCAACTGCCTCTTTCTTTCACCATTTTTAAGCACCAATATTTATGAAAGGACAGATTTGATGTACTAATTTAATGTTTTCCCATTACTTAGTAGGAACATAGGTACCACAGTGTTAAAATTCAAAATGCTTCATCTTTGTACCTCCTAAAATCGACTGTAGTACTAAGATTTGGGCAAAAATATTCATGGTATAACAACGGGGCACATTTAAAGGAAAACAAATTTTAATTTTTTTTAATCTTCTTTTTTCTTTCTTTCCTTTTTAATGTCTGGGAATGGTGAACTGACTTGTCACGTTACCCCTCCAGTCATGTTCCTTGATCTCTGATGCTCCCTTTGGAAGGATGAATGAGAGAGAGCTGTCTGTCCAGAACCAGCCCCTGAGCTGTTGCCTATGGTGCACAAGTGTCCCATAACTCCACCGCTTTCTGTCCTGCCGAAGCAAGTATAACAGAATGCAAGTGAGGCAACCTTGATTTTCTGTATTTTTAAGAGTAAATCATTTACGAACTCAGTCCTTTAATTATGAGTAGTAAAAAACAATTTCCTTGCAACACGCCCTGCTACTGATTGCAACACCATGCTTGAGAGCTTCTGCTCCTACAAATTAAAAGGTGCTGCCAGAATTTTTATTTCTGCTTTAAATTTGCATTCAAGCAACAGTGTGTGTGTGGGATTATTATTTTTTAAGTACAAATGATTGCTTTAATTCTGTTCTCTTTAATACCTTCTTTTTTTTCACTTTCCAAAAGATGCTTTTAATCTCAGATTTTTTTTTTTAAAGAATACTCTAATGAGAACTCTGGGTGACCTGACAGATTATTATGGGGATTATTCTTGGTAATTATAGGGTAACTAATTCATCTCAGTTTGCCTGGGACTTTTCTGTTTTTAGCATTAAGGTCCCACTTCCTGGGAAAGCCTCAGATCTGGGCAAATGGGACAGTTGATCACCCTAAAGCAAAGTAACATAAATTGAGAAAGAGACTGGAAAGGATTTTAGTTGGGTATATAAATTGGTAATCCAAATATTCAAATATGCTGAAATCTTGGACTTCAACTTAATGACCACAGCTAAAAATGGGCAAAGAGATCTATTGCTCAACTCGCCCATTCTCTAAATTGCTTCTATAATGAGCTATCAAAAGCACACATCTTAATCACATCACTCTATTGCATAACAAGGCTTTCCATTTATTTTTGGATAAGTCCAAACTCTTGAAAGTGACTCATCTGGCCTTGCTTGACTTAGTCCAATGGTTCTCATACTTTACTCTGGTAAGAATCACCTAGAAAATGTGTTTAAAATGCACATTCCTGTGCCCCTGATTCAAAGAGAATGAATCAGCTAAAAGCATTAAAAAATAAGTGCAGTGGGGGATTCTTTTTCAGGTGTTCATTGCACCATGTGTGTGTGTGTGTTTTTTTTTTAAGTTTATTCACCTTGAGATAGAGAGAGTGCACGAGAGCCCAAATAGGGGAGGGACAGAGAGAGAAGAGGAGAGAATCCCCCTACTCTGCACTGACAGCACAGAGACTGACACGGGGCTTGAACTCACAAATGGTGAGATCATGACCAGAGCCAAAAATCAAGAGTGACATGCTAAGCTGCTTACCCGACTGAGCCATCCAGGCACCCTTTGGATCATGTTTTGAAGAAGCCAACCTAGTTCCTGTTTTCTTTCTTAAATGTATTTCTTGCAGTCTCCCCTTCTACTTTATTCTCTGAGTTTACTATAATTTATTTAAACTTTTCAGTGTTTCAGGCCTTCACACAAATATTACGTCTTCTACCTGAAGCCCTGTCCTACATCTTTGTTTGCCAATCAGATTTCTGCCTAGACATCCCCTTCCCCAGGAAGCCTCTGTCGAAGCCCCTAATGAGGTTGATGTCTTCTCATTGCCCTTGATTAGGAGGCTGCCCCCTCGAGCCAAGTGCATATAACACAGTAACATAATGGTCTCCTCTTTGTGTGTATCTCCTTTTAAACAAAGTTCAGTGCCCACAGACACCTCTCATTTATCTTATTTATGGTTGTGTCTCAGTTGTTAGCTCGTTGTTGAGCACATGTTAGAGCTCAGGATTATTTATTGAGGAATTAATTACTTCATTAGGGATAGATTGATGGGACACAAAGCCCTGGCTGGGCTGGAACAGAGGCTTAGATGTATCTGGTATTGGGTTATCCCGTTCCTTAGCCCTCCCTGTAGCTATTGATGTGTTTGGGGTTTTTGTTTTGTCTTGTTTCTGCTGAAGAAGTACTGAGATTGGGTTGTGGTGGGGGGGGAGTACGGGGCCTCCTGAGAGGGAGGTAAAGGAACAAGAACTTCCAGGGTTAGAGAAATGTTGTTGCGTTCCTGCCCAGCCGGGCCCTACAGGTCTGATCTGGAGCATGAGCAGAGAGAGTGGTAGTAGAAGCAGTTTCATCCAAGTCACAGAGGTTCAAGGGCAGAGTAATGCACCTGGAGCCTCGGGAACAGGGAGCCACATACGTTCCCTGAGACCACAAGCCATACATACCACACACGTCACACACACACACACACACATACACACACGTGCATATACTGCACACATACACCACACACTTCACACACACCAGTCATGCTACACCCCACACATACACACCATGCATCATATACAAACATACCACACATGCACACGCATACACCCACAAAACACATTTTATACACACCACTCACACACACACACACACACTGTGAATCACACACAAATATCACATAGACATGCTAAAAACACACCCTACTCATACCACACACATATATATAAGGCTTCCCTGTCCACCACCACCAAGGACACAATTTTGTCCCCTGAGGCTCTGGGTCACCATTGTCAAGATCTGGTAGTGCTTTCTTGGAGGGAAACAAACCCATAACAACTCAGGAGCCTCTGATCTCCCTGGAAATTCCATAAACAATCCAAAAGAGATTTAGTGGTAGTGTTGAAAGGAAGATTATAAGCCGAGACCTTGCATTAACAAATGGGGACTGCATGCTTTGGTAATTTGGACTTCATTTGTGAAAACTGGACATTTGAATGAGGCTGAGAAGGAAGGAAATCCAGGATTTATTTTTTTAAGTTTTTATTTTTTTAAGAGATTGTGAAAGAGTGCATATGTGTGAGTCCATGAGGGGCAGAGAGAGAAAGGGAGGAGGGCAGGAGAGGGGCGAGGAGAGAGAATATCCCAAGCAGACTCCACACTGTCAGCACAGAGCCTGGTGTGGGACTCAAACTCATGAACTGTGACATCATGACCTGAGCCAAAATCAAAAGTAGGTTACTTAATGGACTGAGCCTCCCAGATATCCCTGAAACAGCATTTAGACAAGGCCCATCACACAGTTCGGCCTCCTGATTGCCAAAACAGGACTTTTTCATGGGACTGGACAGACAGATCATGACATGGGCTAGCTGACTTTTAAAATTTATTGCTTTCTGGACTTCCTGTGTAAGTCATTCAACATAAAAGTGTCAGTTCCTAACAACTGATGGAATTCTTTTCCAGGTCTTGAGAAATTTCCACTGAGGCAGAGTAAAGCAGGTCCTCCATCAAATCTGTTTTGTGCAATAGGAATTGACCCTCCTGGTAGTGATACTAGTGGGTGCTACCAGATTAGATGGTGCTGAGCCCCCGTTGGCAATGAGGGAAATGGGGTGAGAACACACAGCGGGTTTCTGCCTGGGAGAGGTTCACAATCGTGTGGATGATGACCAGTCAGAGGTTCAGTGTGAACACTGCACATTTGCTTAAGACAGTATTGACACCCCCCGCTGCATGGTCTGGTGATGCTACAAGGCAATATACAGAGGTACTTACTTCCTTGACCTCAGCACCTTGTCCCATACTGGTAACAAGGGGAACTTAGTATTTCTGTGGAGGTGTCTTGAAATATGCCTTAAATCTAGGAAGAATGAAAATAAACATTTAAATAAGTAACCACAGTGGGCATTTCTTTAATGAAATAACACCTAGTAGTCTGGAATTTCATTTCCTATTAATGGATGTTAGGTCCACTTATATAACTTTCATAGCAAAATTACGTAATTATAAATTATTATTTTTAGTGCTATTCAAAATAAGAGAATATTATTCCTGAGCAATGGGGCAGGGGTGGGGTGGGGACAATGAAATTAGCAAGGAGAGGCCAACTGTAACAAAGTAATACATACATTTTTTAAAAAGATTACATATTTAACTTTCTTTTTTGAAAAAAGGGAAAGAGTGAGGGAAGTGTTAATGTAAATTTACTGCAATTTTACAGTCTTCACACCAATTAAATTGAATGTTTGAAAGATACCAGAACTCTCATAAATGTATAAGGCCAGGGAAAGCTCATACTTGACTTTCAATTGGGAAGCAGAAAGGGATGCCAAGTGGGATGAGTGGAAACTCCAGAAAACACAGAGAATTAGATGACTTCACGCTCTGGTTAGAAACTGGATAGAGGATAGTGGTTGGTCTGTTCCCTAGCATAAAAGGCAGCAGAAAATGAAGTCGTTTCCAAGACCACGAAGGTGAGCAAACTAACAAAAACACCTGGGAGTAAGTGGTTATATGTCAGTGATATGGATAGTTTGAAGCATCTGAGACAGGGTCAATTGGCTGATTTCTGCCTCTAAAGTTAGCATACCCAACCAATGTAATTCCTTTTGATGGAAGAAAATATGTGCCCATTTCCAAGCTCAAGCCAAAAAGAGGGGCATGTAGACAAGATTTGTAGGCAAAAATGAGGTACCCTATTAAAATTTGAACATAGGGAAATAACTTTAACAACTGAACTGTAAATATGTTCAATGAATCCCACTAGAAATATGTATTGGTGTGTGGATGGCGCAGTCGATTAAGCATCCAACTTTGGCTCAGGTCATGATCTCACAGTTTGAGAGTCTGAACCCTGCATCAGGTGAACTTGAGCCTCCCATTGGGTCAACTTGAGCCCTGCTTTGGGCTCTGTGCTGACAGTGTGGAGCCTGCATGGGATTCCCTCTCTCTCTTCCTCTCTGCCTCTCGCTCACTCGTGCCGTCTCTCAATAAATAAATAAATAAATATTAAAAAAATGTAATAGCTTCTACTGAATGGAATTCAGTGTTAAACAAGAAGAAATATGTAAATTTATCTTAACTGCAGTTCTTAAAATGGAGGTAGTGGTGAGCTTATCTCTTTACCATGAGCATAATAGAATGATCTTAGTTTTATTTATTTATTATTATTATTTTTAAATGTTATTTATTTTGAGAGAGAGAGATAGTGAGAGCACAAGTTGAGGACAGGCCGAGATCTGAAGTAGGCTCTGCACTGTCATCTCAGAGGCCATTGTGAGACTTGAGCTCATGGACTATGAGATCATGACCCAAGCCAAAGTTATAGGCTTAACAGAACGAGCCACACAGGTGCCCCTAGAATGATCTTCTTTTTAAAATCACCTCCATCTCACCCTCTCCTAAGTTCACTGCTATCATTTAGCCACAGTTATTGGTATTAACACCTCATTTCTCTTAAGTATACTGGGTTGGAAAAAAAAATGTAAATCTCCCCGTCTTCAAGTGACTGAATGGTTGTGGAATTGTCCATAATATGATGAAAGGTAATAAATGTGAAGTCAGAAAGTAATGGAAGTTGGTCAGCTATAGGAACATTGAAAAAGTTGAGGGACCAAGGCAAACACCAATGGTCCTCATCCAAGCGTGGTTCAGGGCAACCGGACCTAGGATTGAACTGCCAAGTGTCAAAGGTGGCAGTTCTATCCCTGTAAGTGGAGAAAAAAGCATACAGCTCTGAGAGTTTGATGACCGTCCAACTAAATCCTTTATAGTATGTGATCCTGTGCTCGACAAATAATAATATTTCTTCTAGTAATACTTTTATTTCCCATGTAGATATGTCTCTGGAGTGAATCCTATTCGGCATACGTAGTTTGGTATGGTTTAGGGCCTCAGTTGAAATAAACAAATTGGCTATTTTGGTTTTCTGTACATTGGTCTTTGGGATGTTGGCTAATATAAATCCACCCTTGTCTTAGTCCATTTGGGCAACTATAACAAAATGTCATAGACAAAATTTCATATAAGGGTAGCTTATAAACAACAGAGGTTTATTTCTTACAGTTCTGAATGCTAGGAAATCCAAGATCAAGCAAGGCACTGACAGGTGTCTGGTGAGGGCCTACTTCCTGTTGCATAGACAGATGTCTATGTCCTCACATGGTGGAAGGGGAAAGTGAGCTCTGTGGGGTCTTTTTAAAATAAGGGTACTTAATCCCATTTCTAAGGGCTCCACCCTCATGATCCAATCACTTCCCAAAGGCCACATCTCCAATACCCTCACATTGGAGATTAAGTTTCAACAACTGAAATTGGGAGTGGGGGGATGAACATTCAACCTATAGCAACCTTAGAAAGGTGAATTATTTCCAAATGGAATTTAAACCCTCTCCTTTCTCCTTTCTCCCTTTTTAGTTCAGTCCCTTTGGCTGTTTCCACTTTTCCACTTTCTCTCCAGCTGTTTTTTTTTTGGGGGGGGGAGGTGCTTTTACCCGTACCCCCCCACCATCTCCATCCTCTCTCCACAAGCAAAAACAGCTCCCTGCCCTCCGCAGCTTCTCTCTCCCCCAGTTCACCACTCCCCACTGCGCACCTGCTGAGTTCTGTGGTGTACGTTGAGCAGATTGTTGTGTTAATCCTCAAATCAGTTTTCTAGGTATGCAGGATGGATTAGTGTTGAGCTGGCTGTATTTCATGGATGAGAGATGCAATAAAAACTTCCATGCTGTTCTGCCATTTTGGCTCCTCCCCTCAAAAGGTGAATTATTTCTTAATGGGATGGCAAATTTAATTTCCAGGGCTAATGATCAGACCCTAGACTCTGATGAATTCCCTAATTTGATGTCAGCCTTGTGACTTCTCACCGAGTGGCATTTGCCCTGTGATACGTGACCTTGAGGCCTTTTCAGGTCACGATCTCACGATTCGTGGGTTTGAGCCCCGCATCAGGCTCTGTGCTGACCGTTAGCTCAGAGCCTGGAGCCTGCTTCAGATTCTGTGTCTCTTTCTCTCTCTGCACTTTCCCTGTTCATGCTCTGTCTCTCTATGTGTCTCAAAAATAAATAAATGTAAAAAAAAAAATCAGACGCTTTGCCAAATGAGCCACCCAGGTGCCCCTGAACATGTGTGATTTTCAAGACAGACACATAAAATACACTGTGGCTTCCATCTGACTCTCTCAGCTCGCCTAGTCTGGAGAAAGCCAGCCACCATTTCATGAAGACACCCAAGCAGTCCTGTATAGAGGCCCACAGCAAGAAGAATTAACTTGACAGCCATGTGACTGGGCCATCTTAGAAATAGATCCTATAGTTTTGGTCAAGCTTTTGGGTGCTTGTAACCCCAGCCAACATAAGACTGCAACCTCATGAATGTCTCTGAGTTAAAAATGCCTAATCTAGCTGCTCTGAACTTCATGGTCTAAGAAAACCGTGAGAGATTAGAAGTGATAATTGTTGTTTTAAACCATGAAGCTTTTTTTTAGTTTTCTATGTTTTTAAATTTACATTTAAGTTAGTTAGCATAGAGTGCAATAATGATTTCAGGAATGGAATCCAGTGATTTATCCCCTACATATAACACCCAGTGATATTTCCCCCTACATATAGCATGCAGTACTCAATCTAACAAGTGTCCTCCTTCATGCCACTCACCCATTTAGCCCATCCCCCGACCCATAACCCTTCCAGCAACCCTTAGTTTGTTCTCTATATTTAAGAGTCCCCCTCCCTGTTTTTATCTTATTTTTGCTTCCCTTCCCTTATGTTCATCTGTTTTGTATCAAATTCCATGTATGAGTGAAGTCATATAATATTTGTCTTTCTCTGACAAACTAATTTTGCTTAGTGTAATATGTTCTAGTTCCATCCATGTTGTTGCAAATGGCAAGATTTCATTCTTTTTGATTGGCGAGTAATACTTCATTGTATATATACATACCACATCTTCTTTATCCATTCATCTGTCAGTGGACATTTGGGCTCTTTGCATACTTTGGCTATTGTCGATAGTGCTACTATAAACATTGGGGTGCAAGTACCCCTTCAAAACAGCATACCTGTATTTTTAATTTTTTGAAGAACCTCTATACTATTTTCTAGAGTGGCTGCACCAGTTTGCATCCCCACCAACTGTGCAAAAGGGTTTCTCTTTCTCCACATCCTCACCAACATCTCTAGTTTCCTGAGTTGTTAATTTTAGCCATTCTGACAGGTGTGAGGTGGTATCTTAGTGTGGTTTTTATTTGTGTTTTCCTGATGATGAGTGATGTTGAGCATTTTTTCACATGTCTGTTAGTCATCTGGATGCCTGCTTTGGAAAATTGTATATTCATGTCCTATGCCCATTTCTTCACTGGATTCTTTGTCTTTTGGGTGTTGAGTTTGATAAGTTCTTTATAGGTTTTGGATACTAACCCTTTATCTGATAAGTCATTTGCAAATATCTTCTTCCATTCTACTGGTTGCCTTTTAGTTTTACTGATTGTTTCCTTTGCCGTGCAGAAGTTTTTATCTTGATGATGTCCTAATAGTTCATTTTTGCTTTTGTTTCCCTTGCCTCTGGAGACGTGTTGAGTAAGAAGTTGATGTGGCCAAGGTCAAAGAGATTTTTGCCTGCTTTCTCCTCTAGTATTTTGATGGCTTCCTGTCTTACATTTAGGTCTTTCATCCATTTTGAGTTTATTTTTGTGTATGGTGTAAGAAAGTGGTCCACGTTCATTCTTCAGGTCGCTGTCCAGTTTTCTCAGCACCATTTGCTGAAGAGACTGTCTTTATTCCATTGGATATTTTTTCTTGCTTTGTCAAAGATTAGTTGGCCAAACATTTGTGGGTTCATTTCTGGGTTCTCTATTCTGTTCCATTGATCTAAGTGTCTGTTTTTTGTGCCAGTACCATACTGTCTTGATGATTACAGATTTGTAATACATCTTGAAGTCTGGAATTATGATGCCTCCAGCTTTGGTTTTCTTTTTCAATATTGCATTGTCTATTCGAGGTCTTTTCTGGATCCATACAAATTTTAGGATTGTTTGTTCTAGTTCTGTGAAGAATGCTGGTGTTATTTTCATAGGCATTGCATTGAATATGTAGATTGCTTTGGGTAGTATCAACATTTTAACAATATTTGTTCTTCTAATCCATGAGGATGGAATATTTTTCGACTTTTTGTGTGTCTTCTTCAATTTCTTCCATAAGATTTCTGTAGTTTTCAGTGTATATATTTTTCACCACTTTGGTTATGTTTATTCCTAGGTATTTTATGAGTTTTGGTGCAACTGTAAGTAGGATTGATTCCCTGATTTCTCTTTCTGCTGCCTCATTATTGGTGTATATAAGTGCAACCAGTTTCTGTGCATTGATTTTATATCCTGTGACTTTGCTGAATTCCTGGATCAGTTCTAGCAGTTTTCCAGTGGAATCTTTTCAGTTTCCATATAGAGTGTCATGTTGTCTGCAAAGAGTGAAAGTTTGACTTCTTCCTTGCCGATTTGGATACCTTTTATTTCTTTGTGTTGTCTGATTGCTGAGGCTAGCGCTTCCAATACTATGTTGAATAACAGTGTAAGCCACTAAGTTTTGAGGTGGTTTATTATGCAGCAATAAATAACTAATACAGAATTTGGTAACTTAGAGTAGAGTCATGCTATACAAACCAAACCAAACCAAAACCCCCCAAAGTGGAGAGCCCAGAGAGAGGAACTAACAACCATGGATAAAATTTTCCAGGAGAAGTAGTTTAAGCCCCAGTCAAAAAGTTGGCATATGTGCTAGATAATGAGATCTTGGGCCTTGAGCCTGAGCTGATGCTGTAATGGGATGAGAATTTTAGTGGCCTTGGGGTGAGGTGGGTGAATGAGTAAATGAGTGAGTGTGTGGATTGTTGAGAGTCAGATATTGGACTATGGTAACTTGCCTCCAAGTGAGTGCCTTATGATCCTCATCTCCTGGTATTCGTACCCCTCTATGGTCCTCTCTGTAAGACATCCATCTGAGCTTCAATAAAGGAAGACCATAGACTGGGTGGCTTATAAATAACAGAAATTTATTTTGTACAGTTCTAGAGCCTAGAAAGTCTAAGATCAAAGTATTGGCAGATGTCTGGTAAGGGCCTACTGGTTCATAGACAGATATCTTTCACTGTGTTCTCACATTGTAGAAGGGGAAAAGGAGCTCCCTGAAGTCTCTTTTATTTTATTTTGTAAATGTTTATTTACTTTTAAAAGAGAGAGAGAGAGAAAGTGTGTGAGCGGGGGAGTAACGGAGAGAGAGGGAGACAGAGGATCTGAAATGGGCTCCGTGCTGATAGCAGAGAGCCTGACATAGGGCTTGAACTCACAAACTATGAAATCATGACCTGAGTGACAAGTTGGACGCTCAACCGACTGAGCCACCTAAGCGCCCCTCTGAGATCTCTTATATAAGGACACTAACCCAATTCATGTGGGCTCCACCTTTTGACCTAATCAACTCCCAAAGTTCTTACTGCAAAATACCACCACACTGGGGATCAGGTTTCAACATTTGAAGTTTGGGAGGGGCACAGACATTTAGTCTATAGCACCTTTCTACACTGAATGAAGGTTGGCCTGTGTGGCCAATAAGCTATGGCAGAAATGAGGGTATATATCTTCTGAGGTTAGATATTAAGAGACATTGCAGCTCTGTGGGAAGCTAGCAGCCCCTTGGGGAAGCCCACCTAGAGAGGACTTACCACGCCAACACCAGCTTGCCAATCATGTGAGTGAGCCACATTGAAGATGGTTTCTCCCTTGCTTTTGGGTGACTATAGCCCCAGGTGACATCTGACTGCAACCTCATGAGAAGCTTAATCCATAACTGCCTGACTGAGCCACGTCTGAGCTCCTGACCCAGAAAAACCTTGAGTACATGAATATTGTTATTTTAAGCCATGAAGTATTGGGGTGATTTTTTATTTAAGGGTAGATAAGTAATATGGGGTGTAAAGATGAACAAGTGATATCTATACCTTTCTTCCTCATTTACTTTAAACAAATTCAGAATAATATGCCTAATAAGTTTGTATCACAGTTTTATATGATGCCAACAAATACCACCATTTGTAATGTGGAAAGAGAATGTCCTTTCTATTAAAAAACTGGTTAATTTGACATTTACAGAGGATTCGAAATTCATTCATTCATCACCATTCTCACAAAAAAATGAGTAATAATAATAATGGCAAACATTTATGGAGGGCTTTAGCAAAGTCATATCAAGTCATATCAAGTACTTTGCTAAATACTTTGCAGGTATTATTTCTCAGAACAAGCCTATGACGCGGATATTTTATTATTATATTATTATTATTATTATTTTGGATGAGGAAATTAAGGTTCAAAAGAGTTAAATAGAGTGACCCAAGGGCATGCAACTATTAAAGGTCAAGTCTTTCTGACTACCAAACTTGTAAGCTGTGTTACCTCCTAACCAGTAAGCTGTGTTACCTCCTTATCTGAAAGTTTTGTTTGGGGAAGACTTGAATGTAAAATATAGAATGTAGGTTCCAGCTCTGCAGGGTCCAGAGTCAGGGTGCCATGGAAGTTGAAGTGACCATATGAACTCTGTTTCATTCTATGAGCTATTCTTATTTCAGAATTTCTAGTGTGAGTTGATATATTAGGAATCACATGGATCACACTCTGGTAGTGATACAGGAAGATAAATGAGATGGCTACATGCTACAACTAATGACTTCTGGGCCTTGATTTCCTGCTTGCATTTCCTAACTGAAGACACTGGGATCACAGGCTGTTACTAAAGTTAAACAAAATAAATCATGGGTTGTAAAATTAAAAACAATAACCCGATTTTATGGCTGTTTTGCTCAGACTGTAAGAGCACTGAGGATAATGGTCACGGCTGAACCAAGCTTAGATATTGCTAAGGCCAATTTTATGCCTTGTCATGCTTTACATTTTCCTTTGCTTCAAGCTAATGGTAAAACAATTGGAAGATTGCTTGAATCAGACATACCACAGCAGAAACTTTAAAGAAGAGAATATATTAGCTTAATAGCTCAATAAAGCAAAATTCGAATGTTCCTTTTGGCAAAAGTTTCACTTAATTTCAGCTCAAATTTTCCAGGATATTCTTCAAAAGGTAATGAATTGGCAAATCATTTGCCATTTCTAGTTGCATATTTAAGATAAATCTTTATGGTTTTCATATTGAGAAGTTATGGGTGACTACTTCCTTTTATTGGAAATTAAAAAGCCCTCTATCACCCACAAGAAAAAATGGTATAGATATATCTCTGATGACTTGTGGGGAGAAGAAGGGGTAGAGATGGGGTCAGGAAGCCAAGGGGCACAGGGTAGAGCTGGAAGAGTATTGAAGCTCAAATTACTGTTAAGCAGGAATTCAGGTGGAGAATAACAGTCACATGTCTCTAAATCAAAATCTCTATCCAATTGGTTAGGAGATTCTATCTCAGTCATTTTGGGACCCTACCATCATCAATAACTAGAATGATTTAAAAAATTGTGAAAGAGCCTTATGGCCACTACTAAGATCCTCATTATTTGTGCCTTACTAGTCCTTAAATGTGGATGGCTCGGCTGCCCTAATGCCAAGTAGGCTGTGATGGTGTTTGCTTGAGTTGGGAGCCACACTTCCGAGGACTCAGACTTCTAGATACACAAGGCAGCCATTTCTTTATAAAGTTATGCTACCTTTCAAAGTACTGCCAGAAAGTGAGGCATGTATCCTTGCCACCAGTGGGTTCCTCCACTCCACTCACTTTCCAGGGCAATGTCCAGCTTCCCACTGCTATTTCCACACCTTTCCTACCAAAAGCACTCCCTCTCTCTACCTCTTCCTGACTCTTAGCTTAATATCTTTAAGGAATCCAGGTTTTCTGAATGAAAAAGTCAGAAAAGGGTCAGAGATGCTTTCAGGAAACTTCTACAACAAAAATCTTAGAGTTAGGCAGCACACGGGCCTGGCTGCCTTTTTTGGGATAAGGGAGAGGTGAATAAAAAATGTAGGGATAAACAAAACCCAAATGAACATCTCAATATATTAACCCACCTCATTATAAGGGGGTAAAGATTTCTGGCAAAGAGATGTCAAATAAGTAACAACTCACTAGCCACATTCAGATTGACTCCAGAAGGTTGAAAGTTCAGTTGTTAAATAGCATCTGTAAGTTCTTCATAAATACTATTTGGCCATACTCCTTACTCTGGGTAAGTCTCCTTTAGGGAGGACCAAGCAATGCTGCCTTTATATTAAGAGTCAGGGAGGGTGAGGGTTGGTGGCACTTCAGGAGATTCCCCAGTGGGTTTGGAGTGAGTCCCAAGAGGCAATTGTATAATCTCCTTGGAGAAGAGCTTCCTTGGATAAATGTTACATCTGCATCAGAACAGAGTATTGCCAGAGTCCAGCTCCAGCAGGTCCAGGGTTCCCTGAAGGATGGACGGAACCACAATTTTTGTTTGGTTCTTGTGTCTATTGCTGGAAAATTCCTCTTGTCTAATTTATCAAATGAGCTGGCTAGAGAAAGCTTCTCATGCAACTGATAAGAGCCCTCTCTTAAATAACCTAATTTGAACTCTATCTTAGAGACCTTGAGAAACTGGATCTGCATTTTTATAATCCAGGAGTTGAACATGTTCCTGCACAGTTGGGTAACATTTGACCTTGAAGTGTTGTTCTAAAAGTCATGTTTCCCCCTTGCTGGCTTTGCTGTTATCTGTGCATCAGTGCACACTTTATCATGGTAACACTTTAGGAATGTGCAGAATGGTTGAGGAGCTTGAATGCCATGGCAGTTTCAAGTTCACTGGGCTCTTGTAACCAGTCACTGTGTCAATGGTTAGAAGACTGTTTTACCACCTATGGTGCAAGAGAACTGATGTTCATGACCAACCCAGCCTTGAGGGCAGTTCAAGGTGTTGGCTAACAAGGCTCTGGGAAGCTGATACTTTCCTCTTTGAATATACTCTTTCATTGCTACTGAGATATGCCACAGAAGACGCTTATATTCTTATTTTGGTTTCAGGGAAGCTATTGCAAGTTGTTTGGAAAGAAGTACTTGGATTTAACTTTTAAAAATGGGATGCTATACTGCAATGTTTAAGTGATACCAACTTTGGCATCACAGTCCTGGGTTTCAATCCAGGCCTGTGGCTTACTAGCTGTGTGGACTTGGAATTATTTTATTTGTCTCTTTGTGTCTCAGCCTCCTAATGTGTAAAATGGGTAAAATAATACTTACCTTTCCAGACTGTTGCATGTTATGTTGAAAGAGATCATGGATACTATGCCCTTGGTACACTAAAATGTAGGAACAACTCAGTATGTATTCTATGGTACTATTCACCCTGATTGTTCTATCTTTACAATGGGATTGCAAAATTATCCAAAGTAGAAATCATAGTGCTTTTCCTTTTCATTACTCATGCCAAAAATGACAAGGACATAGCAAATAGTCAATAAATACTTGCTAACTCTTTCTTTTTCTTTTGAAATTATCCTATTCTTTGCCCAGTTACACTGATTTCTTATTAGAAGCCCTCCCTTTTCTTTACATTTAGTAGGAAGTCATAGAACATAGAAAAATATTAGCAGTCTTTTTTTTGATGTCAGCATCTGGTAGGTTCTCTTTAATGGATTTTATTATCATAAGAACTTTTGACAGTAGTCATTGAGAAAAAATACTCAAATGCATTTAGGCATAGAGTTCTCTGACTGGTGTTCATTGTGTCTTCCTAGTTAAGATGAGCACTTCACGTGTCTTAATAATTTGCCTGAGGGACATGTCTAGGCTACCTCCATCTTTGCAACTTTATACCTGTTGATAAAATCCTGATTGAAACTGAGCTATGTGTCTATGCAATTTTGGCAGCAATAGTCAGGATGTAGAGTAGAAGCAAGGAAGGGGGCTGAAGAGAGGTAACCTCCAAGGCAAATGATCTACGGCAGATCTATGGTTGCCATGAAGCAGGTGTTTCTCCTTGTCATTACTCTAGATAGGAAAGACAGATTCCACATCCATTTTTGGCTCTTTGAAGGGACAAAACAAATCTTAGTTAAAGGGATGGCTAGGTCTGGTTAATTTTTCATATTCCCCAAAGTTTCTTACCATATTAGGAAAAATAGAAGATAGCTGTCAGTCTTCATGGAGCAGACAACATGTGATATTTTTTTTTCTGTAGAATTGAACTAAATATACATAACAGAACACTGCCAGTGAAGAAAATCTAGACTTTATGAGGTTAACAGTAAAAAGGAAATAAAAGGAGATGGATACCAGAGTTTTTCTTGTTGTTTACATTTTAAATAAATTTTTAATTTTAGAATAGATTTAGGTTTACAGAAAAATTACAAAGATAGTGTAGAGAACCCCATAAACCCTTCACCCAGTTTCCTTCATTATTAACATCTTACATTAGCATGTACATTTGTCATCACTAATGAACCAATATTGATACATTATTAGTAACTAAAGTCTATACTTTATTTTTTTTTTTTTTAGATTTTACCTAATTTTCTTTTTCTATTCCAAGATCCTGTTCAGGCTGTTAAATTGATACTGGTATTTTTATTTTTTATTATTTATTTATTAAAAAATTTTTAATGTTTATTAATTTTTGAGAGAGAGCATGAGCAGGGGAGGGACAGACAGAGAGGGAGACACAGAATCTGAAGCAGGCTCCAGGCTCTGAGCTGTCAGCACAGAGACCGAAGTGGGGCTTGAACCCACGAACTGTGAGATCATGAGCTGAGCCAAAGTCAGACACTTAACTGACTGAGCCACCCAGGTGCCCCGATACTGGTATTTTTAAAGAGCCAATTCAGTACCAGATACACTCATGACATGATTTCCTTTGTTTGATACAGAGTATGTAGGGAGGCGCGATTTTCTTATTTTAAGGATGAGACAACAGATACCAGACAGTGTAATGGACTCTCTCAGAGTAACTAAGGCAGTAGTGAAGCAATGATTCAAACCCAAGCCATCTGGTCCCAATCCCTTTTTTCTTTCTCATATCATACTATCTTTCTTACTTGCAATGCAGTAATCACTTTTATATTTGAAAAATGCACTTCACATATAGTATTGCATCCATAGTTTGGAAAATAGTTATAACAGAAATCCCCTTCTTGCATGAACAAAAGTAGAATTGTTTGTATGAATTTTCATCTGATTTCTCAAAACCAGAGAGAGTTATTTGAGCCACAAAAGTCGAAGTTAGAGCTGCCAACATATAATTGGTCTTTGAATGATAGATGACTTATTGCTATGTTTAGTGAGGCCTTGTTTCCTTATTGAAGGTTCCATATCACAGAAGATGCATCTCAACTTCTATTTTACTCAGAGGTGATATAAAAGAATGTGAGCAAGGTTTTAGGTTGAGTCATATATTGTAGGAGGGTTTCTACTTTTTTTTCTAAGCTAAAAACAAGGTAACTCACAATTCACATCAGAAACAGAACACATTATCATTGGAAAGGGAATTAATGGGACTGTTCACAATATTTAGTTATTTACATCAGACTTCAATGCAATTCAGTTACATGAAATCCCCATTCTAAAGTTCCAGCGCCTCTCAAATGTACAATATCAGTTGCAATGTGGTGGATGGAAGACTGTGCCTTCAAAAATTTCAAATGTGCTAAAGAAAAAGGTCAAAAATATCAAAACAATAGGATAAATGGTTGGCTATTATTTTAAGCAGGTCCTCTTTTTTTCCTAAGAGCTGTATTTCACCTGCTTAACAATAATCATTAAAAAATCTTAAAATAGTTCTAGAGGAGTCAAAGCTTTCAATAATATATTAGAAATTACTGGATGGCCATTTCTTGCGGTTAATAGCAGGTCTACTGTGTTGACTCAGAACATAAAAGGGTGATTATTCCTAACAGATATTTTCTCCTTCTCCATAAAACAAGGAAGTATACAAAAAAGCAAAATAAAAAAAACTGTTTCTCTAAGTAGATTTTAATTCGTATCTATACTGTGGTCTTCTCACTTCATTAGGCTTAGAATTTGTGAGTGAACAGCACTGTCTGAGCAGCCTGCTGCCTAGTTGGAGATGTCAGAAGCAATTACTTTCACAGATTTAAGATTTTATTATCACACATATCCTGTCTTTAGCTATCTGAGTGGACAGCCCAATCAAGAATGATACGTATTTCATCATCTCTTCCTTGTTGTGTAATTTTAATAACCGCTCCAGTAGCATCCCACTTTGCACATCAAGAATGCAGCAGCTGGGTGCACAGTTAGATGAAGCCATCCAAAGTTAGAATATTTACTTCTTTTCCTAATTCCAAATTGTTTCTGCAGAGTAAATGAGCTTCATTAGACACAGTGGTCAAGAATCTGCAAAAAGGCATACCTCTTTTTCAGTAATGTTGATTTTCTCCAAAAAAGTATCTAAGGGAAGATGGGAAAAACAACTATACTTGGTATTAATAAATGGTTCCCACATCTTTATATTTTTGAAAGAGGCATGAGTTAATCTGGCCTTCCCTTTTCAATCAGAGACCAAGTGGAGACCTGTGGGGTTTCCTTTTTGATAGATATCATTTCATGATTCCCTCTCTATTTTGACAACTAGTCTAAGTTTTTCTTGCCCCGGCTATTATAATATCATTCTAATTAGGTTTTGCCTAATTCCTTCTTTCACATAGTCACTACAAAGCTTTTGAAACATGCAAATTTGATCACAGTTTCCCCCAATTTAAAATCCTTCAGAGGCTTCGTATTACCCTTAGGCAAGAGCACAATTTCCCTGGCAAACAAGGCCTTTCACGACGTCACTTTTGTAGTCTCATCTCTCGCTCTGGTGGTAGATACACACAGATAGCATCAGGCGATTTCACACTTGTTTCTACTGTATCTGCTTCTCTACTTAGGGACTTTCTGGTCTTACTTCTTTAAAGAATACATGAAAACACATCTTTTTAGGATTCAGTATAATCCTAAGACTTTCCTTTCTGATGACTTTCCTGACCCCATGGGAAGACATAACCACTCTCTTCTTTTGCCTTCCTGTGTACAAGTCTTTCATGTGTCCTGTAATATATTGTGGCACAAATTGTTCATAGGTCCATAGGCTCTCTACAGACTTAACTCTTTATATTTAATATGTGAATCAGGTGTCTTTTTCTTTTTATGCATACTGATGTCTGAGAATCACCGACAGTTTTAGAGATCAATAAATGTCTGCCTTGCTCTTATTGTGGTTGATCACAAGCTCAGTTTAGGGCAGTGAGGCTCAAACATATTGATTGTAAGAATTGCACAAATCTGAATAATATTCAAATTACTAGACCCCCATAGTAAATCAAATTTCTGATTCAAGAATACTGAGGAAGGAATCCAGGAAAGTGCCATTTCTTTAAAATTATTTTTTTACTGTTTATTTATTTTTGAGACAGAGAGAGACAGAGCCTGAGCAGAGGAGGGGCAGAGAGAGAAAGAGAGACACAGGATCCAAAGCAGGCTTCAGGCTCTAAGCTGTCAGCACAGAGCCTGACTTAGGGCTTGAACCCATGAACTGTAAGATCATGACCTGAGCTGAAGTCAGACGCTTAACTGACTGAGCCACCCAGGCGCCCCTAGAAATCTGCCATTTCTATAGGTACTCCAGAGAACTCTGTACAGATGTATGAGGAGCAAACTTTGAGGAAAATGACTCTTCTAGTTATTTATTGCTGCATAACCAGTTATGCTTGGTGGCATAAACAAACTACTTAGAGATGTAAAAAACAACTTCTATTATGGCCATGGATTCTGAAATTAAGAATTTGTATAAGACACAGCAGCAATGACTTGGCTCTGTTCCTTAACGTCTGGAGTCTCAGGAAGGAAGGCTCAGATGTCTAGGTGACTTGAATGGCTGAGGGCTGGAATACATAGGCCATAGGATCTCTTGCATTATGGTTTTCTCACTCCCAGGCCTGGCTCCTTGGTCAGAATGACTCAAAGGTTGTGTTTGGCTGAGACTGTCAACAAGAGAAACTACACGTGGCTTGGACCTCTCACAGCATAGCATCTGGGTTTGGAGAGGGAAATTTCAGGTGAGCACACATTCAAAAGAACTAGACAAAAGCTATATGGCCTTTTATGACCTAGCTTCACTTTCCTATTTTTGCGTGGGTGGGACAATTGCAAGTCCATTCAGATTCAAGGTATGGGGATGTAGACCCTACCTCTCAATGGGAGAAGTATCAAAAATATTGGAGGCCATGTTTTAAAGCTGCCACGCTGATTTGAACTTTTATATATGTTCTCTACTGGATCTGTAAGTTATTTGAGGATAAAGATGGTGTCTTATTTAATTTTGAGGTCTTGGGACCACAGACAAGCCTTGGTACTTAATATAAACCCAGTAAATACTTGTTGCTTTTAACGTATCTAAAGGTCAACAACTATAACCCTTCAATTACTGGGTATTATGGGGTATTGATCTAAAGACACTTTTTCAGCAAGAAGTTCTTTGTACAAGACAAGGGACTTGCCTCATAAAAGTTGGCTGATTGATTTTTCATTGCTGCTTGAATCTCACTTCCATCATTTCATGACTGTGTGATCGTGAGCAAATTCCTTTAACTCTCCCTACTCTGTTTACTTTTACTTTATCTCTGACGTGTAGAAAACAATCAGAGGTTTGGTGTAAAGATCAAATGAAATAAGGTTCTTTAATAGTGAATAGTGTCACTCAACCAACTGTTCATGGGGACAAACAGTTAAATTATTGTAAGACAATCTTATAAGATTTGTTTGTGTATATAGATATGCACGTGAGTGTTGATGTATAGGTGGTTTCAGAAAAGTATACTTTTTAGTAAAGCATAATATATACTCAGCAAAATACACAAATCATAAGTGAGCAACTCAATGAATTTTTACAGTGAACATTTACCTACACAGACCATGTAGATCAAGAAAAAGGAGTTTCTATATCCCAGAAGCTTCCCTTCCTAGTCATACTTAATCTACTTTATGAGTCTTCTCTTCTAACTTCTACCACTACAATTTTTTTTGCCTCCTTTTGAACTTTATATACAATGGAATCATATCCTACATACTCTCTTATTCCTGTTCTTGTACTTATCTTTGGCACATATATATATTCATTTTTTGCGTATAGTAAAGGAATTTCTAAGTTATAGAGTAAGACAATTTTTTGTTTTACCTTGGTGTTCTGAAGTAATAAACATACACACATATATGCACACATGCACATACACATATATCTGAGTATGTGTGTAAATATGTATATACCTGGGCAAAAATCTCCTGTTGAATGTATGTGTTACGAATATCTTTCCTTTCTTAGTGCCTTGCTGTTTTATAACTGTGGATGAATAGAAGTTCTTGATTTTAATAAAGACCAATTTTTCAATTGTTTCCTTTACTGTTAGTGCTAGTTTTGCCATATTTAGGAAATCTTTGCCTAGACTAAGATTATGGAAATATTTCTGTATGTTTTCTTCTAAAAGGTTTATTATTTTGCTTGAAAGATAAAGTTTAGGTCTGCAGTCCCCTGGAATTGATTTTTGTCTATAGAGCATTGTAGAGGCTGTTACTTTTGTTCCATATGGATTGACAATTAACTCAGCACCAATTTTTGGAAAGATTATCCATTTCCACACTGTAATTCAGCAAGTCTAGTTTTAAAGTGTATTTTGATTATTGGGTCTAATATCTATCTTTGTCCCAATATCATACTGTTTATGTCTTAATTATGAGAGCTTTAGAATAAGTCTTAAACCTACTAGCTTAAATTCTCCCAGTTTTTTCTAATTCAGGATTATCTTGATCATTCTTGGGTCTTCATATTTTCATGTAAGTTTTAGAATTAGCTTCTTGATTTCCACACACATACACACAAATCCCACTGGGATTTGATTGAATTTTTCTTAAATGTATATGTTTACTTGGGTAAAATTGACATTATTACAAATTAAATGGTATCCCAAGCGTGGTATATTCCTCCATTGATTTAACATTTCATAGTTTCCATCAGTAATGTTTTATTGTTTTTAATGTAAAGACTTTTCCGTATTTCAATGGATAAATCTTTTTTTAAATCTGTGTTTATGTTTTATTTATTTATTTTTAAATATAATTTATTGTCAAATTAGCTAACATACAGCGTATAGAGTGTACTCTTGGCTTCTGGCATAGATTCCCATGACATCACTTATATACAACATCTAGTGCTCATCCCAACAAGTGCCCTCCTCAATGCCCACCACCCATTTTCACCTCCCCCACCATCAACCCTCTGTTTGGTCTCTGTACTTAAGAGTCTCTTATGGTTTGCATCCCTCTCTGTTTGAAATCATTTTTTTCCCTTTCCTTCTCCCATGGTCTTCTGTTAAGTTTCTCAAATTCCAAATATGAGTGAAAACACGAGATATCTGTCTTTCTCTGACTGACTTATTTCACTTAGCATAATACCCTCCAGTTCCATCCATATTGTTGCAAATGGCAAGGTTTCATTCTTTTTCATTGGTGAGCAGTATTCCATTGTATATATATACCACATCTTCTTTATCCATTCATCAGTTAATGGATGTTTGTACTCTTTGCATACTTTGGCTATTGTCAATAGTGCTGCTATAAACGTTGGGGTACATGTACCCCTATGAGTCAGCACTCCTGTATCCTTTGTATCAATTCCCAGTAGTGCTATTGCTGCATTGTAGGGTAATTCTATTTTTAATTTTTTGAGGAATCTCACACTGTTTTCCAGAGTGGCTGCATCAATTTGCATTCCCACCAACAGTACAAGAGGTTTCCCCCTTTTCCACATCCTCACCAACATCTTCTGTTTCCTGAGTTGTTAATTTTAGCCACTCTGACCAGTGCGAGGTGGTATCTCAATGTGGTTTTAATGTGTATTTCCCTGATGATGAGTTATGTTGAGCGTCTTTTCTTGTGTCTGTTAGTCATCTGGATGTCTTCTTTGGAAATGTGTCTATTTGTGTCTTCTGCCCATTTCTTCACTAGACTCTTTGTTTTTTTTGGTGTTGAGATTGGTAAGTTCTTTATAGATTTTTTATACTAACCCATTATATGGTATGTCTTTTGCAAATATCTTTTCCCATTCCACTGGTTGTCTTTCAGTTGGTTGTTTCTTTTGCTGTGCGAAGCTTTTTATCTTGATGAGGTTCCAATAGTTCATTTTTGCTTTCATTTCCCTTCCCTTTGGAGACGTGTGGAGTAAGAAGTTGCCGTGGCCGAGGTCAGACAGGTTTTTCCTGCTTTCTTCTCCAGAATTTTAATGGTTTCCTATCTCACATTTAGGCCTTTCATCCTTTTGGATTTTTTTTTTATGGTATAAGAAAGTGGTCCAGCTTCGTTCTTCTGCATGTTGCTGTCCAGGTCTTCCGGCACTATTTGCTGAAAAGACTGTCTTTTTCCATTGGATGCTCTTTCCTGCTTTGTCAAAGATTAGTTAGCCATACATTTGTGGGTCCAATTCTGGGTTCTTTATTCTATTCCATTGGTATACATGTCTGGTATATGTGTCAATACTATAGTGTCTTGATGTACAACTTTGTAGCATAGGCTAAAGTCTGGGATTGTGATTCCTCCAGCTTTGGTTTTCTTTTTCAACATCACTTTGGCTATTCAGGGTCTTTTGTGGTTCCACACAAATTTTAAGATTGTTTGTTCTAGCTCTGAGAATGCTGGTGTTATTTTGATTGAGATTGCATTGACTGTGTAGCTTGCTTGAGTGGTATTGACATTTTAACAATATTTGTTCTTCCAATCCATGAGGATGGGAATTTTTTTCATTTTTTGTGTGTCTTCTTCAATTTCTTTCAAAAGCTTTCTATAGTTTTCAGTGTACAGATCTTTTACCTTTTCAGTTAGGTTTATTTCTAGTTGTTTAATGGTTCTTGGTGCAATCGTAAATGAGATTGATTCCTTGTTATCTCTTTCTGCTGTTTCATTATTAGTGTATAAAATGCAACCAATTTCTGTGCATTGATTTTATATCCTGTGACTTTGCTGAATTCATATATCAGTTCTAGTAGTTTCTTGGTGGAATCTTTCAGGTTTTCCACGTAGAGTATCATGTCATCTGTGAAAAGTGGAAGTTTGACTTCTTCTTAGCCAATCTGGATGTTTTTTATTTCATTTTGTTGTCTGATTGCTGAGGCTAGGATTTCCAACACTATGTAAACAACAGTGGTGAGAGTGGAGATCCCTGTTGTCTTCCTGATCTCAGGGGGAAAGCTCTCAGTTTTTCCCCATTGAGGATGATATTAGCTGTGAGCTTTTCATATATGGCTTTTATGATGTTAAGTTATATTCCTTCTAGCCTGACTTTCTTGAGGGTTTCTTTTTTTTTTTTTTTT
>CM053577.1:24690237-24835923 GCA_028646485.1 Cryptoprocta ferox | reverse complement strand
AGCAGTGCTATTGCTGGGTCATACGGGAGTTTTATTGATAGTTTTTTGAGGAACCTCCACACTGTTTTCCAGAGCGGCTGTACCAGTTTACATTCCCACCAACAGTGTAGGAGGGTACCCGTTTCTCCACATCCTCGCCAGCATTCTTGAGGGTTTCTATTAAGAAAATATACTGTATTTTGTCAATTGCTTTTGCTGCATCCATTGACAGGATCATATGGTTCTTATCCTTTCTTCTATTAATGTGATGTATTACATTGATTGATTTGCGAATATTGAACCAGCTCTGCATCCCAGGAATAAATCCTACTTTGTCATGGTGAACAATTTATTTAATAAACTGTTGAATTCGATTTGCTGGTTCTTGTTGAGAATTTTTGCATCCATGTTCATCAGGGATATTGGCCTGTAATTCTAAATTTTAGTGGGGTATTTGTCTGGTTTGGGAATAAAGGTAATGCTGGCTTCACAGAATGAGTCCAGAAGCTTTCCTTCTGTTTCTATTTTTTGGAACAGCTTGAGAAGAATAGGTGTTAACTCTGCTTTAAATGTCTGGTAGAATTCCCCTGGGAAGTGATCTGAACCAGGATTCTTATTTTTGAGGAGATTTTTGATAACCAATTCAATTTCCTTGCTGGTTATACATCTGTTCAAATTTCTCTTTCCTCCCTTTTGAGTTTTGGTAGTGTGTGGGAGTCTAGGAATTTGTCCATTTCTTCCAAATTGTCCAATTTGTTGGCGTATAATTTTTCATAGTATTCTCTTTAATTGTATTTCTGTGGTGTTGGGTGTGATCTCTTTTCTTTCATTTGTGACTTTATCTATTTGGGTTCTCTCTCTTTTATTTTTGAGAAGTCTGGATAGCGGTATATCAATTTTGTTCATTCTTTCAAAAAACTAGCTCTTAGATTCATTGATATGTTTTACTGTTTTTTGTTTTATTTTGTTTTGTTCCTCTATTGTTTCTTTCTGCTCTAATCTTTATTATTTCTCTTTTTCTGCTGGCTTTGGGCTTTCTTTACTGCTCTGCTTCTAGTTCCTTTAGGTATGAGGTCAGGTTCTATATTTTGGATTTTTCTTGCTTCTTGAGATAGACCTGGATTGCAATGTATTTTCCTCTTAGGACTGCCTTTGCTGCATCCCAAAGGGTTTGGACTGTCATGTTTTATTTTCATTTGCTTTCATATTTTTAAAAATTTCTTCTTTAGTTTCCTGGTTGACCCATTTATTCTTTAGTAGGATGTTCTTTGACTCCCATGCACTTGGAGGCTTTCCAAATTTTTTCTTGTGGTTTATTTCAAGTTTCATAGCATTGTGATCTGAAAATAAGCATGGTACAATCTCAATTCTTTTATATTTATTGAGAGCTGTTTGTGACCCAGTATGTGATCTATTTTGGAGAATATTCTATATGCACTCGAGAAGGAGGTGTATTCTGCTTTGGGGTGAAAAATTCTGAATATATCTGTCAAGTCCATCTGGTTCAGTGTATCATTCAAGACCATTCTTTCTTTCTTTCTTTTTTTTAATGTTTATTTATTTTTGAGATAGGGAGAGACTGAGTGCGAGTGAGGGAGGGGCAGAGATAGAAGGAGACACAGAATCTGAAGCAGGCTCCAAGCTCTGAGCTATCAGCACAGAGCCCGACATGGGGCTTGAACTCCTGAACTGTGAGATCATGACATGAGCTGAAGTAGAACACTTAACCAATTGAGCCACCCAGGCACCCCAAGGCCATTGTTTCTTTACTGATGTTCTGCTGAGATGATCTGTCCATTGCTGTAAATGGAGTATTAAAGTCACTTACAATTACATATTATTATCAATAAGTTTGCTTATGGTTGCGATTAATTGATTTATGTATTTGGGTATTCCAAGAGGGGACATAAACATTTATAATTGTTAGCTCTTCTCGATAGATAGACCCGCCTTAATTATGATATAATGACCTTCTTCATCTCTTATTACAGTCTTTAGTTTAAGTCTAGTTTGTCTGATATTAGTATGGTGATTCCAGCTTTCTTTTGACTTCCAGTAGCATGATAGATGGTTCTCATCCCCTCAGTTTCAATTTGCAGGTGTCCTCAGGTCTAAAATGAGTCTCTTGGAGACAGCATATAGATAGATCCTGGTTTTGTATCCATTCTGATACCCTTCTAGGTCTTCTAATTGGGGCATTCAGTCTATTTACATTCAAAGTGATTATTGAAAGATGGATTTAGTGTCATTGTGTTATCTGTAGGTTTCATGCTTGTAGTGATCTCTTGTCCTTTGTAGTCTTTGCTGCTTTCCACTCAGAGAGTCTCCCTTAGGATTTCCTGCAGGACTGGTAGTGGTCATGAACTCCTTCAGTTTTTCTTTATCTCTCCTTCTGTTCTGAATGTCAGCCTTGCTGGATAAAACATTATTGGCTGAATTTTTCCTATTCAGCACATTGAATATTTCCTGCCACTCCCTTCTGGCTTGCCAAGTTTCAGTGGACAGGTCTGCTGCTATTTTTATACGTCTACCCTTGTAGGTTAAGGCCCATTTGCCTTAGGTGCTTTCAGAATTCTCTCTTTATCTTTGTATTTAGCCAGTTTCACTATAATATGTCATGGTGTTGACCTGTTCTTGTTGATTCTGAAGTGAGTTCTCTGTGCCTCCTAGACTTGGATGTTTGCTTCCTTCCTCAGATTATGGAAGTTATCAGCTATAGAGAACTAAACATTCAAATAAACCTTTTGTCCCCTTCTCTCTCTTCTTCTTCTGGAACTCCTATGATATGGATATTATTATGTTTCATTGAATTACTTAAGTCTAATTCTCCCCTCATGGTCTAGTATTTTCCTATCTCTCTTTTTCTCAGCTTTATCACTTTTCATAATTTTATCTTCTATTTCACTTATTCTCTGCTCTGCTTCCTCTATCTTTGCAGTCACTGCATCTAGTTTATTTTGCATCTCATTTACAACCTTTCTTAATTTGTCGTGACTATTTCTTAGGTCCTTGATCTCTTCAGCAATAGATTCTCTGTTGCCTTCTATGCTTTTTTTCAAAACCAGCTATTAGTCTTATGACTATTATACTAAGTTCTTGTTCAGATATTGTTTATATCTGTTTTGAGCAATTCTCTGGCTGTCATTTCTTCCTGAAATTTCTTTTGAGGAGAATTCTTCCGTTTCATCATTTTGGCTAGTTTTCTGCCTTTTATGTGTTTTAATAGCTTGTTATGTGTCTTGCACCTGTAAGTATTACTATATTAAAAAGGAGTCATACACTGTCCAGGCCCTGGCACTTCAGGAAGTGGTTCTGGAGTGTGTTGTATACTCTCTGTTGTTGTGTCCCTGGTTGTTTTATCTCTCGACTCATACTGGTAGTTTGGACCTTCTACCAGGTGTGCTTTGATTTGTTCATTGAAGTATCCCTGGAAAAAATTAAAAAGGGGGTTTTGGAAGAAGTCTTATCCTGTACAAAGAAATGACAGAGGCAGAGAAAAAGAAAAAAGAAAAAAAAGAAAAAGACGTTTGACCAGGCAGAGAATCAAAGATAATACTATAAGGTTTAATCCAGAGAGAGAGAGAGAGAGAGAGAGAGGAAAATAAAGAAGGAGATCCAGAAGAGGTGTAAAAAGAATAGAGTAAAAATGCCTGATTAAGCAAACCAACAACCAGAGCCAAGGAAGAAAAAAGAAAAAGAAAGGAAAGAAAAAATATAATAAGTATTGACCAAAAGTCAAATCAAAAAGTGTAAAACCGCCGGGCAGTTGTGTGTTCCTACCTTGGTACAGGTGGCTGCGCTGGTCTGGAGGAGGGGCCATCTGGTCCAGTCAGTGTCAATCTCATTCTAGTAGAGAAGCAGTTCTCAGGCATGAATGGGCGGGGTTTGGTGTAAGCAGGTCCACCCTCCACTGCCAGCCACTGTCCTTTTCCCTGAAGCCCCACAGCGTTGGTGATGGGGAGAAAAATGGTGACACTCTACTGTCTTCTTCCTGGACCGGGTGTCCCAAACCACCAGTAAGTACTGTTCATGCAGTACTTACAGCACCATGCTGGTAAGTGGGGCCGGTTTGTCCTGCTTCACAGTCTCTCAGGCCTCCTAGTTCCAGGCTGGGATTCAAACCCTGATGTCTTAAAGCATCCCTGCTCCATGTGCCCCGGTTCTGGCATAGCGCCACTCTGCCCAGCTGACAAAGGGACTCTGGTTGGTCCTTACAGGGTCTTTTCTCCTTGGAGAGGCAATATACCCTCTTCCCACAGCACTCCAAGGAGGGGACAGCTGTCTCCCAGTGTGCCTCTGAGCTCACTACCACCGAGCCTGGGGCTGGCTCTCCCTCCCCGCCCACGCGTGCGCACTTGGCAGTGGGCTTCCATCTGGAGAAAGTTGCACAACCTGCATCAGCACTCCTAAGGCTGTTTGCAAGGTAGAAACTGGCTCCCTCCTTTTTTTTCCATTCCCCAAGCCGTGGTCCAGAGAGGTTTTTCTCTTGCCCAAATTCAATCCCACACTTCAAAAGCCTTTCTCTTCCTTTTGTCTCTCCACACAAGGGGTTTCCCTGCTCTGTGCCTATGCCACCCACCGTTTTATCTCTCCCAATTCACAAACATGCAACTCTGTGTCACTAAGCTGTCTCCATGGGCCCCTGGAGGTGTTTTTGTCACTCTGTAGCCTGGTTTTTTGGAATTCCAAGTGTTCTGACCTCAAAACTGCTGTGTTTGAGGGGCGAGGGAAATTCAGGGCCCCCTACGTCTCTGCCATCATGGCTCCTCCCCCTCAATAGATTAATTTTTAAGTATTTGTTATTTTTCATGCTATTATAAATAGTATCAGTCTAAAATTTTGCTTTTATTATTTTTGTATATATTATTTGTATATACAAATGATATTTTTGTATGTTTTTAACATGTAGCAACCTTGCCAAATTCATGTATTTTATTTTATTTATTATTTAAAAAATTTTTTTTACATTTGTTTATTTTTGAGAGACAGAGGGAGACAGAGCACAAGTGGGGAGGGGCAGAGAGAGAAAGAGACATAGAATCCAAAGCAGGCTCCAGGCTCTGAGCTGTCAGCACAGAGCCTGACGCCAGGCTCCAACTCACAAACTGTGAGACATGACCTGAGCCAAAGTCGGTCGCTTAACCGACTGAGCCACCCAGGCGCCCGTGTGTAGTAATTTTAATAGCTTACTGTAGATGCTTTTGGGTTTTCTGAATCCACAATCATATCATCATGAATAGTGATAATTGTTTCTTCATTTTTCATCTTTATGCATTTTGTTCCTTTTTCTTACCTTATCATGCTAATTAGGACCAGCAGTAACATAATTTACAGATATTGGTAGCAGGCATCCTTATTTTTTTATCTGAATGGAAAAAAATAAAGCTTTTAATACTTAGCTAAGTATGACTGTTGCAGTAGGAGTTTTAGAGATATATTTAGTCAGGTTGAGGTTTTCCTACTGTTCCTAACTTGCTATACATTTTTGAGATGAACATGTTGAATTTTATCAATTGAATTGTATCATTTGAGGTGGTTATATTTTTTTCACCTTTACTCTGTTAACATGTGAACATTAACTTTTCAATATTAAAATATATTCTGTAATAAAAAAGTTGTGATTTATAATTCTTTTTATACATAGCAGAATTTAATTTGCCAATATTTTGTTCAAGACTTTTCACCCATATTCATGAGAAAAACTAGACTATAATTTTCCTTTCTTTAAATGTCTTTGCCAGGTGTTGATGTCAAGATCATGCCAACCTAAGAAAACAAGTTGGAAAATGATCTTTATTTTTCGGTTTTCTTCCTTAGTTTGTGTAAGATTGCTGTGTGTGTGTGTGTGTGTGGGTATGTGTGTATTTTCCTTTTCTGAAATGTTGGAAATAATGCAATAATGAATATACCTGCACCTTGAATTATCTTTGCAAGAAGTTTTTTATTATGGATATATTTTATTAAATGGGCTATTCAGATTTGCTGTCTCTTTTCCTATGTCAGAGTGGGATTGTTTCCATTGTCTGTGTTTTTATTTTAATTTTGGTTATTTGGAACTGTCTTCTGGTATGCCTGGTAAATTTGGATTGAATGCCAGAAATTCTGTGACTACATTATTTTATTTTCTTCCAGAGAGAACTGGCTTTGCTTTTGGCTGGTTGTTAGAGGCTTAGAGTATCATCTCAATTCAATCAAGGGTTAAGATGATTCTAGGTCCTATTTATGCCCTTTTGGGCTGATGTACTTCTGGTTTGCCCTTGTTCCTAATCTATTCCTTCATAGGTATCAGCTGCAAATTGGGGGAATTTTTTATAGTCTCTTCGTCTCTTCTCAATATGCAATATTCTTTAACTTTTGTCTCTCTACCATAATACTATTACAGAAATCTCCAAATAGCTTTTTAGCCTCTTAGCTATAGATTTCTGTTTGACTTCTCTGGCTCACACTTTATGCAGCTTCGTATTTTTAAATGCTAAGGAGAAAAAATGTGGTGAAGAATGTCAAAATATTGAATTTCCTTCCGTGTTTTTCCCTTTTCGCCAGAATCTTGGTCCCTTATTTTTGATCAGCTTAGTAGCCTCATAATTCATTTTGGTCTTTACAGACTTGACTTGTGAATTTGCTTAAACTTCTGGGCTGTCATTTTCTGCTTGGCTTCTCAGCCCCATGCCACTCTCTAATAGGCAAATTATTTTAAGAAGAAATGTGGCAGACATGTTCACCTGTGTGCTCTGTTTTCTCCCCAGAATATTGGCCTCTCAAGTCCTGATGTCTGGGTGAATATCTGATGTCTTCAAACATTTTTGTTTGTAATGTTATCCTTTTTTTAAGTAGTAGTAGTAGTAGTAGTAGTAGTAGTAGAACTGGTCTGTTCTGGGCAGGAAAAGTATTCTGACAAGGAGTTCTGTCACAGTTGGAAGTGGCATTTTTCATATTGACGACTTTTGAGTGCTCCTTTTCAGAGATAAATCTCTCATGTTTTACTCTTTCTTTCATGATTTTGAGTATGACTTAGCTTGAGTGTACTTTTCTTAGTTTTGTTATTGTTGTTGTTGTTGTTTAGTTCTCGTCAATTGACAATAATTATGCATATCCTTATGTTATTTGGTTTTAATAAATAAATATTGGAGAATCTTATCTAGGGTTGTGGTATATCTGAAAATAAAGATATTTTGGAATTAAGGTAAGAAATTAGCGTTTGTAATTCCCAAATTAATATGTGATTTTATGGGACCCCTTTGGTTTTCAAAGCTCTTGACACAGTTTTCATAGGAAGTTGTGTCCAAAAAAAGAGCACCAGAGATCTCACTCTTGGTAATACATTTCCCTCATTCTCAAGCACTGTGGAGAGTCAAACAAGAGAAGATTATTAGGAGCTGTACCATGAGCTTTAGATGACAGAGCAGTGTGGCTTTATCATCTTGGTTATCTGTGTTCCAATCCTGGCCCCTTTTCTGAACAGTTATGAGGCCGTGGAGAAAACATTTAGTTGCTCAGGCTTCTATCTTAACATCTGTCAAGTGATCTTCTTCACAAGACTTTTGTGACGATGAAATGAAAGACCTATAAAAAGAAATGAGCACAATGTATAACACAGAGTAGGTGCATGATGAATGTGAATTCTCCCCTGTCTTCCATTTCATAAGTGTCCCTGTGACAGGAAAAGTGACTCTTATGAAAGGTACATAGATCGCTGTAGGCTGTTTGATGGCTAGTAGTCTAGTTCAGTTGGTTGGAACTATGTAATAACGAGGCCTGGGTCATGGGTTAAAATTTCTGTGTGAGCCAGACAGCCTCTGTCTCCTTCCTTACCTTCTTTCTCTCTCCCCCCACCCCACTCTTCATCTTTTAAAATGGTCTCTACCTTGTGGTTATGAGGTAATATAGGAAAACATGTGAACAAGGACCGTGAGTACCAATTTCCACTGCAAGGAAAAAATAACTTCAAACTGTGGCTGGAAGGTGGGTCAGTACCATTACCTTCACATATGAGGTGCAGTATAGGACAGAGCACAAAGCTATGAGAAACTTCTTTCAGGCCTAATTCTGTCCCATGGCCTTAAGGTGGAAGACAAAGGAGCCCATGACACCTTTGAAAAGGAACAGAGGTGACCTTGTTACAACCCACATTAACTATACAGTATTTTTAAAGCTTATTCTTAGAGCTAAGGGGTTGAGCAAGCTCTCGCTGAGCAGTTAATGGTTCCATATTTGCCTCCCAAATCTGTGTACTTCTGGTGCATGACTCATTGCTTTCGGGTGCAATAACTTGAACTACATAAAACCAATTTTAATTCTAAATATAATTTTGACTCTTAGGGAAATAATATACAGCATGCATCACTTGAATTACAAAGTAGATAAAAATAGTTGGAATTAGGTTATCATCTGTATGTCAAACAGGGTGATTTCTCAGCTGCATTTTGAATTGTGGCATGTAGCGATTTTACAAGTAAAGCTAATTTAAATATAGCACACAGGCACACAGTCCTCTCTAAGGTATTCAGTTAATTGGAGAATGATGCCAGTTTTGTTCTAAGAGTTCACTCTTATTCTTTCACTTTTTTATTTTAATAAGGTTTTATCTTTTATATCTTGAGAGCGACGTATTTGCTATCCTTTGGTATCTTACGTAATCTAAGTTGTAACTTCAAATTGGCAGCATTCACAGTGTTAAGAAGAAGACTGACTGTTTTTGATGGATCATTAGATTTGGTTTTAGGGTTTTCCTCTCCCATTTACATTAATCAGTTTTATGTACCTTGCGTCTTGGTTCTTTTTCCCCGTTCACATAAATATTGATGTAATCTTCAATTGAAAGTTTCAGAAAAGAAATTAAAATGAGAAAGCTGGCTCCAATAGCCATCAGTTGTAAAATCAATTCTAGTCCTATCTATCAAAATTAGCTACTTTTTCAGTACATAAAATCCATTTATGCAAAAAGAAAATCAAATAAACTCTCATTAAAAAATCTGTATTGTTTTTTCCATTTTCATCATTAAAAATGACTTTCTACCGCTATCAAATTATAGTATTTTTCTAACAACTTGTATGAATAATCTATCAGTTTGCAAAATAAATAATCTTTTTATGAAATTGCTTAACTGTTTAATTTCTCCATTCAGTTTGGGTTCTTTTAGTTTATAAGTAACTTAGTTTAAAATAAGATCATACCATAGCTTCATTAACATAGGCTGAGGTTGTAAATGTATCAATTTAATCAAGATATACTTGGTAGAGATCTTGTAGGATGGTGAGTGAGAATAAAAACAGTTTCCTGAGAGCTGAGTGCTCTGGAGTCTCTACACCTAAAGTGGCCAACACAGAAGACTGAATAAGGAAGAGAGTTTGAGGGTAGTCATATTTATCTGTCTAGAATTTTCTGACCCACCCCCCAAACTGCTTTCTATCCTATTTTGCCAGAAAGCTCTAAAAATGTCCAATGGTAGTCATTCTGTGGCTATTGTTTTTAATAAAGCAGTTTTAGGTTCACAACAAAATCGAGAAGTTGGTACAGAGATTTCTCACTTTCCCTTACCCCCCTACATGCATAGCCTCTCAATATCTATATCACTCAGCAGATTGGTACATTTGTTACAAGTGATGAACCTACATTGGTTGACACATCATTTTCACCCAAAGTCCATAGATTATATTAAGGTTTACTCTTGGAGTTGTATGTGCCTGGGTTTGGACAAATTTCTAGTGACATATATGAACCAATTATGGTATCATACAAAACTATTTCACCATTCTAAAAATCCTCTGTACTTGACTATTCAACCCTCTCACCACTAACCCCTGGCAACCACTGATCTTTTTATTGTGTCCAGGGTTTGCTTTTTCCAGAGTGTCATACAGTTGGAATCATACTGTATGTAGTCTTTTCAGATTGGCTTCTTCTATTTAGTAATATGGATTTAAGTTTTCTCTATGTCTTTTCATGGCTTGATACCTCATTTCTTTATAGTGCTGAATAATATTTCATTGTCAGGATGAATCACACTTTATTTATCCATTCATCTATGAAGGACATCTTAGTTACTTCCAAATTTTGACAATTTTGTGCCAAGGAGCACAACTACTGGAATATATGATAAGAGTATATTTAGCTTAGGTTTTTTTAAATGTGCATTTGTTTTTGAGAGAGAGAGGGAGGAGCAGAGAGAGAGGAGAGAGGGAATTCCAAGCAGGTTCAGCGCTGTCAGTGCAGAGCCTGCCGTGGGGCTTGAACTCACGAACTGTGGATGATGAAATGAGCTGAAATCAAGAGTTGGATGTTTTCCTGACTGAGCCATGCAGGTGCCCCAAGTGTATTTAGTTTTGTAAGAATCCACAAAACTGTCTTCCCAAGTGGCTGTGTCATTTTGCATTCCTACTAATAATGAATGGAAGTTCCAGTTACTTGGCATTTGGTATTAGTGTTATGGCTTTTGGCTATTCTAATGGGTGGGTAATAGAATCTCCTTGTTGTTTTAATTTGCATTTCTCTGGTGATACATGACATAGGACATTTTTTCACATGCTTATTTGTCATCTGTATATCTTTTTTTGTGTGCTGTCTGTTCAGGTTGTAGGTCAATTTTTTAATTGGGTTGTTTGTTTTCTTATTGTTGAGTTTTAAGTATTCTTTGTATATTTTTGATAACAGTTCTTCATTAGATATGTTTTCCATAATTTTTTCCCCACATTGTGGTTTGTCTTTTTATTCTCTTGACAGTGTCTTTCTTTCACAGAACAGAAATTTGTAATTTTAATGACACAGTTATCAATTCTTTCATGCATTGTGTCTGGTATATCTAAAAAGTCAATACCAAACCCAAGGTCATCTAGTTTTTCTCCAATGTTATCTTCTAAGACTTTTGTACTTTTTACATTTAAATGTAGGTCTGTGATCAATTTTTAGTTATTTTTTGTGAAAGAGGTAAGGTCTATGGATACATTCTTTTTTTTTTTTCATGCAAATGTCTGGCTGTTCTAGCACCATTTGTTGTTGGTTTGTAAAAAATGCTTATTTATTATTTTTGAGAGAGACAGAGAGAGAGAGAGCGAGCAAGTATGGGGGAGGGACAAAGAGAGAGACAGAGAATCCCAAGCAGGCTCTGCACTGTCAGCAGAGAGCCCAACAGGGGGCTCGAACTCACAGACCGTGAGATCATGATCTGAGCTGAAATCAAGAGTCAGATGCTTAACCAACTGAGCCACCCAGACATCCCTCTAGCACCTTTTGGTGAGAAGATTGTCTTTTGCCTATTGTATTGCCTTTGCTCCTTTGTCAAAGATCAGTTACTATACTTACGTGGATCTATTTCTGGGTTCTCTGTTCTGTTCCATTGATCTATTTGTCTATTCTGTCACCAATACCATACTGTTTTGATTACTGTAGCTTTATAGTTAGTCTTAAAGTTGGGTAGTGCTAGTCTTCCAACTTTGTTCTTCTCCTTTAGTACTGTGCTGAGTATTCTGGATCTTTTGTCTCTCTATATAAACTTTGGAATCAGTTTGTTAATATCCAAAAAATAACTTACTAGAATTTTTACTGAAACTGAATGACTCTATAAATCAAGTTGGGAAGTAGTGACATCTTGACAATACTGTCTTCCTATCTATGAATATGGAATATCTCTTCATTTATTTAGTTCTTTAATATCTTTCATCAGAGTTCTGTAGTTCTCCTCATGTATATCTTATACCAATTTTGCTAGATTTATACTTAAATAGTTCATTTGGGGGTGCTAATATAAATGGTATTGTGTTTTAAATGCCAAATTACATTTGTTTGTTGCTAGTATAAAGTGAAGCAGTTGCCTTTTGTATAATGATTTTGTATCCTCCAACCTTGCTATAATTATTTATAAGTTCAAGGAGTTGTTAATTTGTTTTTTGTCAGTTCTTTTTGATTTTCTGCATAAATAATCATGTCACCTGTGAAAAAAAGCCTTTTTAGTTCCTCTTCTTTTTATATTGCATTAGCTAAGACTTTTAGTACAATATTGAAAATCCATGGTGAGGAGAGGCATCCTTGCCTTGTTCCTCCTGATTTTAGTGGAGAAGTTTCTCATCATTAAGTGTGATGCTAGTTGTAGGTTTTTGCTAGATATTCTTTATCAAATTGAGGAAGTTCCTCTTATTTCCTAGTTAAAGTTTTTATCATGAGTGGGTGTTGAATTTTGTTAAATGCTTTTTCTGCATCTATTAATATGACCATTTGATTTTTATTCTTTAGTTTACTGATATGATAAATTATGTTAATTGATTTTCAAATGTTGAACTACCTTGTATACTTGGGAGAAATTCTACCTGGTCATGACATATAATTCTTTTTTTTTTAATGTTATTTGATTTGATTTTCTAATATTTTCTTGAGGGTTTCACATCTATTTTAATCAGACATATTGGTCCATGGTTTCCTTTTCTTGTAATGTCTTTGTCTGATTTTGGTATTATGGTAATTCTGGCCTTATGAGTTGCAAAGTATCCCATCTGCTTCTATTTTCTGAAAGAGATTTTAGACAATTGGTATAACTTCTTCCTTAAATTTTTAGTAGAATTCATCAGTAAACTCATCCAAACCTGGTGTCTTCTGTTTTGAAAGATTATTAATTATTGTTTCAATTACTTTAATAGATATAATCCTATTCAGATAGTCTGTTTCCTCTTGTGTGAATTTTAGCAGATATATCTTTCTAGGAATCAGTCCTTTTCATTTAGGTTATAAAATTTGTAAGCATAGAGTTGTTTATAATATTTGTTTATTATACTTTTAATATCCATGGGATCTGTGGTGATATCCCCTCTTCCATTTATGGTATTAATAATTTGTGTCCTCTCTTTTTCTTAGCCTGCCTAGAGGCTTATCAATTTTATTCATCTTTTCAAAGAAACAGCTTTTGGCTTCATTGATTTTCTCTATTGATTTCCTCTTTTAACTTCATTGATCTCTGCTCTAATTTTTATTATTTCCTTTATTTTCCTTACTTTGGATTTAATTTGTTCTTTGTTTTTCTAGTTTCCTAAGGTGGAAGCTTAGATGATTGATTTTAGATCTGTCTTCACTTCTAATATGTACATTCAATGATATAAATTTCCTTCTATGCACTGCTCTCACTGCACCCCCCAAATTTTGTTTTTGTTTTTATTTAGTTAAAAATATTTTTAAATTCCTCTTGAGATTTTTTCTTGACCCATGTGTTATTTAGAAGTGTTTTATTTATACCCTAAATATTTTGGGGTTTTCTAGCTGTCTTTCTGTTATTGACTTCGAGTTTAATTTCATTATAGTCTAAAAGCAGACATGTTATGATTTCTATTCTTTTAAATTTGTTCAGGTATGTTTTATGGTCTAGAATGTGGCCTATCCTAGTGTATATTCCAGATAAACCTGAGAAGAATGTGTATTTTGCTGTTTTATGAAGTAGTCTCTATATGCCCATTGTATTTGGTTGATTGATGAGGCTGTTGAGTTCAACTGTGTCCTTACTGGTTTTCTGCCTTCGTGTCCATTTCTGATACAAGTGAGTTAAAGTCTCCAACTATAACAGTGGATTCATCTATTTCTCCTTGCAGTTCTACCAATTTTTGCCTCACATATTGTGGCACTCTTTTGTTAGATGCACACATGTTAATGATTTTTCTATCTTCTTGGAGAAATGATCCCTTTATCATTCTGTAACGCCCTTTTTATTCCTGGACACTTTCTTTGCTGTGAAATCTGCTTTGTCTGAAATTAATGTAGCTACTCGTATTTATTTTTGATTAGCATTAGAATATATATCTTCCTCCATCCTTTTTCTTAAAATTGTTTTAATGTTTATTTTTTTTTGGTAGACAGAAAGACAGAGTGCAAGCAGGGGAGGGGCACAGAGAGAAGGAGACACAGAATCTGAAACAGGTTCCAGGCTCCGAGCTGTCAGCACAGAGCCCGACGTGGGGCTTGAACCCACGAAGCATGGAATCATGACCTGGGCCGAAGTCGGAAGCTTAACTGACTAAGCCACCCAGATGCCCCTATCCATTTACTTTTAATCTGTGTGTGTCTTTATATTTAAAATGGGTTGCTTGTAGAGGGCAAATGGTTGGGTCTTGTTTTGTGATCCACTGTAACAATTTCTCTTTTTTAATTGATGCACATAGATTGATGTTCAAAGTGATTATTGATATATTTATATTAATATTAAATATCTACTGTGTTTGCTACTGTTTTCTATTTGTCGTCCTTATTTTTTGTTCCTATTTTCTTCTTCCAATCTTTTGTTACTACTTGTGGTTTTAACTGAGCATTTTATATGATTCCATTTTCTCTTCTTTCTTAGCCTATCAGCTTTACTTTTTTTTTGTCTTGTTTTTAGTGGTTGCCCTAGATTTTGCAAAATACATTTATAACTAATCCAAGTCCAATTTCAGATAACACTATACCACTTCCTGAGTACAGCAAGTACCTTCTAATGACAGTTAATCCTAATTCATCTCTCCTGTTTCTTGTATCATTGCTGTAATTAATTTCACTTATATATAAGCATATATATGCGTTTATACATAAACATACATAATTGAATACATTTCTTGAATCTGCAGTTTGGTGTCTGACATTAATTTGCAGACATTCTCAGTCATTATTGTTTTGAAAATATCTTCTGTTTCTTTATCTCTTTTTTCTTCTTTTTGGTATTCCCAAAAGGTATTTTGTATAAAACATCTATCAAGAGGTATTTTGATTTTCTCTCTTGGTATGCCTATGTTATGCCTTTAATAGTTGTACCACAGTCCTTAGACATTCTATTTTGTCAGACTCTTTCTTTTTTCTTTTCAGTTTTAGAAATTTCTATTGAGATATCCTTAAACTATGAGATTTTTTCCTCAGCCATGTCCAGTCTACTAATAAGCCCATCAAAGGCATTCTTCATTTCTGTTACAGTATTTTTAATCTCTAGAAGTTTTTCTTTTTGCTTTGTTCTTAGAATTTCCATCTCTATGTTTACATTGCCCATCTGTTCTTGCATGCCACTTACTGTATTCATTAGAGCCTTTAACATATTAATCATAGTTGTTTTGAATTCCTAGTGTGATAAGTCCAAAATCTCTGTCATATCTGGGTTCTGGGTTTTTTAAAAAATTTTTAAAAAATGTTTTATTTATTTTTGAGAGAGAGAGAGAGAGAGAGAGAGAGAGAGAGAGAGAGAGAGACAGCATGAGCAGAGGAGGGTCTGAGAGAAAGGGAGACACAGAATTTGAAGACAGGCTCCAGGCTCTGAGCTAGCTGTCAGCACAGAGCTGATGCGGGACTTGAACCCACAAACCACGAGATCATGACCTGAGCTGAAGCTGGATGCTCAACTGACTGAGCCACCCAGGCGCCCCTCTGGGTTCTGGTTTTGATGTTTCTGTATTTCTTCAAATTGTGCCTTTTGCCTTTTATTATGCATCGTAGCTTTTTCTTGATAGCTAGACATGGTGTACTGGGTAAAAGGATTTGCTCTAAAGAAATTTTAAGTAATATGGTGGTAAGGTGTGGGGGGAAGGGAGGTGTTCCATAGTATTATGATTAGATCTTAATCTTTTAGTGAGTCTATGCCTCTTTGACTGTGAACTTCACAAGTGTTTCTCAGCAGGATGGCTAGAGTGTGCTGGAGTAGGGTTTTTTCCTTTCTCCATGTGGAAGACTAGAGACAGCTGAAGTTGGGTATTTGCCTTCTTCGACAACATTAGGTTCTGATAAAGCCTTAGCAGGTTAGGCTCTGGTTAAACAGTTTTTCCTGAGTGTAGACCTCGTCAAGAACAGAATACTCTGGCATAATTCAAAATGTTTTCTTTTCTCCTCCCCCTGCTGGAAGCTTGAGGGGATTTTCCTTCTATATTCCCCATGAGAACGTAGTAGAGCTTCAGGTGGTAAAAACTTGCACGTGTGCTCCCCCTTCCCTCCAATGACTGGGTTCCCCCTTACTCCCAATGACCAGTACCCCTTAGAGCTTTTATTTTAAACTTGTTCCCATTGAGTTTCTAGCAATTTGTCAATTATAGTTTAGGTTTTCCTACTTGGGTACTGGTTTCCACAGAGATTGCAATTCTTTGGTTTTTGCTCAAGTAAGTTGTGATTCTCTGTATCTTCCTGTCAGTCTTTCCAATTTAGGGGGCAACAGCATGCCTGCAATGTCACTCCTTTTATGGATCTAAGAAGACTTGTTGAGCTTTGTGTGTAGCAGTTTACTTGTTGGTAAGATAGAATGGTGACTTTTCATGCTTCGTATATGTAGGACCAGAAACTGGAAGCCATCTTGGTATTTAAATTAATTAAAATTAAATAAAACTTAAAATTCAATTCTACAATAATATTAACCATATTTCAAGGACTCAAAATCCACATGTGACTAGTGGCTACTGTGTTGACAGTGTGAGTATAAAACATATCCATCATCACTGAAATTCCTTTTGCATTACCCTGCTCTCTAATATCCCATAACTCCTCTGTTTGGCATGGAAACAAATGATGAGAATTGGGAGAAATAAAGGAAATCCTAAAGCCAAAGTATTGCTTATATTCAGCGTATTATCCTGGCTTCTTGGAAGGCTAGGATTCTGCCAGGCAGACTCTGAACCATTAATCTGCCTTCCACTGTCATTATTTTATTAATAATGGAGATACTCATTTTTGTTCCCCATTTCACTTCCTGAGTTCTTTCCTGAAAATACTTTGCTTGTAGGCTCTGACTTATTTAATGGATGATTGTTAACATTCTTTGGCTTTTCATTATGTTTTCCATCTGTGATATATTGTGGCTCATCAGCACATCAGGATATTCACTCAAAATTTTAGAGTGCTTTTCAACTACCATTCTGTTGCAATTTCTTTTCCCTTTTTCAAAATTGAGAAGAGGGTGCCTTTTTAGCTCAGTTGATTATCAGTCTCCAGTTCAACTTGAGAAACACAATTGAGCAAGAACTTGAAAGTTCAGCTTGAAAGGACCATGATTCCTGAGAACAGTGATTCCTTTGCAAATTTGTTAGAAGGTGGCTCTGTTCTTTCCCATACCCCTGCATCATGTGGACTCGGAAGGTAGGATTGGTGCTCTTCTTGCTCCTCACTTCAACTTCCAAGCCATTATTTTTCCTTCTCCTCCCTAAAATAACACCGTTGAATCTCAAGTTGTTTGGCCATACTCTCTGCTGCCCTTCTTAGTTGCCTCATCCACAAAACTTCTGTTTAATTTCACATTTTCTCTGATGCTCCTGAATGTGAGAGGTTTTAGCTCACTCCTATATTCTCTCTAGCACTACTCTCGTCATAACTCCTTATGGCTTCTATACCACACAGAAGATCCTTCAATTCCTGGCCTTTCAGTTCCTTGTCCACTTCCAAATTTAATAGTTGACTGCCATGGTCAGATTCTAGACCTTGTCATATTAATACCTTGAACCCTTTCACAACTACCATTTCAAGCATCCTTTTCTCCAACTACTACCTCCTATCTTTCTTCTCATTTTCTCTAATGGTCTTACTTCAGCAGTACTGTAGGAACTATAATCCACCTTTTCCCACGGTCCATTACTCCCTCATATTGCCACTTCTTACCTTTTACAAACTCCCTTTACCTCCATCTCTGTTCCTTATTACCATGTTGCCATCCAACTCTCTTGTCAACTCCACGCTGGCTCCAATACAAGCTTGAAAAAAGTACCCAATCTTCTCATTTTAAATTCAAATCTAATAACTTAAGATGATCCCTCAGTTTTACCAGACAATCAAGCTACGTTTCCCTTGTACATCCACTGTTTCTCTCCTGGTGACTGTTTCATGCATTCTCTTTTATCCTCAAGTCTTCACTCTCACTTGTTGATTTTGCTGATTTTCCCAAGACAAGAGCAGCAATCAGAAGAAAACTTCCATAAGTGCTGCCATTCCATTCTACCCACTTAGTCTATTTGTGCCTTTTTCCTTGTCCTTTACTTCTGTTGCTATGGATGATCCATCTGTGCTCCAAAAGTCACTCCTTTTCTTTCTGTACTCAATCAATCCCATTCCCTCTTGCCCAACCAAAGATATTGATCCAGCTTCTTTCCCTTCTCCATCTCACATTGTCACTGTTAAACAATTGGATTATTCTAATCAGGATAAAACATGCTATTATTTCTTCCATTCTTAGAAAAAAAAATCTTTTCTTCCCTTCCTATTTTTCTTACTAGATCACTACACTACTCCATTTATCTTCTCCTTTTCAAGCCAAATTACTCAAAAATGTTTTCTACATTCACAATATTAATTTATCTCTTTTCATTCACTCTCGAATTTAGTTCAGTCAGGACTTTGACCCCACTATGGCACAGAAATGGTGAAAATCATTACTGATTGTTATGGTATGAAATAAAATGGTCAGTTTCCAGTCTTCATCTCATTTGACCTAGCAGCAATGTTTGACCCACCCGATCACTCATCCGTTCTTAAAAAATTTGCTTCACTCAGTTACCAGTAGAATTCAGTCTTCTGTATTCACTTGACTTCATGGGTCTTTCCTGAGTTTCACTCACTGGTTCCACCTCATCTCCCTAATATTCACATGTTGAACTGCTGCAGGCTTGAGATCTTGGGTATCCCATTTTTCTTACCTATACTAATTTCTATGGAGCTCTCAGCAAGTCTAATGTTTTAAATACTTTTACATGCTAACCATTCCTCAATTTCTATCTCATGACCAGATAATTTTTATGGAACTAAAGACTTATATATCCATTTGCCTTCTCAGTGACAAACAATAAGCTCATATTTACATGCACAAAACTCAGCTCCTGATCATTTTACTCTCTTTACCCCACTAGACCCCAGTTTCATCTTCAGTTCCTTGAAGAACATTTCTCCACATGAAGAAGGTCAAAACAAAGTAACTGAGGAAATAATAAGTAGGTATAGGGGTTTTAAGGGACAGAGATGATAGATTATATACAGCGTAAATCCTATTAAAGTAAACCAGAAATATTTACCTGAAATAGTCTAGGTCCAGTTTTGAAGATGCCACTCATCTTTTCTAGTTGTGAAAATATCAAGCTTAAGGGTATAAGAAGAATTAAGAGCCTATAACACTGTGGTTAAAAGTATGGGATTGGAATCAGAATATTCAAACTCTCTTTGAGTGTCAGTTCTTTATCTTTTAAATGGAAGACAATGACAGTATCTGACTCACAGGGCTTCTGTGAGGATTTGATAATATGGTATACATATTAGAGAGTAAAACTTTAATAAATGTTTAATATGTGATGAAAACGATGATGATGCCCTGCTTCAGCTATACATCAAGCAGAATAGTCTGGAACACAGTGGCAGAAGGACTTAATACTGCTTAGGGAAATTAAAAATTTCTTCACAGAGAAGATGATGTTTCAGCTGGCCTTTAAGGATGAGCAGGGGTTGTCATGGAGAGAATGGGAGGAAGGTACAGAAGACTAAATGAGGATATTCAGGAAATATTCTAAGGAAAATGTGGTAAGAGAGGGATGGGAAATTATCTGAAGTTAGAAATTTTAAAAGGTATGTATTTTATGCTAATTTTAAAGTCCAAAATGTTGAATGAACACATTTTTTTAAATGCCTATAGCATCTCTTTATTTTTATTATAAAAGAATTTGATACATTTTAGGGAAAATCTGAAAAAAATAGAGAAAACATATATATATGTACACATATATATACACATATACACATATATACATCATGTATGATATGTATGTATATATACATATGTATATATGTATGATATATATGTGTATACACACATACACACATATATAATTTACAGGTGTTCTTTCTGGATATAATCTCTATTTGATATTTTAGTATTTCTTTCTAGTCTTTTTCCTATATCCACATGCATTTTTATATAAGTAGATTGTAGTATGTAAATGGTTTTGAATTCCCTGTCTTTTTAAATATTCTATAGTAAATACACTTTGCTGAGTGTTTTCAATGTGTCTCATTTTGTACTACTTGTTACATATCTTATTTCTAAATGACTATGCCTTTGTAAGTATCATGACAAATTAGAAAGCTGAGATTTTATAGAACTAAATAAAATTTTAGAATCAGCATTCAAACTCCAATTTGTCTGACTTCAAAGTACATCCTTACAACTTTTAAAACCTTCATAATGGTATTTCATTGCTCTATTATTGTATTTCATTGTTATGAATAAATGTTATGAATAAATTTACTATTTATTTCTCTATTATTGAATATTTTGGCTGTTTGTAACCTGTCACTATTATAAATAATGCCAGTAATGAACATCTTTGGAGTCTATATTATTTCTTGTATTTAGGGCTGATGTATTACAAGATTCCTAGAATTCATTATGGGGTCAAAAGGAATGAACTCTCAGCATTTGACATTTTGCTTTCCAGAAAAATCCATGGCATTTCTGGTATTCTATAAACAGTTTACTTTAATGAAAATATTTCCCGCTTTGATTAATGGGCTACAGATACAGTGATTTATTGATCACCTTATAATGAATTCACTACCATAAATGACTCAAGTGGAGTATATTCTTTATTCAACCTGCAATTCACAAAACAATTATTGACCATTATAAACATAATTTTAAAAAATTGATCTATTTGCAGGTATAGGTAAAACCCCAGGTAAACCATATAGATTGTTGGAAAAAAAAACTCCAAATAAAAACTGTAATAATGACAACAAAATCAACCCCAAATCCCTCTTTCCAACCATCTAAATGTGTTTGGTTTCTGAATAAAGAATGTGTTATTTTCTAACAAAGCAGTTTGCCTTGTGCGTTTTGTGAGGGATGAATGTTACTCAGAGGTGAGACTTTGATCACCCTTTCTATTTCTAGGACATGCTTATTCATTGGCAGTAACTGAAATTTATCCAAATAGACTTTCAAAGCTCCCAAGTGTTCTAAATTTATCTCACTCAGTTTCTTTGGTTTAGAAACTAGTTTGGAAATCTTACAAGGCCAACTTGTCTTCAGTAATTTCTAGTGCTTCTTGTTTGGGACAGGCTAGAAAAAGCTCTGAAAAGCTGCTAAATTTGGTGCTTGGCAGAAACCATAATACACAGGGAGAAATACATGAAGTGTAAAACCTAAAATATCAAAACTCTTTGACATTTCAAACTAATTTCAAATGTACAGAAATTATAAAATCATAACATCTGCATAAATCAGCTGTATGCACAACATATACTAGTGAAAGAAAAAAGGAAGTATTAATTAGGATATACACCAATCATTTTATAAATATAATGTTTGCATATGAATGGGATGAGTTAGCCCAAGGGAAAAAGTCTATATATTTTTTCCTACTGATTAAAAACAGTGTTAGATTGTGCTGAAAATGAACATTTATTGCGTGGACCTACAAAAAAGACTCATACTGAGATACAAGATAGAATTGCTTACAGAAGACCCAGGTTTAAGTCCTGGCTTTGCACATGCTTACTGTATAACTTAGGGACCATTTGCTCAAATTGTCTGCATCTTAATTGCTTCATCTGTGAAATGGAAATAACAGTACTTATCAACCTGAGAATGTTTAGGAAAGCACTGCAAAAACTCTAAAACCTTATATAAATATGAGGTACTATTTTTAGTATTGTTAATTGTAATTTTTTAAAATTTTTTATTTATTTTTGAGACAGAGAGAGACAGAGCTTGAGGCGGGGACGGGCAGAGAGAGAGGGAGACACAATAGGAAGCAGGCTCCAGGCTCTAAGCTGTCAGCCCAGAGCCTGACAGCGGAGCTCAAACCCAGGAACCGTGAGATCATGACCTGAGCCAAAGTTGGATGCTTAACCGACTGAGCCATCCAGGCGCCCCATGTTAATTGTAAATTAAACTAAGAGTTCCTGAGATTAACTGAATGTGAAGTTCTCATGAAGTTGAAAAAAATTTTTATCCTTTGAATTTGGCAAAGAGTGATTGTTAATTAGATTGTGATGTTGTATATGATTATCTCTTAGGTATAAAAGCTTAGGCAACTGTTAATAAATTGTAATTGTCCCTCCTCCCCCGACACTATTCCCCCTTCTTCTAGTTAATCACAGAGGAAATGCTGTTTTATTATCCAACTGCTCTTTTCAAGTGGCAGGAAAGGGGGCAGTGATAAATGAATTTTCCTCAATAGCATGGACCTGTCCATGGCTTTAAATGATACATGAACAGATAAGAAAATGACTGAATTCTAGGGCTATATTTAGACATTCTACTCCCTCCCCCACCCTAACAAAGTAATGTCACTATGAATAGGGAGAATTTGGCAGAGATGATACAGTAGGAAAATGACTGTTCAGTGTTTGGGGAAATTCCAGGCAAATTGGATATTAAGGGAAAACCCATAGATAGGTATTTGAATCCAGGCCCATTGCTGGTCCTTAGGCTCCCAAGCCAAGTTCCTTGGAAGGATAAGTCAACAGTGTCCTCTGATACTCAGATGTCTTTTCAAAGGCAGTACATGGATGGCCAAGAGGAGATTTTGATTATGGTTCTGCTGCCTTTGGCTGGAGAGCTCATGTTACTACTAGTAATAGGCTTTTATTCAAATATCTGTCTGTGAGTACTTGCAGTCAATGGAAATTGCTAGTGAGTAACAGGGGGATGGATTTGGCATTGCATTCTGAAGACTGGAACAACTGCTTAGTATTTATTCTGCCTATAAACCTGTACTTCAAATATTTATTAGTCATCCAGACAACTTTTCTTTGGTAAATATATTTATGAAACCAACTTTTTTTAAAATTTGTTAATGTGTTGTCTTCTTCCAAGATTTTTGACTGACCTTATTATTTCAGGATTGAATCTCCTATGCAAATATGAATTAAATGTTATCTTCTTTCACCTTGTGAATACAAGATTTCCCTTTCATATCTTTTGTGATAAAACTATATTCTAATTTTTAAAGATTCTAGCCAGTCAAAATGCTAGTGGAAAAGTTGTTTAGGTATAGAGTTTCAGTTTTCCAAGAGGAAAAGAGTTCCGGAGATGGGTTTGATGCCAATGTGAATGTATTCAACAACTACTCAACTGGATTCTTAAGAATGGTTAGGATGGTAAATTTTGTTTTGTTACATGTATTTTACAAAAATAAAAATTGTTTAAACCTTTTTTGCAGTTAATGGAATAAAAATGAAAATCTCTTCTTTATCTATGTCTCAATCCTACTTTCCTTCCAAACTCTGGTTGGTCTTTCGTGTCATCTTTAGTAGCACTGTAACCTTGAATGCAGTTACAGACTGCCCCAGTTTGATGAAAACAAACCTCCTCCACAAGGAATCCCATTAGTAATAGTGGCTAAGAGCTCCATTTTTAATGACATCATCTCCCAAGTATTGCAGAATGAATACATTTTTCTGTTCATATTACTTTGGTGACTGATTCATTTTTATTCAGTGGAGACATTTTAAGATCATAAGAAACACAGAGTCACAGAAATCATCAGTGGGGTTTTCCCCTTCTATGACAGCCCCTCAGGGATGCAAGGCCACCAGTACAGGAAAAGAAATCTTATTTTGTCATCTAATTAGTGCATATTTTCTTTTATATAGTGTCCTCATCCCCGTATACCTGTCTGTTCCACATTATTGATGAAATAACTAGCAACTTGGGTGCTCATCTGCTGCCTGGGGTGGAGCTGCATGAATAACTGTTGCATGTCCTGCTCCTTGTTCTCTGAATCATCCCTTCCCCAACTGCGTGTTTTTGCCAAGACGGTGCACAAACAAGTTGTTCATTGTTTAATCTGTCAGTGGGGCCAACACTTGAAGCTTCAACAAGCTTCAGGTATTCAATTCTACTCTTTCTTGTCTTTTCTTTTTACATGTTTTTGACTTCAGAGAGAACGTCTTTCACATAATTTTCTAAAATGAGAAATCCCTGTGTGCAAATTTCCCATTAAAATAAAATATGTGTTGTTTTCAGTTTTCTTTATTTGTTGCCAGAACAAACAAATATTGGGAGCTGTGGTTCATACCTGCTTTGCAGCAGTGTGCTTACCAGATGCTTGGTGTGAGTGAGAAGTGTGATGTGGCTGCTAGGGATGTCACTGGAATTTAGATGGCATATTGGAGAACTCCAGGGGAGAGGGGGAAGAGGGAGGGACATGCAGCTCCCTATAGCCAAACCATACCTGGAGCATGGTGATCTTACCAGGGCATCACCTTGATTTCAGAGTGGGGGGTTTAGAATTCAGGTAGCTGGGTGAGGAAACCTGAAACCTCTTCCTTCATTAATTTAATCATAAGTATTGAATTTCTACATCATCTCCAGGCAATGGGGATTCTAGCAGTAAGAACATTCCGGGTCTTTATGGAACATACATGCTGGTTAGGGTGACAGTTCATAAACAATCAGACAAATCAATAAGAAGCTATTATATAGTGATACATGCTAGGAAGAGAAATGGGTAGAATAAGGGAACTGAGAAGGATAGGGTGCTATAGAGTGTTCAGGGAAGGCCATTCTGATGAGGTGACACTGAATAGACACCTGAATGGAGTGGGGGAAGGAGCCATGGAATACCTGAAGATAGGGTGTTCCAGGCAAAGGCAATAGCACGTGAAAAGGGCCTGAGATGGTGCTATAGATTGAATGGCTGTGTCTCCCAAAATTCCTATGTTGAACCCTAATCTCCAATGTGATGACATTTGGAGGTGGTCTTTGAGAGGTGATTAGTTCATGAAGAGGTGCCCTTATGAATAATATTAGAGCCCTTATAAAAGAGACCCCAGAGAGCTCCCTCATCCTCCCATGATGTGAAGACTCAGTGAGAAGATGGCTGTCTCTGAACCAGAAAGTGGACTCTCATCAGACACAGAAACTCTTGGTGAGTTGATCTTGGACTTCCCAGTCTCTATAACTGTGAGACATTAGTTTCTGTTGTTTATAAGTCACTCAGCCTGTACTATTTTGTGATAGAAGCCCGAATGGACTAGGATACGTGGGAACATAGGAGCAAGAAAACTTTGAGACTAAAGGAGAACAGGAAATTAATGGTGACAGGAAGTGAGATTGGAGAGATAGCCTTATAGTCACTGAGATGAGCATTGCTTTTGTTCTGAGTGTGATAGGAAGGTGTTGGAAGGTTTTGAGCAGAGAAATGGTTGATCTGTTTCATAGGACCAATTTAGCTGCTGTGCAGAGAAGGAGTGATAGGTGGGTCTGACTTGAAGACACCACAAATGTTCAACTGGTGAACGAAGGTGAGGGGTAGAGAGAGGAACACGGCAGCTGCTTCAAATGTTTAAAGTACTTTTATGAGAAGGAAGGAGTTTGTTCTTTCTATATCCTCAAATAAAATATGCTAAAGTTATTTTAAAAAAGAGAAATTTTAGTTCAATTCAAGGAAGGACCTACTCTAAATTTACTTTTTCTCTGAATACAGAAGTCACAATTTTTTTAGAAAGTGTGTAAGAAAAGAGTAAAGTATAAATAAAATATACTACTCATAATCCCACTGCTCAAAAATAACTATTAACATTTTATGTAAGTTTCCAGGCTTTTTTCTGGGCATGCAAATATGAATTAAAAAATATTTTGTGCTGTGCGGATATTGTTATACTATTCTGTAACTCAACTTTTTACTTGCCAATATACCATGAAATACTATATAAAGCACAATTTTTAAGAGACTACATAATCTTATTATATACATACACCATCATTTGTTATAACCCTTTTATATAGTTGAGCAATCAAGTGTTTTCAGGTTTCTTTCTTTTTGTTATTATAAATAAGATTGAAAAGGACAGCCTAGAATATATATCATGGTGTATATCTCTAGTAATTTCCTTTAGGTAGATTTTTAGGATTACCTGATTAAAGGTTCATGATTCATTTTGTGAAAGTTTATACCAATTTCACACTTCTACCAATTAACATGTTCCATTGCTTCTCAGTTTCTAATCTGAGAAAACTAAATAAGGAACAAGCTCTATTAGGAGGAAATGAGTTCCATGTTACTGGAGGCATTTTAGTAGGTGCTGGAAAGTTAGGTGGATGGGATATTATCCAGGGAAATCTAGTTGAGTATTTAAAGTGTCAGTGAGATTTCAGAATTCCTCAGAATGGTGGTAGAGGAAAATAAAGAAGGAAGAATGTTGAATAATTCTGTTGCCTGTACTCTGTTTTATATATACATGAATTGGTTGATTTTGGTGCTAGTTCACATGAAGCAGTAAAAAAGAAAATGTAAAAACAATAGTGGGGTGCTTGTAAGCAATTCTGTACAACTTGTTGGAGGTTGGAATCAGCAAAGGCCAAGTAGGATAACTGAGGTTGGAGATGTGCTTCAGTTAATAACTCAATGTAAAATGAATGTTACATAGATGAAGAAAAGGGAACTATTAATTGTTCTTAGACTTTCTTATATGCAAAACACACAGCAGCACATAGCCCAAGTATTACCATCTCCATCTTTTAGTTAGTGGTCTATTGATTTAAGTATGTATTAATTAAAAATATTATCAAACACACTAATCTTAGATAGTCTGCTGGGCTCTGGGGATATAACATCAAATAAAACATAATTTCTGCCCTAATGGACTTGTAACCTACAGGGGGAGACAGGCAAGTAATTCAGTAATTTCAGAATGCTACAACCAATATGCCATAGCATACACAGCATGTTATATAGCAAACAGTGGACCAGTAGCATCATACAAGTGTTCATGGGAACAAATCATGCTAGAAAAAAAATTAAGGGAAGAAGGACTGGGAGATCTAAGTTAACATTCTCTCTTGGATACTATCTGGTTGGGTGAGGTCGGGTAGGTCATTTAGCCAGACCTAAATTAAATGGGAAAAATAATATTTACTGAATGTGGTCTATCTTTTTTAACGGAACAGCATGTGAGAGCAACTAGCACAGTAAAAGGCATGCACAAAAGCTTAGCAAACGTTAGTTGACTCATTGAGACATTATGAATAGTTTGCTAGAATAGATCTTCCCAAGAAGTAATTTCGTGCACACCCCACCAGAGAATCACAGAGTGAAACAGTATTTATTAAAACTGAAAATAGATTCTTTTGCTATAAACCAATACATTTTTTTGCCAAATAGTATAGTCCACATAAATCTGAGGTTAAAATCATGAATTGTGTATGAATTTTCATGAAGTTAGGGTACAAAGTAAGATGGATCACAATTGGACAGAACTCAGGAAGTCAAATAAAAGTTTTCTATTCATAGCACACACTGGCAGGAGGAATTTCTCTCCGCTAATTATCTCATGTCCTGAGCAGCAGCACAGAGATGATTACTTTGTGCCTAATGATTAGGAAGGTCAAGTTAAATTTACAGATAAATAGAGGGAGCATTCAATCTACCAAAATACCTCTTCACGGAAAGGCAAAAGTGCTCCCAAGCAGGGAACACTTAATAGAAGTTATTGTAGGCTATGTCTGTGGGGGAGGTGAAATTCAGGATGTTAGCTTCTTTGGAGATGCTCCTCTGTTCTCTTCCAGATTGACTTCTCCCACATGACATCAAGTCTGACGAATAGAGGAAGTTGGTGCTGTCTCCCAGGCTGTGCATTGTGCACTGGGGACACGGCACGAAACAAGACTGCCAAGTTCTGGGCGTTGTGAAGCATGGAGTCTTGCAGGAAATACATCTATTTAAAAATAAGCACCAAGAGATGACGCAAGTGGAAGTCTAGGAAACTATGACAGGTTCTGGTGCAAATGGTACCTGGCCCAGAGTACTTTTGAAACATGGAGGTGAGAAGTGGATGATTGTAAATTTGTGGTCAACAAGATTATTTTAGTTTTCACATGGGGTGAGGCTACAGCAAGCACCAGAAACCTTCATGCTGTTCTGCATGCAGATGACCTGAGTTGTTGATTTTGACCTAATGTGAGTTCAGCCTTCAATCTTCCCAAATAAATAAAACCAAATGACCAAGGGGAAAATGCTCAAAGTCACTAGTAATCATATTTGATGCGAATTTGAATGACTTTTTTTAAACTATCAAATTAAAGATGTATGTGATAATTTTCAGTGCTGATAGCAGTCAAAAAACACTCATGGCTGGCAGGAGTGAAAATTAGTATAATCTTTTTTAAAGGCAGTTTGGCATAAAAGTATCAAGAACCTTAAAGACTCCATACCTTTTGATCCATTCATTCTTATTCTAAGACTTGATCCTTAAAAAGAATCCAAAATATAGTGGGAAAGATCATTTTATACAAATATGATCATCGCAGAATTATTTGGAGCACCAAAATTGTGGAATAACCTAAAAGTCTAACAACAGAATTGCTGATTAAATTATATACATCTAATGAAATCTCAATGGGATGTGGAACCAATAAAACTGATAGCTGTAATGTTTTGCTGTAATGTTAATAGGAAAGTGTACTTTTGGTTTTCCATGAAAGAAGAAACTTCTAATGGATTTATAACGTGCTAACATTTATTTAACAATGCAGTACCTTGTTCTATGTCACATCTAGTACTGTCAGCTTTGGTTTTTAAATATGCACTGTTAATTAATACAATCGTAACTGTGTCAAACAAAATAATAAACCCCAAATTTTGCAAAATCAAAAAAGACTGGAAAAAATGCACCATTTTATTAATAATGGTTGACTCTGAGTGGCGGGATGTGTGATTCTTTTTTTCCCTTCATTGTTCTTCAATTCCCAAATACCAAAATTAGCGTATATTACTTTTAGAGTGGACATATGGACATCAAGCCTGAGGAGTTTTTCTTCCCCTTTTCTGAAAAAGCTGTCCTGTTTTCTGGACTGTTGTTTGGGTGAAAAGAAAGCCTGAAGCATCAACTTAATAAATAGGCCTCTTATGGTTTAAGAAAGTCAGAGAACCATAGAATCTTAGGGTTGAGAGGTCACTAATTTCAAGTCAGTACCACTTTTTCCCGAACAAGAAGACAATTATTGAGTGCCAACTATGTGTAAAACCTCCTTTACACCAATTGCCTACCTGCTTTCCACAGGCAAATTCTTACTCACTCATCCTCCTCCCCTGCTCCAGGCGATCTGGGCTATGGGCCCCTTCTGTTTCAGAGGAGATTATTTAATGGCAGCTTTCTGAGGGCAGGGGTGGGATCCCCAGCTGCTGGCACACAGTGAACACGTAGACTGTTGAATGAAAAAGTGAATCAATAATTATTGGAGGCACTATTTTAGGTGCTCTGGAAAGACAGAAAGTGGTATGAGAAATGGTATTTTCCCTTAAAGACTTTATGAATAATCATAATGTAAAAAGCTAATTAACAGTGCATATTTAAAAACCAAAAAAGACAGCAAGTGATGTCAGATGGTTCACTGTACTTGTTAAATAAAGGGTAGCATGCAATTAATGCTTTAGGAGTTGCTGCTTTCATTGGAAATCAAAGGATACTCAGAGAAGAAGATACCAAATGGCTCAAATGTACCTCTTCACATGATTGAATTATGTGGTTTTAATTTATGATTTTTTAAATCTGTAAAACAAACTACTAATAATTATGTCTTCACACACAGATTTAAGAAATCATCAGGAAACCTTTCATACTTTTTTGTCAGGACTGGTTTCCCAGGTGATTCATAGCTGAGCAGGTGTCAGAAAATGTAATGTCTTCCTTAAAATATATGTATCCTTTTGGCAGAATTGTGTGGCTGTTAGTCTTTATTAGTTATTGAGTTACCTATCATGTAAGTTAATAAGGTCAGCTCTTCAGAAGGCTTATGACTGGTAGGAAAAAACTTTGCTCATGTTAGTAAGCATGAGTCTCCTTTATCAAATCTGCACGTACTCCTGGATGGACGGAAATGGCCTTTCCACTGTTGTCTTGTCTGTGAGGTGGTTTACACATCACTGCAGCAATGAACAAAGGAGATCCTCTCATGCAACTGTTCTCTTCACTGAGTGGGTGACTTGGCAAATTTTTTAGAGAATATCAACTTACTTTCCTTTCTCCTTCAACATACAAGCAGGGGTGCCAGGGGTAGACTTTTCAAATTTTCTATTGTTCCTCAATGTAAATAATGTCAAAAATTCAAATTATGTTAAAATTTTATTTAATTATAGAAAAATGAATTTCATTTACACATGTTCTTTAGTCTATAAACATAGGCCACAGCCTCTTGGAGAACTAAACAGATGATAGTAGAGTTTAGCTATGTGGAATCTATACCATGGGCTTCCTACTAGGATGGATAGGGTATGATGTGGGCTTAACTATATCTGTCCATAAATATCCCTGAGTAATATAGATGTAGGCATTTTTCATCATGCAAAAAAGAAATTTATAACAAACACCATCTATCAGAAATTTAGATGCTAACTCTAAACTAAGTAGAATATAAACATTTCAAGGCTGCCTAGGAAAATGTCTAGCAGTTAGAGATATTAACAAACAGAAATTGTTTCTAGTAGAAAATTGTAAATAATGAATTTTATGCAAACAAGACACTGAATTACTATAAAGTAATCATCAATTATACATAAACTTTAATATTTTATCATAGCATTTACATTAGGATGGCAGGAAGCTGGGCTCCAGGAATCCAGTGGACTAAGGCATCCTTTGTCCACCACCTCAGTAGCTCTTGAAGGTGATGGAAAATGGGGAAATACTGCAGGATGCAGAAGTCCTGAGAACTCAGGGGAGCACCATGGTATAGTGGGAAAATTGTTTTTAGTGGAAGTCAGAGAACATCTAGAGTCCTGGGGTAATTGACAAATTAGACATTCCTTCCCAGTGGAGGAAGACAAGGTTGATGAGGAGACTGGACAACAGGCTGCTTGAGGTCAAGATGAACATGATTTGGGGCACCTGGGTGGCTCAATTGGTTAAGCGTCCAACTTTAGCTCAGGTCACGATCTCGTGGTTCATGGGTTCGAGCCCTGTGTCAGGCTCTGTGCTGATAGCTCAGAGACTGGAGCTTGCTTCAGATTCTGTCTCTCTCTGTCCCTCCTTCACTTGCTATATCTCTCCCTCTCTCATTAATAAATAAATAAACATTCAAAAATTAAAAAAAATAAAAGAAGATGAACATGATTCAGTGCAGTCCTTGATAGGAATTTTTCGATCCCTGAGTAGCTGCCATATGGTAGAAGGAGTAGCCCACAAACAACATTTTTTCAAAAGACAGAACTCAGATAAGTGGGTGGAAATTTTAGGGAGGCAGATTTTGATTTAATATTTATGTAACCTATGTGTTGCATATTATTTCAGGACATAGCATGATGTAATGAAGGGTCAGACCAATTTTCAAATACTGTCTAGGTCTGATTCACGATGGCAACATCTACTGTTGAGGCCAATGGTTGGTCAGACACATACAGCCACTTGATGATTTTATGTCCTTGGTTTTCATCCCAGCTGTAGTCTGGTCTTGTTCTCTTTCAAGAAAGAACCTCAGTCCTGGTATACCGCCCATAGTCAGCTTGTGTCTCACCCTCAGTGCAAGCCGAATTCAGTCAGTGTTACCCTGTGATCTTAATGTCCCATACAGAGATTTGTTTTATTTTCTTTTTTTTCTTTTTTTTTTTTTTTCCAGTGTGCTTCAAAGAACTCAGTCTATTGAGCACATTAGAGCCCACTGGGCTAGAGGGAAACATGGAAGACTGACAATGTGGTCTATTCAAAATGGCCTTACATCTGACACTAGCTATTGCCTTTGGGTCAAATTTATGTTTCTTGAATCACTCTTCTATTGGTTAGCCTGACCCCACCACCTCCACTGGTTTGACAAGCACATCTGAATGAGAGCGTTGCTATAGCTCAGTTCTCAATTTTAGATTCCTGCTACATAAAGAAAATGTTTTAATAATTAGAGTTAGTCTCAAGTGGAATGACGTAGCTCAAGAATAAATAACCTCCTTCCAAAGGAAATATGCACACAGAGGCTCAACACCCATGTGAAGGATGTGAGGGAAATAGTTCCCTATGAAGGAAGGGGAGGAGTGTAGGCTAAGTCTCCAATAAGGTTCTTCTCATCTATAATGTTTTATGGGTCTCTGGGCAATTCCACCAGTATGCTAGTACCCCTGACAGGGTAAGTAAGATATCTACGAGCAGCAAGAGTGAGAAGATCGAACAAATGCACACAGGTGCACACACAGGCTCATGGAACCCCTATATAATGAATGCCCTTTTGTCAAGAACCGGTTTGGTTATTTCTTTAGTTTTCTCTTAGGGATTATTTAACACTGTTAAAAGATGTTCAGCAGCCTTTAGTACACCCAGTAACTTAAATAGAGAAGGTACTAAATATGTGAATAAGTGAACCTGGAAGATTGCCACTTTCCATTCATTTACTACTTTACACTACAAGGTATCTTGTTAAAAGTTCATTTGCCTTGCCTTTTCAAATGGAGGGCAGGGCTCATGGCTAACCTTTTCCTACTTAAGACTCTCAGGGATTCCAGCTTTTTGCCCAGCCTCAGAAGATGTTCAGTTAATGATTGAAGTCCACTGTTTCATCCACTACAGGTTGTAATACTCACTGTGCTAGATCTAAAATGGCGCTGCTATGATCTCTGAGACCCGGGAAGGTCATTTTTAATGTGCATGAATAAGAATTTTGAGTTGTGCAGAATTTTGAAAAATTTTCCTGTACCATGCAACTCAGAAGTAAAATGGTTTGGATGAAACTAAATGGGACAAGAAGAAAGAGGACCTTGAATTCTAGTTCCATTTCTACCAATTTCTAGCCATATGGCCTTGAACCAATTAATTAACTTCTTTTGAATCTCTGTTTCTTCATCTGTAAATACCATTCAAATTGAGCTATAGTGGTATTATTTGCTTACTGAAGGACAAAGAGATGTTTATGTACTACACTCAAAAGGTCAAACAGATGGGATTATTTTATTGAAAGTGCATGTGTAGGAGTCATGCCTTTTGTGAGCCACATAAATCCCATGGGGTCTGGTAACTGGCTGTGTACCCAGCAGGAACCCCAAAAGTCTTATGATGGTGATAAATATGATACCATTAAATAAAGCCACATTTAACACAAAGAGAAACTTGGGACAGAAAACAAAAGAAAAACCTAGACGTCATCTCTAGGTACTTTGTGTGACTTTGGATAGGTCACTCGACCACTGTCAGGTCTTTAATCAATTCATGAAAAGAAACAAATGCTAACAAAGGGAAGGAAGGTACATAATAGGAACAGTAGAAAGTATTGAGCCAGTGGGTGGGGAGGACAGCACTCTGAAATGCATGGCATCTTGCAATTCCTGGCTTCCCACATCTGTTCCCCTCAAAGGGTGAGACTTCTCATAAAAGTTGGTGCCGGACAATGTTAGTTGAGGCATTTATGGGAGTTGTTTAGGATACATGGTATGCTTGAATTGGGAGGGAGCTTAGAGATATTTTAGGCTAACCTCTTAATTTTATAGATGGGAAAGTAAGTCTGACAGAAGTTATGTGAGTTCTTCAAAATTATGTAATTTATGAGTGCACTAGAACCAGATATGCAAGGCTGTGGGCCACTGGGTAATTCATCTCTCTGTTCTGACCTATTTTGCTTATTTTTTAGTTTAAGTGACAGAAGCTAATTTTATTTTCTTAATGTTTTAGTTTTAGATGGCCTTCTTAATGACGTTTTATTTCTTGTCAATAGAAACAAAATGAATCTAGAGAGGAATTAATTTCATAATCATACTGCCAGCCAGGCACTGCCCATTGTGGGGCATTTGGTATTACAATCTTGCTGTAAGGTACTTGCTGCCCTGAATAGATTTCTTTTTCATTCCTTCACTTCGTTGGTGTTCAGCAAGCTGCTTAGTCAGGAAAAGACAACACATTGTAAAGATTTACGCATATATAAAAAAGAGGAGTTTAATTCATGACTCATTCCTACAGTGGCTTACATTTAGCACAGGTCAAAGAACAGTTTTCTCCATCGGACATTAACTGTTGTCAATCTCTTCTTGCATGAAATAAACAGATTCTGTCTTAGAAACAGACATTTTCTCTGTTAATGAGTTTTTTACTCCTTGAAAGTCTTCTGTTTAAATTTGATACTGAAGGATAGAAGGAGTGGCTTCATAGGGAGGAAAGAATGGAAGTGAGAGTAGACCCTACCTCCCTCTCCATTTGTGCATGGCTGTGGGAAAGGGTTTAGAAAAAGGCAGTATTTGGGGTGCCTCAGTTGGCTCAGTTGGTTGAGCACCCAACCTTTGATTTTGGCTCAGGTCATGATCTCAGTTTTTGAGTTTAAGCCCCTCATTGGGCTCTGCACTGACAATACGGAGCTTGCTTGGGATTCTCTCTCCCTCTCTCTCTGCCCTTCCCCCTACCCCATCTCTCAAAATAAATAAACATTAAAAAGAAGAAGAAAAAGAAGAAGAAGAAGAAGAAGAAAACAACAGTACTTCTAATAGCACAGTCCAGGACACTGGGTGTCAAAGTCAATGCCTGTGTCAGGAAGACTGCCCATGCTTCTTGTAATGTCTTTTTGCAAGTACTTGCTTGGGTGTAAGACAAGTCAAAGAAGAGCTGATTATATCTCAGCTGAGAAAGAACTTGTAGCCACTTGTATAAAGTATAGCAAAGACAACTGTCTCTTAATAATGATAACAAAAGACATTTTCATTTAGGTCTGGTCTAGGAAACATACCCCCTTGAAACTTTTTTTTTCTTCCAAAAAGCAAAGTGACCTGAAAAAAATTAAATGAGCAAAGTGATGGCTTTCTGTGTTTAAAGCTACTGAGTTCTTACTGATCTCCATTTATATTGAACATTCCACATAGATTCTGCACGAGAGGAAAGATTAACTGAGTCCCATCTGACACAGGAAGATGCAGGACAGGCAAATGAAAGTCATCCCAGGGGAGTGAATAATCTCTCCAGCCTTGAAATGATTTGCATCTGTCCTATAGTTTGACTCTCCCAGAATCTGATTTCCAAAACAAATTAGTCTGCCTCCCCAAAAAGGATACCAACTTTCCAATTGGCAATTAACAAGAATGCCCCCGTCTGCATACATCTGATGAGTGAGTGTCTAGGTTATGGAAACAGAGATACCCTCTTCCCACTGTGATGTTTGTGTTGATAGGCTCTGTTTGGAAGATTAATTCTCAATGTCATCATTTGTGAATTACAGGGAATGAAAAACAAGAGGAAGAAAGCAGTGAAGGATGTGCTAATGTTATGATGTTTTGATAATATTTTCAAACCCTAAATTCTTCTACCAATCAGACCATGTCATTTAAATTTAAGACTGTAATAACATTGGCCTACAGAAATATTTTCACTTGTGTGACTTCACCCATCCTTGATGCCAGAGTTCAAAAGGGTTTGTAAATAAGGTGGGGGGTTACTGTGTCACTGACCACCACTGCCACTAACAAAAATAGCTCAAAACTGTTAACACGTCTAAGCTGAGAATGGGCTGAAGCTTGTGAAAAATACTAATTAGTACAAAAATGACTTTCAAAGCAATGCTGAAAGAAAGAAGAGTAATGGGGACCCAGTCGTGACACAAATAGTGTAACCTTAACAAATGTCACAGAGAAAGCAGAACTACTAATTGGCTCTATTGACATTTTCTCTATCAAGGATCTTCACATCGGAAAGGCATGAACATACATCACCATTATGATTGAACTAAAGCCTTAAATTGGTAATGTGATGGTAAGGAAGTATCTGTCTTTTAAAAATCATGTTAAGTATCGAAACTCAGAAAAGTACATTTTTAGAACACAAACTTTTTTTTAATAATTGCTTACACATTGTGTTTAGTGGAAAACTGTGGAAAATGCGAAGTGCCCCCTTTCCTGGCAACTCCAGAAAATAAATAAAAGATGGTGACCTTAATATTATTTTCTAAAGACTTTCTAGAAAATTATACTAGACTTATCAACTTGTTTTCATGCCTTGTAAGTATTGAGAGTTGAAAACAGTGATAATTAGAAATCAGCCCTGACTTATCAAAATAATTCATGACAAAATAAACTCATTGCATTTTTATAGTCTTCAGTCCTCAGTGTGGAACTTAATGCAATATTAGGTTATACATGTAGAAATATGTGGAACTCAAGTCAGGGGAGAGCATATTTATGTGAATCCATAACTGGTTGAAAACTGCATGTTAGAAGTGCTATAAAATAATCTATGCCTGATGGAGAGGGTCTCTATGGGGATGCAGCGAGAGTCTGTACTTGGATGTCTTTATTAACAAGTTTAATGAAGAAGTAGGAGTAAGTCATGCTTATCAATTCTATGTCATTCACCAAACTGGGCAATAGGCAGAGTCCACACTGTGTGACTTGTGCAGGGCTTGAGACTCAGAGGCGAATTTGAATTCCAGCTCCATTTCTGTCTCCAGTTGTCTGGCCCTTGACCTCCAGTTTCCTGCTTTGCAAAGTAACCACCTAATAAGGCTGTAAAGATGACATGAGTTAATATACATAAAGTGCTGAACTTGGTGCCTGGAACAAGTGAAGGTCTTTTTTCCTTCTCTTTCTCCTCCCCTCTTGCTTGGAATATAGGTTTCTAGAATAAATTTAACTGAGTCAGCCAGTGATTTGGTTTATACAGAAGTAGAGTCTTTTTTCCTTTTAATTTTTTTATGTTTATTTATTTTTGAGAGAGAGGGGAGAGAAAGGAAGAGAGAGAGAGAGAGTCAGAGCACGAGTGGGGGAGGGGCAGAGAGAGAGGAACACACAGAATCCGAAACAGGCTCCAGGCTCTGAGCTGTTAGCACAGAGCCCGACACGGGGCTCAAACTCACCAGTGGTAAGATCACGACTTAAGCCGAAGTGGAACACTCAAGCGACAGAGCCACCAGGCGCCCCTACAGACGTAGACCCTTAAATAATAATCAGTGTCAGTGCATAAATATCTGCATCACTTACACGCATGGTCAGAGAGGACTTTATTGTTTGTGAAGGCTCAATGCAAATATCACTACTAGTAGTTTCTGGTTTATTTTTTCAGTGTTTTTACTAAGTTGAAATTCACATAAATACTTGTTATGTACTATTTCCCCTTCTTTCTACACAAAAGTTAACATAACTTTCTTTCACAAACAGTGCCATATAGACTGTTAAGCACTTTGCTTTTCTCACCTAACAGTATATCCTGGCGATTGAGGAACTGATGCAGTGAGAGTTTACTTTCTCTGTAATGGCCCCAGTCACTCAGTCTAGGTTTTGCAGGGTCAGTAGGAGTTTGCCGCACAGATAGAGGGAGTGACTTTCCAATATGAGGAAACTGGATGTGTCATGACACAGTTATTCAGTTTGTTCGACAAACGTTAATTAGTACTTTTTATGTGCCAGATCATAGGCTGCATATTTTTTGTTCATTATGTCATGGAATTCTCATCATGACTTTATGAGGTAAATAATATCATTATGCTCATTTTACGGATGAGGAAGTTGAGGTTAGAACAACGAAATACGTCATCTAAGGTCATAAAGTTACTCAGTAGGAAAAGTCAGCTTCAGAGTCAACATGTTTTATTCCAGAGTCATGTTCTTAATCACACATTTGACTTCCGTATACAGGGCAGGAAATGATCAGAGAGGGTTCTAGACTTGGGGACACCCCTGTCAGTTTCCCTGGTGGTGGTGAAGGAGTATGACGTGTGGAAGAACTGAAGCTCCCATGTTGAAGGAACTATGGGTGGTACTAGTACTTGTACTGCAGAAGCATAGTAGGAAAGGTGGCAGAAGATGTTGTCATCGCAAGGGTTGGAGAACCCAGCAGCATGAGGCTGAAATCTTATTTCTTGTGCTTGGGCCAGATAGCAGTGTAAGCATTCTCAGCCCTCAGTGGGAACCTCCTGGAGAAACCTGTTTTGTCAGGTCCTGAGGCTGGAACTGAGAAAGAACACAAAGCAGTGCAAGGCTGCAGCCTGCATAAAGTAATTTTCCATAGGAAAGCAATTCCCCACACCCCCCACACCGGGGCAGTTGGGGGTGACTGGTATTTCTGAAGCTCACATGGATCTGGCTTCTGCTGGGTTAGGGCAGCACACTCCATGTGGATCTATCCTTTCAGCTGAATACCAGCTGGGACGGTAATGTAATCACCAGGCATCTTCATTTTTATCCCTCACTGTCCCTTTAAATGGATTCAGTGGGGGAAGCTCTTCCCTTTAGAGTGCTTGGCAACCTCCATGAAATCCCATGGTCGCATTTATCTCTACTTTAAGTCACCAAACATTGTCACATTGGAACCATTAAGATGTCCCACATCAAGTTCGCTATTAGGTAAGGGGGAGCAAGGTTGGTTTCTTTGATCTTTAGCCACGTGGTGATTTCCCCTTCTCTTCCCTCTTTGGTTAACTTCAGATTCTGAATCCCTCCTAAACTGGGGATGAGGGGAAGTGGAGAGAAAAAGGCAGCAAGGAAGTCCTCACTCGCCTGATACTCTCCTGATGATCGCGCATCACCCTCTCTCTGAACTTGGCAGGTTGGTGAAACCAACTCATTCTGTCATAGACATGTTTGGACATTTGTAGAAGACCTTCCTCCCTACCTCACCCCCAAATCAGTGAGGGTCTTTCACATGCACTTCCGCCTGAGAAGGGCAAGAGCTGTTTGGCTGAGCCTGATTCCTTACTCATCCGTAGTTCCTATGTATCCAGCATAAACTCCAGCTCCTGCCAGCATCACAGCTTCTGGACACTCCTGCAGGGATGTAGGATAGCCCTTTGCTGGCTCAGCTCTGTGCCAACTTCCACTGCATGGCTTCCCCTAATATTCACACATTCCTGGTCAGACCCCATCTCAGTATAGTAGGCTCCTTCACATGCCTGTGGATGACCAGCCCATCTTTTTCCTTTAGGATTTTGGATGGGAGTCAGACGGCACCCAAACTGCTGAGGACAAATATGTAGTCCTAGTAAAGTTGCTTTTCCTCAGTGTGAGTTAGGAGCCAGCATCTCCTACTGCTCTTTCCAGAAAATTCTTCCTTGAGTCATTACCTTGTAGCTGTCTGGCTAGATTTGAAGCTAGGGCTATCTTCTGCTCTCCTGGATCAGAGATGGGGGGTGGGCGTGACTCAGAACAATGACTTCTTCAAAGACATCTTCTCCTTTCCAAAAATTCTCTTCTAATCTCCAGCTCTAGACCCTTTTGTACTTTCATGTGGTTGAGACCTCTAAGAGTCATCTCAAGCAGATCTTAGACTCTTACTTTGAAATATTTTTACTTCTTGGTCTATCTCCCTGTTTTGAAATATGCCTGGGCTGAAACTCTATTTTAATATCAGATACATCATAGATATTGTTACCAAAACAACATCTTTTCCCTCTGCTTCAATCAGAGTGTTCTTTTTAGAGTACAAATATGACCACATGACTCTCCTGCTTAGAATTCCTCTGTGAGAACCCCTGCAATGAAGAAGATGGACAGCACACAAGTAGACAAGCAAGTGGTTACAAAATCGGATGCATAGACTGCTGAGGCAGAGAATAAAGGAGGAAGAGGTGAGCGGGGAGGAGCCAGGCTCTCGGCCTCCCACAGGGTTAAAAGCATAAGCTCCGCCCCCACAGTGCCTGGGTTCAAATCTCAACTCTGCCACTTACTAGCTATTTGGCCTTGTGAAGCTACTTATCCTTTTCACCAAAAAAGTACCAGATGGTACCCTGGCTTCCTCACTTGTAATGGGTATGGTAATAGTTCCTGCATGTAATTGTTGCATTAAAGGAGTTACTGTTTTCAAAGTGATTGGAAAAATGTCTGGCATACAATAAGTGCTACCTAACGTTTCCTAACTAAATATAAAATGTGCCTCCACTCTGCCTTTGTCTACATGTCTTAGATCTTTGCCCTGACTGACTCAGAATTACCCTTCATTATTCAGCTTAGCTATCCATGGCCTCTTTTGAGAAGCTTTAAATCATCCTCAACATTCATTCATGTATCCCTTTTATGTGCTATCAATGTATTATATACATATCAATATCACCACAATTACCCCACTGTAATGTAATTGACCTTCTCTCTCCCTAAACTAGAAACACCCTGTTGAGAGCAGGGGCCATATCTTAATCATGGTTGTACAACCAGACTATTGGATACCCATTACATACATGATGAATGGATTAATAAATGAACGAGCCATGGAAAAATTCTGATAAGGAAAAAATTACATACTTACAATTTGATATTTTTCTTTGTATGAAGGTAAGAAGAGTCTTCTCCAGTTGGTTAGATACTTCACAGATCCTACTTGACCTCATTATCTCCCAGGTCATTTGTAAAAGAAGGAAGTTTGGAGATTCATCTAAAATTTAGATTTACAAGTTGAGTTTGATTAATTATTCCATCTAAGTATTTCTTTCCCACTTTCACCCAATGTATTGAAAGTAGGATTCAATTCAACAAACATTTGTTGAGTGTCTTTCTGGGAAAATCAGCATAAAATATAGAAACACAAATAAAATATGGTCCCTGACATCTAAGAGTTTATAGTCTAGCAGAGAAGACAGACACAGAGACTCAACGCAAGGTGGGCTATACCAAAAGTGAAAGACTGGGGGTTCTCACCAAGAGAGGTTTCATTTATTACAATTTCTTTTTTTAAATGAGTTTTTTTAAAGTGAAGTCTCATTCCCAATTACTTTGTTGCTTTTTGATATGTTATTAACATTTTTTATCTCTCAAAGTTCTATACTAACTGTGCCTGAGGAACGATTTGTTAATGATACAATTCACACAGAAACCAAAAGACTATTTTACAACAGCCTTTCATTTTCCTTTTTCTAAATGCAGTTTTCTCATCTTTTGAATGAGCCTAGACCAATTTGTATAGGATTTGGGGTCCCTGTACAGGATATCAATGGTGTCAATGTAGAATTTTAGAGCTCGAAAGAAATTCAGAGGTCATCCAGTGTAAAGTCTCCTTCTCTCTCTTCTTTTCTTCTCTCCTTTCTTCTTTTCTTCCTTTCTTTCTTCTTTTCTTCCTTCTTTCCTTTTTTTTCTCTTTTCTTTCTTATTTTCTTTCTTTCTTTCTTTCATTTTATTATTATTATTACATATATTTTTTCCCACAAAAAATTGAAATTGACCTAACATGATTAGCAAAGCTAGTTACTAGAACAGGCAAAAGAAACTCTGACATCCTGATGCCCAGTACAATTATTTTTTCCATGAATACCATGCTGCTTTTAGAATAATTTTAGACTATAGGAAATGCAGTCCTGGGGAAGATATTTATAACAAGTCTCTGGCTCATTTAGCATGCCGTTGTTTGGGATATCCAGCTGCATACTTTGTTCTTGTCGGTAATAAATTATTTCCTGGCAATTTGGTTGACAAACGGGATCCCAGCCCCAGTGATTTGCACACATCTTTTAAAAAATGATCAGGTTAACTGTTCTAAATAGACTTTTTGTCCTTCACTTATCTTCTAGCATGAAGAGAAGGAAAATTCAAGATCTTCAATAAGAGTATAAATCACACACACAGACAGAACTCTGTTTATATAACATTTAGGGTGAAGGTACCCTTTTATGAGCTTTTGTAATCCAATGGAGATTCTCTGAAAGCCACAGAATCTCTCCTCTGCCTTGAAACTAGCTAAGTTTGCTTTTCTAACTTCCCAGTGGGCTAGGATACAAAGTATGTGGACATTTCAAATGTTTGAAAAGCAAAACAGAATCAGGAGGTGGGGGTGGGGAGGGGAATGTAGGGGTGGCCAATAAGGATTCTTTTACAACTCATATTTCTCTATTGAAAACTGAGATTTCTGGTCACATCAGGGCAGAATAATTGATAGCAGCTGCAGATGGGGAGGTTTGAGCATGCATCTCCCCAGGCAATATTTTCTTTGGTATTCTCTATGGTATGCTGTAAAGTATAGCAGTTCAATATTGAGCCATAGTTTCTCTAGTTCGCTTAGTAGAGTAAAACTATTCATTCGTTTTTCTTCACAAAACTTGTTTTGTTCTGTGTGCTTCCTTAGCCCATCTCTAGTGGCCATGACAATTGTCTGTCATCAATGTTAGTGATGTTGGGAATACCTCTGGCAATATGCAGTGAGGAGCAGAAAGTGAATGAATGCAGAACGAAGACAGGCTGGCACAATCGTGGTGGCAAAATGACCTCTTGAAGTTAAGAACCCCCTTGGCCTGATTAATGGGTTGAAATAAGGCTTAAAAAATGGCTTCTCTTTCAGCTGCCATTGTTAATAATAGCAAGATAATGGAGAGTAGGTTGATCTTTGAGATGTTTGAATATAGTAAGCAATAAGCAAGTTGGAATTTAAGATTCCCAGCATGGTAAAAATGGTAAAAAACAGCCCAGCATATTTCTAAACTGATGAGTTGAAAGGAGGGAGAGGGGGATGTTTCCAGTATGGACCCTCTTAAAAGGGCAGGTCTCTGATTTCTTTAATAAAATGTGTCTTTAATACCTTCGCATCTCTTTCCTTTAGTGAGGGTTCTCATTTTAAATGCTCTTATTATGATAAATAGAATGGAAAGGGTATGAAAAGGCTATTAAAATAATTACAGAAGTTCAGGTCATAAATTATCTGTTGATTCAGGCTGTCAGCAGGTAAGTCAATTGCTTCAATGTTAAGACTAATTGGCTGGACTAGAGAATTGGCTATAAATGACTACAGACATCTGGATCAGATGTAAGCCATCAGCTTGGCCAGTGGGATCCAACCTGCGCTGAGTATTTCCCTCATTTGAGCAATAGACATTAAGTATTATTGAGCTACTGAAATTTTGTGATATCAGTTTGCCACTCTGCTGCAAAGCATTATGGGATAAAATACAAGCACTATAAGAACATGGGATACTGTGACCAGCTGCCAAGGTCTCTCATCTGAGAGAACATGGCCAAATCAAAAAGGTAGCTAGTGAATGCTTACCATGAACTGGGTTCATCAGCTAAGTAAATTATTTTCTGATTGCTATGCTCAAGAAAACTCCTATTTAACCAGTTTTGTAATGCTTTCTAAAACACCTAACTTAAAAACTATCATCCCGTCCAAACTTTTCCTTCTCTGCCCCTTGCAATAACATAAGACCAAGAATGGTTTATACTTCTATTTTGGCACGCATGTATTTATCTATCAGTGGATTGTGTGAAAAGAACCAGCAGGTTTTTAAAATAAAGAATCTTCTGAGACTAGAAAAATGCAGGGTACAGCCAAACCTGGAAATGAAGTCAGCGGCAAGGCACCCCTCTCTGACTTAACTCTCATATCTTTTTGACTCACTTAGCTATTGTCCTTTTTCTGTAAACATTACTAACTGGTTAAAAAAAACAATGAAACCAGGACAGTCAACATTCTGCCTTAGTTATTGCATTTGTCTAGTGACCAGTAAAACATTTTCAATGTGACAACAGGATTATTCTCTTCTAGATAAAACTTCTAGTCCTTTACTTGAACTTCCTACAACTTTTGACTTCAACGGAGTAATCATTGAATTCTAAAATTATATCAAGCCAAATATCTTACATAGTTCTGTGGTTGCCTGAAAAGGAGGTGTTCTGCAAAAATAAATTTCCTCAATACCTAAAAGTTATACTTTGTAACTTCAAAACTTAAAAAAATCTGATTGTTTTTCATGGGAATCATTTATAATTATATTTGAAAACTTTCTGCTTTCTGAAATATATTAAATATCATATTAAATATAACATTTTATAACTCAGGTATAACTATAAATATAAATGTACCAATGCACTTATGGCCCATTAAAAGTGTTGAGAAGTTTTACCTTTCAATAAATCTCTATATCATCTCAAATTACTATATTTTATTTGTCTGCTTTTAGTAGTTTTTCTGTTAGCTATTTATTCTTGTCATTATCGGAGTGTTTTTTTTTCTATCCCCTCTCCATTTACCACTACTAATCTGCCATGGGTCTAGGAAGTACATAGCTAACATTCTTAAAATTGAAAACAGGAGAATAATGCCTTATGATGTGAACGGACTTTACCACCTGGATGTCAGGAAAACTATTTTGGTTCCCCAGAGGCCTCATTTGCCTATGTAATTGAGGGACAAAAATTATTTGTTTTCAGATGACATTAGATTCCTTTTGTGGGAAAATTCTTCTATATCTGCCTAACTCTATCACTAATGTTCCAAGTGCTTTGATACTGTGGTGAGTGTAGAATAAATATGCTTATTACACAAAGGGGCTCTTAAAGGCACGGAAAATGCACATCCTGGCATATATTCGCAGGTCGATGTAGTGGGAGAAAAATGTGTCAGAAAATAAGTGCTAAAAATGTTGACACATAAATATTGTGGTATATACGTTTTGTTTTAATATTAACTTAGCTATTTTTAGTTAGAATAGGTCCAATAACAATCATCTGCTTATTTGTTTCTGTTTACACATCCTAAAAGAGAGCATTAAGCCACAATTCATTCGCAGAGAAAATAATAAATTAAATGAAAAGTAGAGATGGATAATTTACCATATAGAACGATGTAAAAAAATCTCAAAATATTTATATGTATGGGAGGATTCCATGAAATCTCTCATTGAGTTATTAAAAAAAGTGCTTACTCCCTTGATTTAACATTTTCCCCTTTGCAGAGCAAATGAAACATTTAATGCGTGTTTTTGACTTATTTGCACTTAATAGAACATCTTTTCATTACAAGAGAACACTTCATCCAAAAATCCTAGGATGCTCTGTCTGATGTCTAAGGCATATTTCAGGCTTTTAACACGTATTTATATTCTTTTATTTCCAACTCAGGAAGCTTCTTTAAGTAGGTAACAAGTAAACTTGAACTTTAATTGCTTTTTGAAATTAAGAGCATGTTCAAATGGTTGGTTACTAAAGTTGGAAAACAATGTATGAATTACACTGTTTCCCTTTTCAAACAGAAATTTTGCAAACTCGTCACTTAGAAAATTGCCCTAGGAAAATATATGTGAATTTGTATTCTTTTAAAAAATTATTTTGTCAAATTGATTCTTTATTTTATTTTTGAGGGAAAGAGAGAGGCATGAGTGGAGGAGGGGCAGAGAGGGGAGACAGCAGAATTCGAGGCAGGCTCCAGGTTCTGAGCTGTCAGCACATAGCCCCACGCGGGGCTCGAACCCACAGACTGCGAGATCATGCCCTGAGCCAATGTCGGATGCTCAACTGACTGAGCCACCCAGGCGCCCCCTCTTTTCTTTTCTTTCTTTCTTTCTTTTTTTATTTTTTAAAGTCCCTAACAAGTCAAGAGGTCACAGGATCAAATTAAATACACTTGGTGGGAATTGCATTCATGTTGCAGTGAACTGTGAGAAGAGTGGATTTAGCCAGCTATGGAGTTAGGTCCCAATTCCTGCTTTGTCATCACATACAGTAGTTTCTTTACCTCTTTCCTGTGGCTAAGAATGAACAACAGTAAATAGAGAAACCATTTGCTCTGCATTCTGCCATCTTTCTGTGTATTATGTAACAGTTTGGCTAATTCTGCAGAAAGTTACTGAGCTTGACTCCCAGGAGAGAAGCCAATTATGTGTATCTTATTATAATGTTCAACAAGATCAACTGCGCTTTAAATATTATAGAAGTGTTCCTTTAAAGCACTTTTTCTGACCTTTAATGCAATTCATTTTACAGAACATGAAAAACAAATCATCAGAACAAACTTCCTGAATTGTATTTGTAGGCTAATTCTCAATCTACTTATAAATATTATTAGGAGCATTGGCTAAATGCTACCACATGTTAGGGCAGAATTTTTAGAATCACAATACCATACACATTACAAACTAAATGGGGTTAGCTACGTCTATCATCCTTAGTTATTTCAACTTTATATTTGTTGTGCGTTATGGAGGCGAATCCCCTCTAAAGGAACACGTGCCGTGTGTAAATTATTAACTCATTAATTTCTGAGGGTTTATGCCCCAAGGACACAACAGTTTATTTTTCTCTAGCTTGCTAGTCTCATAAATGTGGAAACTGAAAGACTTATAGCAGGAAATCAGCACTGGAGCCAAAAATAGAATTCAGGTCTTTTAGTATTTAGCGTAGAGTTGAAGAGCTTTTGCATGGAAATAAATTATTGCTATTTGTGGGCATGACATCAATTAAGATTAGGAAAATTGTTTTTGACCTACCATTATTTTTAATTATTTTAAATTGCTTTAAAGCATAAATATGACATTTTGGTTTGGGGGAAACATACTGCCTTTAAGGCAGTATCATTCAATCGGAATTCATTCAGTGAACTTACTGGTAGACTGGGGGCAGGATAGAGTTTGATGGAATGAACATAGCCAAGTTTGCCCCTCCAGACACGTGCATACCACAAGTCCAGTGGGAACCCGCTGTGTGATGCTTGGTGAAAGAGGGGTCAGGGAGTTACAAGAACCAAGAGGAACAAGCCCTGAAAAGAAAAGAGAAAGATTATGATGGCTTTGGGATTATATCTTTAAGAATTCTCTGGAGGCCTCTCAAGCTATTTGACATTGTCTGAAAATAGATTTCCTAGTGTATATGCTATAATGATATGCTTAATAACAGCTTGTTTTAGGATCATCTGTGAAGAATGTTTTACAAAAACACTTTGAGGATATGACTATAATAATAACAAAACAGAAGGTAGCTGAATATAACAATAATTTGACCAATATTAATGAAGAGTTTGCCAAAGCAGTATTGATTTAAAGGGTGCCAGTAAAGCTAAAGAAATAATAAGAGAAACAAAACCCAAATGGGTGCAGTTTGTATCTACAGTAGAATACTTTGGGCAATATTTTACATTTAAGCACTTTCTAAAGACTGACTAATTCTTTAAGGTGGTTCTAAGCATTACTGTTACTTAATTGCTGGGAGAATCAGTGCCGTTGTATTCCTGCTATATGTTCCCAGTCACATGAATTCACAAACTAGGGGAACAAGGCAAAAGACCAATGGGTAGGGTGTAAAGAGAACTGAGTGGTTTTACACTGGGGAGATCAAGGTAGGGAAAAATAGGAAACTGTATTTTTCCTAAAGATGTTTTTCCTTTACATACGTAGATTTGGCATCTCAACTGTGAAAATTAATGGACATTCATAATTATGAGAAAATGTAATCCATAAGTGGTCATATACATAGTAGAATGCAACTATTGATTGTTTTCCAGAGAAGCTAGATTTAGCTAGTTAAAGGCTATTTGGGTTGGGTGCAGAGATAGGGGAGGAGGAGTTGTGAGGGCTCTGTGGAGGGATTAATGAGTGATGCTCTTGGTTCCAGTGGTCCTTCATACTGGCTATTCATGATAATCATCTGAGAAGCTTTAAAAAAAATACTGATGTCTGCACCCTTCTCCCCATCCCCCCTCCCCAACAGCCTCACCGGACCATATTCTGATTCAGTTGAGATGGGAAAACAAACAAAATACCATCTTTGTGCAAGATTGAAAGGCAACTCTGGCCTAGTGACTAGCACTGGAGATTACTTAGAAATAGTGATGAAAAGAAGAACCATGGAGAAAATTATAATATAGAGGGGACCAAGATAGAAAAGATAATGGATTGGGAGAAACAATGAAAAAGTATGCCATTCATGGACAAATATGGCCAAGGAACTTAATTAAGATGAATAGAACGTGAGGCACCTGCTTGGCTCAGTTAAGCATCAGACTCTAGATTTCTGCTCAGGTGATGATCTCAAGGTTGTGAGATTGAGCTATGCCTCTGCTTCTGAGCTGGGTGTGGAGACTGCTTGAGATTCTCTCTCTCCCTTTCCCTCTGTCCCTTCTCTGCTCTCTCGCTCTCTCTCCAAAAAAAAAAAAAAAAAAAAAATAGATGAATGGAACATAAGTGAATATTTCTAAGAGACATAATCTTTTCTATGTATGGATGTAAAATAGATAATTGGTATTTCTAGGTTAATCTCCCCAAAGCCAGCTTTTTCACACTAAATTTCGAGCAACTGTTAACAACTTCCACTATGCATTCAGTTAGAAGCCTCTGAAATTGGTACCAGACAAAGAAAGCCCTCAGGCATTCTCAGCGGGCCACAGTATTCTGGATCAATTAAGTAAGGAAGGAACAAAAGGACTAAATTGGTAAACCATTGGTAAGACTGAGCATATCTATGAGGTTTCTGCCCTGAAACAAAAATAGCTCAAGAGTTATGCATTTGTGTGAGGTTTCTGAGGAATCTGTATTTTGCAAGATTTGTAACACTATGTTATTTTGGCTGAGGCTACCATAAAAACAAAGTCATTTCAAACGCTGCAGTGAAAATCTTTGTACTTTTTCTGTGCTCCAAGCATAGGGAACTACCCATCATTCTACACACATCTGATGCCAAACTACCTTTGCTCTTGTTGTTTCTCTTTTTGGATTGTCTTTGCCCCTTCAATATCATCTTTAAAATATTACTCCAAAAGGCACATTCTCTGTAAAACTTCCTGTAGCTGATGAAAACAGTATTCAGGTATGTTCTCATCCAGAATGCACACATCTTTAATACCACTTTTGTGTTGTGCTATTTACTTATCTGTCCCTCTTTCTGGATGGACTGAGAGTAATTCAGGGAGGATTTATAGCCAGTGTCTTGCAGAGTGTCTGTTTTTAATTGCATTGGAAAGCTAACCCTTCTGTTGGGTAACTAGAACCCCTAATGAGAGCGCAACAAATACTTGTTGCATTAAATCGACACCCTTCGCCTACTTGGAAATGTTCCCTTTAGCCAGTCCTGTTGAAGCAACTTTAGTTATGTCAGTGGAGCCTGTCCTGTGGTGTGTTTTTGTGTGAGTGTATTCATCAGCCTCCAGGGGTGTATGAATCAACAGAAAATATATGAAAAATTTTCTTGTTTGTACAGCACATGCAGTTGAAGGAAGGAGAAAGAGGGTCTATAACTTTTATTAGATTCCTAAAGTGGTCTAAGGCCCCAAACAGATGATAAAACACTATCATAAACAATGAAAAACTAAAGGCTTTCTCACTGACTTCCGAAATAAGAAGAGAATGACCATTGTTATGGCTGCATCCTTATTGGAAAATAAAAAGCAAAATGTATTACCTGTGGCATTATGATAGTTTACCTAAGAACCAAATCAAAATACAACAATGGAAACCAAATGAAACTTTACTAAAACTCATAGAGTTTAGGAAAGCAGCTAGAATAAAACATGAATTCAAATATTAATATTATTTTATTATTATATATTATATATATTTCCTAATATTATATTAGGAAAATCACTTGAAAATATAATGAAAAAAATTCCAGTTCATCAACAATAAAATATATGGAATACATAGAAATGTAATAAAAAATTTGCAAGGTATCTATCAGGAAAATAATATAGCTTTGCTGAAAGACATAAAGAAGATTTAATAAATCTGTCCCATATTCCTTGGTAAGATGACACAATATTGTAAAGATTCCAAGTAAATATGTATAAACAATCTCCATATAGCTAAAAATGCAAATTTACACAATAAATAATAATGAGATGCATTTTATCTTTCAAATTAGCAAAACTTAAAAATAGGTGGAGTGGCATATTTTCTCATACGTTGCAGATCGGAATGTAAATTGCTACAACATTTTTGGAGGTAATTTGGAAATAGGTAGCAACATTTTAACTTGAACCCCTTAGTTCTGTTTTTAGAAATCTATCCTCCAGAAATATCCAACCAAGTGACTATAATATTAATATATCAGAAATATTGTAAACACTTGTCAATAAGAATTGGTTAAAAATTTACTTTCCATCAATGTATTGGATTTCAGTGAAATACTGGATAGACATCAAAAGAATGTGGCAGTTCTATACATCAAACAAAAACATTGTCCTTGATATACTGACAAGTGTACAAAGCAAGTTGAAACACACTGTTTGACATGGCTCTATTTTTGTTTTTCAATAAAAAAGTGTGTGTGTGTGTGTGTGTGTGTGTGTGTGTAAAAATGCATGGAAAGAGTCCAGAGGGAATAGACCAAACAGTGGCCATCTCTGCAAGTAAAATTTCAGGGATTTTTCTCTTTGTACCCTGTCCATTGCCACAATTCTTCAAGACTTTTACAATGATAATTTATTATTTTTAAAATCAGAAACAAACATGACTATACATGTGCGTGTGAATATATGTATAATAATTCTTTATGCTTTTGTCTTATGATTGTTGTGGCTTCATCTTTATTTTCCCCATGCTTAAACTTCAGGACACAGCCCTTTTGGGGGGAATTGCCTATACATAGTCCCTTGGGAAGACACCGAGAACATTATTATTTCAGAGTTGAGCAAAATTAATGATAGAAAGGACAGTAATAATGACAAGAGAAGGTCTGAGTTTTTTTGGGTCAACTTTTACTGCGTTCCCTTCCCCTTCCTTTTATCTTCTGCCCTGAGTGGGAATCTTAGAATATATGTCATTAAAGTTCAATGAATTTGAAATGCATATATGAAAATGGGAGAAAAGAGTCACAAAGATAGTTCTGCTTCACCAAAAGAGAGACACATTCCCAGAGCATCACTGCTTGGGAAGGCTTCTTTTAGACTGAAATTTGAAATTTCAGATTTAGATTTTCTTGATAAGGGGAGAAAACCTTCCAAATTGAGGCAAAAATTAAATTGGAACCATCAGAGAGCCTTCGTTGTTGGTTTTCAAAGTAGGGACTACCTCCCCAGGCACCTAGAGTTTTTATTAAAATGCTTTTTCAGAACTACCTTTTCAATGCATAACCTATTGGGCATAAAGAAAATGTTCTCATTGTTATCAAATACTGAAGCACCTTGAACAAACCCCATCGTTTCTTTAATTTTATTGCTGTTTTGATTGCACGATTATTTATTTCAACATTAAAGAATATTCCTGCTTTTAAATTCTCAACCGATCAAGCTCACAATGAGTTATTTTAAAACACATTCCAAATATTTTATTTCACCCAGCTTCATGTTGACAGGTACAATAGTCCCATCTTAGCTTCTGTTCACACAGGAACACATTTTGAAACCCAATTAATAAAAGGTAGAGCTCTGTGAGCCCTGCAGAGCCCAGCACCTGCTGAGCAAACTGTCAAATGTTTGCCACGGTACTTAGAGCTGTATTATGGCAAAATGAAAAAAAAAATAAGCATGGGAATGAAATTAAAAACTCACAATGAAATAGTTGATTAAGAAAATTAAGCCATTTAACACAGACCCATGCCTCTGCCTCCTGGAGGAGACCTTGGGAGGTAGCTGTGAAGCAGAGCCAGTTAAAATGTTTGTCCTCTATGGCAATGACTGCTTAATTTTATTCACAAAGGACTCCTTTGGCATTCATCTAAATTTTCAGACCCCCTTTCAAGTTTATTCATAAGTTTCCTCTTTCCCAGTGACCCCAACATACTTGGTGCTGGGAAAGGGTCTGTCAACAAATGGCAGATCTGCACCTAAACCAGAATGAAGCCTGAGGGGTCCAGAGGCCCAATTTTAGGTATGGGCTGCGACTGAGCTCTCTGTGTCTCTGGGCCAGACATTTTAATTGCTAGATTCATTTTTTTTTTCATGTTTAAGGGAGGAGGGGGAGGAAAGTGTGATAAGGGAAGCTTTGAAGGAATAGTGATGAATAGACCTGGCTCAACATTTTCCTCCTCTGCCTGGGCTTTGTGTTAAGGATTCTTAACGTTCTCCTGAGCAAAATCAATGTCGATTCTGTCTTTTAAATGCTTCATATTATAAACCTGGTCAAGTTCATCTTTTTCAGGTTGATTTCCAGGAAGCTTAGAGCCTCTTTTGAGGTTGTTCAGCAAGTTACATCAGCAGAATGCCCCTAACCCATGATAACATCCTTATGTGTGGACCAGGATGAGTTTTAAGAGGCACATTTATAGTATCTTTCAGTATGAATGCTCTTCACATCAGCTGCTATTCAGTCTAAGCAATTCTACTTATATCTATACAATGAGTTCCACGAATGTAATTTCTCCTGGTCTGGCTAAATTTGGGTATAGATTTGAGAGTATCTGCCCAAATGGAAGGACTGCTCTATCAACTAAGTTGGGCTAGTTGGTGTAGTGATGACAAATAACCAACTAGGACGTCTTAGCGGCCAAAAATTCCAATGCTTATTTCTTGTCCATGCTATATATTCATCATAGTTTGACAAAAGAGTAATGCTTATTGCAGTCATCCAGAAGCCCAAGTGATTATCGGCTCCATGCTTTCGTGATCACAGAGACTGGGGAAAAAACATATCAAACCACACACTGACTCTTAAAACTCCCCCAAAGCCTTGTTACATCTGCTGACATTTTACTAGCTGAAGCAAGTCTGCTGTGGAGCCAGGCCAGTCTTCTATAGGATGGGGAAGTATAATCTCCCCATAGGGACATGCACGGAATATTGTGAACAACAGCACAAGTCATGACAAGCGTGCATCCTTAACAAAAAACTCTAAGGAATGATTTTCTCAGTGGACATTTCCCAAGATCTTGGGTGACAAAAGCCTCTAAATAGTCTTATTTCCTATGGTCTCCTTGAAATGCAGTATTCTCTCCCGGCAGTTAAAAATGAGAACTGTCTGCTTTCAAGGGCAGACCAGCTGGAAGTAGAATTGATATTCTACCCTGAAAACATAGCAGCCTATCAAGACCCCATGCCAGAACACCCTCCATAACTAATATTTGTATTGTCTTGACAATCTGTACCTTGCTTTTTTCCTCTTCTAGTTACAACATATAGGTAACTAGACATATCTACAAGCACATGTAGATATAATGATGGTGTCTTTTATGATTCACACTGACCATTCTTATGACTCCTCCCATCAAAAACATTCAGTGACTCCCAGTGGCATTCCTAACATATTTGATGCCGTGATGGGGTCATTTCTATAACACCCTTTCCACCATGTGATGAAATTATTTTCATGTAGTAAATAATAATCAACATAGTTTTTTTAATAGTTTCCAACAACAAGTAAAATGGATGGTTTTAATTTTAAAAATTTCTCAGATTCATAGAATATTTTGTGTATGAACTCAAATTTGTACTTTTCAGACAAAAATATTACACCCGTGTTTTGTATTTAAATAAAAAAATAGAAAACTCCAAGTGATCACGTATGATGACATAAGTGAAGTCGCTCAAGTTCTGATTTTTTGACTTAACAATCCCAGCTGTGTCTGCCCAAGGCAAACTCAAAAATTCCCAATTTACTCTTGGATTCATGCAGCTGAGCGTGGGTGTGTTGGGGGCTAGCTGTGTAACTGCGAGTTTGTGGAAATAACTTCCATGTAGAACACAGTGCTTAGTAAAGGATAAATAATTAGAATGTGATAATTGAAACCTTACAATGTATTTTTAAAACTCAACATTGATGGCAGAAATTGTTTAAGAGGAAAATTGACAAAATATATATTTTTTTTAAAGAGGAGGGATATTTGATCACTTCCTTGTTTAGAATTTTAGGCACAAGGTGATGACTAAAATCAGAATGACTGGGATTTATTATTGTTTTCCAAAATAATCTATACAGGGGGTCCCCACCCCACACACCTCTTGCTCTTACCCAGGACTACTCTTAACACCTTCATATTTAGTCAGCCACTGGTAACTTCCCATTGTTGACATAATTGTGTGCAAAGTGATAACCTGTAACAAAGTTCTCCACCAATGGCCTCAATCTCTTTTTAGCCTACCCCTCCACAGCTCCTTTCTTCTGAAAGGAAGGAATCACTATCATCTAGAGTAGTGGAAGTATTCGACTCCCTGAGCCCTCCTCCTCTTTTATTTTATTTCTTTAATCCTTCTCTGTATTTGTTCATATTTCTCTCTCTGACAACCTAAGTATAAAGAGCACAGGCTTTAGAGCTAGAATTTTCTGGGTTTAAATTTTCTCTCAGTAGTTTATAAATTGTGGGAATTTGGGCAAGTTATGGAAACTGTCTAGGCCCTTAGCCTCCTCACCTGGAAAAATAGTGACAAAAGCTCTGCTTACACGTAGTACTAGATGAGATGAGAACCTAAAATATATGTGAGATTGTCTGTCACAATAACTATCTTTTTATCTTTTATCTCCCTTGCTAAATTTCACATATCTGATACTTACAGAGCTTTGTTCAAAATAGCCTCTCATAGCGGGCAACTGGGTGGCTTGGTAGGTTGAGTATCTGACTCCTCATTTCAGCTCAGATCCTGATCTCAAGCTTCATGAGATTGAGCCCTGTTTTGGGCTCCTCGCTGACAGGACAGAGCCTATTTGGGATTCTCTCTGTGTCTCTCTCTGTCTCTCTCTCTCTCTGCCCTTTCTCTGCTTGCATGCACATGTTCTCTCTCTCTCAAAATAAATAAATGTAAAAAAAAAAAGGCCCTCCTAGAACTTGAGCAACTGAAATAAACTGATTAAACCTTTAAAAAAATTTTCCCTTTTATTTTTATTTTCTGAGGTTGCCACAATAAAATATGTTGTTTAAGTAATTAAAAAAACCAATTAAGAGTATTTCTTAGGCTGAATAGAAAACATAATTCCCAAATAAACCTCAGAGAGCTGAAGGAGGAAGAGCAGGCAGGAAAACAGAGCCCTGAAGAGGTCTCCCCACGTAACATGGGCTTACCACCTTGGCCTGAGCAGGTGCCTTAGCTAACCTGGGCCTCGAAGCTCTACCTTCCCCTGGCTCCATCAGAAGGTATACTCTGGGGGAAGAACAAAGGACATTTCAAGAATACTCACCATGTTACTTGAGGAATATAAAAGGCGATGATATTTAAATGGATTTAATTATATATCCATGTATTTAGTTTCCAGGGGGAGAAGAGACACCAAACCACTGGATGATACACCAGCTACAAAGGAACATGCTAGAGGCTCATGCTCCAGTCCTTTCTATAATTACCTCAGCTGTGAGCCTTGAGCATCATCATGAGAAGAAAATCTAGGATATTTCTCAGTTGCCCTTAGTTCCTCTTCTTCAGCTGTCAAGACCTCTCTGGTTTGGAACAAACACCGGGACACAACGGGGAGGCAGCACATAACTGGGAACCATAACCACTCGGAATCTGGATGAGGCGTCCATTTCACCTTCAAAACCATCTTAGCATTTTGAGCAGCTCAGAGGTCAGGAATGCTGTTGTCATCAGGGTGAGGGCTGCGTCCTGAATAAATACCAAGTTAGGAGGAAGATGACTCAGCCCTCAGAGCTGCCTAAACCTCATACTCCTCTGATATTTTAAGCAACAGAGAGTGGTAAGCAGCTGTTAGATATCTTTGCTTCTTTGTTCAGGCAGAGCTTAGCCTGTACCATTTGGAAAGAAAATATTCATAATTTCCAGCCCATTTAAAATTCTCCCTTCTTAGAATTGTTATTGCACACATAGCCTGGACCTTACAACTTAGTTTTATGTAGTTTCGTCTCATTTTCTAATTACTTCCTAATCCCAAGTGGGTACTAGAATTGTGTTAGGAAGAGATTCTACCTTGTATTCTTCTCATATTCTCTCTAAACTTAAAGATTTAGTGCTGGGTCCATAGAAGGTCATGCGTACAACACTAAAATGAACAGTTACTTTGACATTCATTCTTTCCTTTGAACCTTACCACAATCCCCCTAAGTAATTGTTTCTATCTCTATTTCATAGGGCAGGAAACTAAGGTTTGGAGAGATTAAGTATACTGCCAAAGATCATATAACTAGTAATTAGCAGTGCCTGAAAGTACATATTTTTTCTGAAAATGTATTTACATAATATAAATTCTGTAAATTTATTATAAATTCTACCTTAAGTTTTATGTAATGAGACCTTAATTGAAAGACTGCTAAACATATATTTAACTTCCTCAAGGTAGTAGATTCTCATTTTTCACCTTTTTTCTGTGGCTCTGGAATCAGAACACTTTCATTTATTTATTTATTTATTTATTTATTTATTTATTTATTTATTGTTGAGAGAGAGAGAGAGAGAGAGAGAGAGAGACAGAACATAAGCATGGGAGGGGCAGAGAGGGGGAGACAAAATCTGAAGGAGGCCGGAGGCTCTGAGCTGTCAGCACAGAGCCCAACTCGGGGCTTAAACTCACAAACTGAGAGACCATGACCTGAGCCGTAGTTGGACGCTTAACTGACTGAGCCACCCAGGCACCCCTGAACACCTCTTGTAATTTGTAAATCTGTAGGTCTAGAACTTAATTATTTATACACAGAAAAGTTTATGTGTGCATCAGTAAAAAGAAATTGTCCAGGTAAATTCCCAACTGATTAGAAAACACAAATTCATTTGTATTTTTGGTTAATATGTTTGTAGTAGATGTTCACAGAATTCACAATGCTCTGGGGGCATTATTATTTATCTTAAAGGTAAGGAAGATCAACAACTGTCTGTGGTTAAAGTGAGCAAAAATGATGTAAATAGTTGAAAGAGTTAGACTCATTTGATTCAGTCACAAGGTATTTATGAGCACCTGCATTTTCTGTCATGGCCAGAGAATGGTTTTGAACACAGCACTGGGGAAGGTCAGATACTCTGGACGTTCAATCTGATTTTATACACCAAAATGACTCAGGAGGACCTGGAGAACTATCTAGCTTTATCATTTTGGTCTCGTGCTGCAAATGGACAGCAACTCTGAGATTAATGGAAGACACTTGCTTCAATTATTATGTTATGATTCACAGATTCCTGGTATAGAACATAATTGAGTATTTTGCCTTTAGAGGCTTCCTCTTTCAGTTATGGTTGGGCTAGAGTAAATAAACATGCTATTTATATCAACAAAGTAATAATTTAAGCAAATTAAATGTTAAAGCCTATTAAAACTGTTAAAGAACTTGAGTTTCAGTATGGGTAAGTGCAAGCACAACAATTTAGTCTTCATTTGAGAGATTATTGAGTATGATGCGCAGACATTTTATGCTGCTTGTATAATTAATGTCCTTGGGAGTTTACCACAATTTTTACTTTATTTGTGAAAATTGTAAAGGATTAACTGTAAAGAGATACTTGAAGAAGTTGACTTAAAGGGTCACCAAAGTAAGAAAAGAATGGTTCAGGGAGGGGTGGGGAATAGGAGAACACGCAGAAGATTGTTATTGTAGCTACAGAGAAATCTCTATTTCTGTCTCCTGGTTTGATCCCTCCATCCTACTCACTGTGCACGAACCTGGAATAGATCACTGTGCTTCTCTGTTAAAAATAATGTACGGACATTTAGATTGATGATTACTGCTGCATTCAAGGTTCTGTAAATAATGATAACATTACTGTCTGGCACATTATATAAGATCACTTAAATTATAAGTAGAAGATGTATCATGTCATGATCAAGTCTAATATATATAATTTACAGGCTTAATTTTCACTGTCATAAGTGTCTGTTGAAGAGGACACTCTTACCCAGAAAAATATGGGAAGGAAGCCTGTGTGTTTTTCTAAATCTGGAGTTTAAGAATTGTGCAATCGAAAGGAAAATCCCTCTCAAGGGGAAAAATGAAATCATTTACAATCACCCCTTCCCACTAGATTTCATCAAGCACATTTTGTGAACTTGCCTATGTTGGGCATAATGCTGAGTATGATGGGTGGTGGAAGGAGGTGGAAAAGAAGTGTTGGACATCTGCCTTGCTTTCATTAGTACCTCTAGCTCATTGAGGAAAGTGTGACAGCCTGTCTTTTAGTTTTGGTTAGGGAGTATCCTAAAGTATTATTAAAAATTCTTGTATTTAATTTTCCTTTTGTCCTCTGAGTTTTATGCATTTTGTTGTTTTTTTTTTCACTGAAAGCCTATTTAGCTAATTTTACCCTTTCTTAGTTATGATTATTCATTTTTTAAATATTTCTTCCTTTCCTCCAAAAGCTTTATCATTTCTTATCTCTCTGTCTTCTCTTTTTTGTATTTTTCTTGTTTTTCTTTACATAACAACTTTGAATTCCATCTACCAAGATTTTTTCCATCTGTTATAATTTTGTAAGTAAGTCTACAAACCTACCACCATCATCTCTTGGTGCGTACAACTGAGTTATTTCTAGTTCATAGCTCCTCACACATCCAGAAAAGGCCATCCTTTTGTTTTATTATATTCTTTAGTCCATTCCTCTATAGCTGTTCTTCCTTCACAAATGATCATTCATCATTTAGTGTATTGGATTGAACTTTACGAAATTGATATTTATGTAGGTCAAAAACTGTCAAATATCAGCAAGTTCATGTGGTTCAACCAAATTTGTCTTTCCAATCCACATTTGCCATTAATTATATGTATATAATTGAAAAATACACAATATTTTATGTATATGTGTGTATCTATTCCTTCATTAAATGAGAGGTGCCAACCCAACCTGTATCAAATACAGAGTCCATGTAAACAGGGGACTCTTTCTGGGCTCTGTATTCTCTTCTACTGGTGTTCTCTGCTACACAGTTGTCATGAGAGATGACTTTGCTTCTTCCCCTGATATTGTTTTAGATGCCTATGGGTCTTTATAGTATTTTAAATTAATAGATTTTAGCTAATATGTACCAATTGATCCTTTAATATTTTAATAATTTTCTCCTATTCTCCTTCTCTTAGTCTACTCTACTGTCCTTTAGATTTCCCCAACGTTAATTTCAGATCATAAGTTGCATTTTTATGTTGACTATTACCATTTTCATAGCCGAGATCTCTATTATGTTTTCTCATTGTTCCTTTGTGACCGAAATCTTATTCTTGATTCATGGATCTCTTTAAAGTAATAGTAGCTTTATTTGTTTCTTTGTTTAGTCTCCTTCTCTAAAGTCTCTTTTTCCTCCAACTTGCTTCTCATCTCACTTATCCCCAATGCCTGGTCATATTTAAGAGTGGTGTTTTGTCAAGATGATTGGAGGCTCTGTGGTCATGGTTGGAACTTGTCAACTGTGGTCGTTAGTGTCACCTAAACTGGCTGTCTTATCAGGCAACCTGCAATATCAGTATCTTAATGCCTCTCCTCTTTGGTCTGTCAGTTTTCCCAGAGACAAATCTTCTAATTTCCAATGCTCTAAGTCTGGGCTATTAGCATCCCTCACTAAGTAACTAAGTGGAGAAGGGAATGGAGATCTCAAATTCAGTATGTAAACCTTTCATTAATTCTACGATTTGCAGCATGCCATTTCTTTTTTCCACTAGATTTGGTGTTCCCGAAGTCTGAGAATCGTTGTTTTACTATCTCTAGAGAGTAAGCTTCCCGTTCTGCTGTTGGCTGGGGTAAGGATTTTTACACAGAATGGAGGAGGGCATATAGACATCTGTTTCATAAACAGTCCTAATCAGTCATCTTTTGTTTTTGTTTGGTTTCACCTTCACCCTCACTTTTAGGGATGCAGGTGCTGAAAATATCTGAGTGTAAGGGAGGTTTTGTGAGACAAATGAAAGTTTCTCAGATTTCTCTGCTACCAGTTTAAGATTCTCTTTCTTAGTTTGCTAAGTCATTTAATACTTATTCTTCTGTTTTTCATCATCTGAAGTTTTATTGCTATTCTTTCATCCTCTGTGCTCTTTGTCTTTATAGATTTATGCCTCAAAAGATCCCTTCACCATTGTTTTATGGGGTTTATGGAGGGGGTGGATAAAAGGCACACATCCAATCCCCCCCATCTTTAACTGGCATTCCCTGCTGTTATCTTTTATTATTTCCTTCTTGTTTCCTTGGTTTACTTGGTCACTCTTTTACTAGTGCTTTGAGTAATTACTTACCTCATTTATTTAAATCTTTCTTGGTTTCCAGTAAATGTATTTAAAATGAAAACTCTTCTCTTAGTACTCCTTTACTTCCAGAATTTGACCTATAAATTTTCATTGTTATTTAACTGTAAGTGTTCACAATTTTTCTTGTCTTTTTCTTCACATTACATTTACATTGCATTTTTTGGTGATATGTTTTCTAGTTACATAGAATTTTGAAAGTTGTCACTTGCCAATTTTTTAAAAATTTACTGCATTGTGATTAGATCAAAAGGTCTATATGATACTGATTTTTTTTTTTTTTTGGAATTTATTAAAGCCATTTCATGGCCTATTGCATGATAGAGTTTTTGGGTAGTCCATGAATATCTGGAAAAAAATGTGTCCTCTCTGTTGAGTGAAAAGATTTCCATATAGTTATACATCAACTTTATTCATCCTCATCTTTTTTACTCTGTACAACTCCTCCTTGGTCCTCCTTCATGGTTCTTCTATCCTCCTGCAAATCTGAAAACCTCCCCTTTCATGTCTAGCATCTGCAGGATTACAGAAAGAGCTAGTAACTGCTGGAAATTATAATAGTTCTCCATTCTGTGAGTTTTCCTGATCCTTCTTCCATTTTATTAATACAATATGATTTTGGCTATTTGCATTTTTCCATTTGGCTGTTTGCTACAGGAGGCCTCTGTTCTTTGTTTATTCTTTATATTGTCTATTCTTATGTTTTCAGAGTGCCTTCAGTTTCATCCAGAAGTAGTACCTTAGAGTTCATCCTACCAGTTTTTTAGAATTAAATTTGATTAAGAGATCATCCTGTCCAGATGATTCTTCCATTCTAAAATCAGATAAATAATTACAGAGAGGTATGGGACTTTAAAGAGACTCACATCAAACATTTTAATTTTATAAGTAGAAAAACTGAGGCCTAGAGAAGTTAAGTAATTTCTACATTGGTTAATCCACAACTGGTTAATCTAAGTTCTTCTGGTTAGTTTAATTGGACTAGTAACACTTTGCTCAACTTAAAATTGAGGATAAGAAATGTCTTCATGGACCTAATGATAAAATATGATTATGTTTGAAAATATTTTAAGTAATGAAAGATTTTTTAAAAATGTTTATTTATTTACTTTGAGAGAGAGAAAGAGTATGATGTGGGGTGGGGGGGGCATGGCAAAGAGAGAGGGAAAATCCCAAGAAGGCTCCACACTGTCAGTGCATGGCTTGATCGAACCAACTGTGAGATCATGACTGGAGCCAAAATCAAGAGTTGAACGCTTAACCCACTGAGCCACTCAGGCACCCCAACAATGAAAGGATTTTTTATTACAGTTCTACTAAGTTTCACAAAAGCAGAATTCTTCTGAATGCCTGATGCAAATACCAACTATTATTGCTGTTAATATGTATCCGGTATATTGTGAAGGTTTCTGATTTCAGGAATGATTAAATATTCTAACTCTTTCAGAACTTCTGGTTTAGTAGAGAAAGCACAAACATAAGAGAGAAACCCAGGAGACTGGGGCAAGTACTTTAGGAGAAGAAAGCTACAGGTCAGAGTTTTTTTTGTAAGGAAGTGTCCATATCACCCAGGAGTTCAAGGGAGGCCTCACAGAGGAGAGATTATATTCTCCTACACCCCTCAGTCAACATTGAATCCCTTGCTTAAAATGACTATCTCTCCTTTACTACCTGATGAACATCCACAGGAAATTGTAAGGTTTTTGGTACTTCTATGGAACATTGTGAGAGTGGAGGTGTAGCAGCAAATGAGGTTTCAGTGTTAAACTAACTGTGTTTGGTTTTTAGATAGCCTATGGATCATAGATCTTGTAGAAAACGGGAAGCCATTGGAAAGAAATATTTATGTGTGGTGGTGGTGATATCTTAAGTACATCTATTCAAGAATAGAGTGGGTACCTTTGTCTACTGGACATTCACAGGAAGACATTTTATTATTTTATTATAATTAGGCTTAGGGTTGCCATTTCTTTCTATCCATGGCCATTCCTCATCCATGCACTATCATTTTGCTAGTAAAGCTGTAATTAGAGTGAGCTGACAAGAATCCAGGTCAGGAAGAAAAGTGAGGCAGTTGATGAAGAACCTGAGAGAAATTTAAGAAAGTCACTTAAATGTTCTCCAGATTTGTCAACCTCTCAACTGTCTTTCAGATTTTCCTTTATATATCATTTCTTTTCTTGTCTCCCCACTTCCTACTTCCCTTTTTCTTTTTCCTTACTCTCTGTCTTTCCCTCTGCCTCATTATTTCCTTCCTTCCTTCCTTCTTTCCTTCCTTCCTTCCCTCCCTTCTTCTTTCCTTCTCTCCTTCCTTCCTTCCCTGCCTTTTTAAAATTTCTTTCCTTCTTTTCTTCAACACAGAAACTCCTTCTATATTTTTGTTCCCTTCTAGCAGACTTTTTTGGATGATGATGGGGTTCTAGCAGCTCATATTCTATATCATTACCATTGCTTGCTGGTAAACCCTGAACTATCTGGGGCTCATTTCAGGCTGTGACAGCGTCAGTATTCTAAGCATCTAGACTCAGAATTGTTGTTGTTGTTGTTGTTTTTTTGTATATCAGTAGCTTATACCTAATTTATTCAATAGGAGAAGTCAATGTTCAAACAATAAAATCATTATCAACTCAAATAATTGCTTTTCTCAATCACTAAACAAAGAAAATTCTATAAGCAGTAAAATCTTATAGAGCCCATGGTTTCTCACATTGGTTCCAAGTCACTTGGATTTGTATTACAGGTATGTATACAGAATGGCAACCTTTGGTTTATTCAGTTATTACTCCGTATTCTTCTGTAGTTATATACAAGTGGTAGTGGTGACATGATATGATGATTAGTCTGAGTTTGTATCACATTTATATTGCTTTTTTGTTTTGGATTGCTCCAAGTTTGCATTATAGTTCTTTTTTCTAATTATATTTGCCTCTTTTCTTTGAATTAATCATGTATGTGTAACATCAAAGGGGCAGCAAATTTTGTTTTCCTCCAAAATAATATGAAATTATAGTATCATGCAGTTTTAAATTATGAATAAATGTGTTAATAATTTTCAATTTGCTTACTTTAATAATGTTAAGGCTGTTCTGTTTTCTTTCATAAAGTGTAAAAACTCCAGCAGTATGGCTTCGTGTATGTCTGTGTGTGTGTATGGGGGGGAACATCAATAGTGATTTATAGATATTAAATTGTTCGTCCAATCTGCGAATAGGCAGAACCAAAGCTAGAACTCAGACCTCATTACCCCTAATATAACTCCTCCTTCTTCACAGTGAGATTAGGTCTTGATAAACCCATGATGGTTGAAAATATCAGTTGAAAATGTACTGAATACATCTAACCTATGGAACATCATAACTCAGCCTAGTCTACTTTAAATGTGCTTAGAACATTGATATTAGACTACAATCGTGCAAAATCATCCAACGCAAAACCTATTTCCTAATAATAGCTCATGTAATTTGTCAAAAAGTGCATTGAAAGTGAAAACCAGAATGGTTTATGGGCACAGATCAGTTGTAAGTGTACCGGTTATTTACCTTTGTAATGGAGTGGCTGCCTGTGAGCTGACCAGCATCACGAGAGAGTGTCATATCACACCTCACTAGTCCTGGAGAAGGTCGAAATTCAAAGTATGCTTTCTACTGAATGCATGTATTTTTTGCCCTCTCCTGAAGTCAAAAAATCATAAGATGAACCATGGTAAGTTGGGGATGTCTGTACACTGGTCTTTCTTCTCTATTCTGCCTTTTATATAATTAACATACCCAGTAGATTGCTTTGGTCCCTGAAGTTTGAGTAAAATAATTTCAGCATGTGAATCTTGCCCAATATGAAAGTTGTGAAGGCACAGATCGAGGTGGTGGAGACCATTAAAATTTTTGTAGTCACAAGATGGGTCTTTTTGTGTTTGGTTGGGCATCAAGGTATAAATCATGGAATTTACAGTAACAATTTATCAACACAGATTTTCAAACAAAATGACAAAATATTTTATTGGTTCAAATAATTTTTGGATAATTTATGGGGTTAGTTTATCCACCCCACTTCTTTGATGAATGAACAAACTATAATAATGACACCTACATTCTTTACATCATAAAATGATGGAGATGGAATGGCCTGAGTGTTCATTTATTTCATTCCCTTGAACAAGGAGAGTACAAAACTTTTCCAAGTAAATGGATACCTACCCTGTTTTTGAAAAGACTTCATAATCTTAATTCAATTCCAATAGACAGATATCTAGTTAAGCTCTTACAGAGGCCAGTAAGAGATGGTCTCTGAATTTTCAGAGTTTAAAATCTTAAGAAATGATATGATCAATACTTATAGGCAGATTATGATAATGGTCATAAAATACATACTAAAAATGTTCTGGAAAATCAGAGTGATAAGGACATTTGTAGCTGAGGCACATCAAGGAAGCCTTCCTGGTGGAGGCATTAAGATGAACATTGAACAAAGTGTGGGAGTTCAAGGATGTCAGGTGAAGGAGACTAGGGGCAGAGCACATATATAGGGCAAAGGCCTGAGTGTCTGGAGTATGTGACCCGATCAGGGAGGGGATATAGGTCACAGGTAAGGAGGTCCTGAGAGGTAAATCTTGCTCCTGAGAGGAGAGGGAGCAGAGACAGAATGGAGACAAACTTAAGGGCAAACTGAGAACTTATAATTTATTCTAAAGGACAATTTTGGGTGATCAATGCATGTTTTTGAGCCAAAGGGTAATCAGATGAGAATAATACTTTAGAAAGATAATCTGGTGAGTTGTGTAACAGGGATTGAAAGGGGAATGTGACTGGAAACTGGGTGGGGGGGTGGGGGGGTAGAGGGGGGTGGTGTGGGTGGGGTGTGGAGGGGGGTGGTGGGAGTTTGGGGGTGGAGAGGGGTCATGGGGGGTGGGGGGTAGAGGGGGATGGTGGGGGCAGAGAGAAGAAAGGTGTGATGAGGGTGGTGATAGAGGGAATTGGAGGGAGGTGGTTGATGGCAAGAGACTCCCTGGATTTGGCCATTGATTTGAGGAAGGAGCAAAGGAGCCAAAGTTAAAAAACAAAACAAAAAACAAAAAAAGGAAAGACAGACTCCTCCCTCAGTGTTTCTGCTGGGGCGTGACTGGTAGCGGTGGTGGTGCCTCCACAGGAAGAACAAAAAAGTTTGAGGAGGAGCTTTTGGGGCAGGGGTGATGGTTGTGAATAAAAGGTTGTTTTACATCTAAACTAAATGCCGCATATGTCAGCTTAAACCCCTGGACAAATAAAAGATTTAACACCTGACCTTCTGTTCTTCATGCGGCCTACGGGCTGGTGCTGCCTTTTGCTCACAGTCTAGATTTTATGAGCATGTCCTCATGGAAAAATCCCTGGGCCCCTCTTGCAGTTGTCACGATATTATAATTTCCCGCGCTGCAGAACACCAGCAACAGCACCGTAGCAGTCACACGGACCCCAATCATGACAACAGCGACAAGGAAATCCAGCAAGGACAGAGATTTTGCAGCCTTCTGTCGCTCACCATCGCATGAAACGCTACTCATTATATTGCTTCCCGCTCGGTGACTCCATGCCAAACTCCAGCCTGCCCAGGGTCAGGGCTTGCTGGGGGTGCCGCTGCTCCATTGTGTGCGCTGCACTGGGATCAAAGCATTCTTTCCCCTTCCTCATCTACCTCTTCTCCCTACTGCTTGTCTGCCTTCTCCTGCAGGGGGTCAGGCTGGCCACATTTGCACGTCTCAGTGCATAGCCCTTTTATACAAAGTTTTCTTTGTTAATCAGGAGAAGTAAATGCAAATCCTCTCTATGGACAATGAACTGCTTTGAGAAGAAGGTGTGACAGTGATATAATGACCTGGTGAATTTTCAGGCAAGGAAAATCAAAATATCTTGGCTTTATTTTCCAGAGATTAGTATTTGAGAGGTGTGTGGGTGTGTGCGCGTGCACGTGTGTGTGTGTGTTTGTGGGTGTGGAGATGTGTGTCTTTTTGCCCACATTCTTCCCCTGGCAAACAATGTCTCTGTGTAATAAAGTTCTTGAAATCTCTCCTTTTCCATGTTCATATTTGAATTATCCTTCATATTTGAACGTCAGAGCCGGAAGATTTTGTTTTTGTTGAAACTGCGGGATATGTCATCTGTGAGCTTTCAGCCTGGTTGATGAGCCTTAATGCCTCACCTTAGTGTGTCCCTCTGGCCAGGGTCGGGAGGGGTACCGGGCCACCTCCCTGTCGTGAGTCATGAAACCAGATTGAACTGAGACATAAGCACTGCCTTCCATCACGTTTCTCGGCAAGATATTAATAAAAACGCAGTGGCCGTCCATTCTATTTTTCACTTTTACCTGTCACTGCTTCTTGCACCAATCAAGCAAACAGTTGGTAATCACTTAATTGAAGTACGGGTAAGTTTGGAAGTGGTGTTTCGAACAACCCAGCAATCTTTGGGTATAGCTTACCCTTGAAGATCCTCTTGGGTGACATACCTGGTAGTTATTAAATATCTAAGGAAAAAGAAAATGAAGAGGTCTGTGTTGTGTTTTATTTAATATTCTTTTTCTTTTGTTAGGATAGTAGAATCAAGACGAAGGTCGCTTTATTTGACCTCCTCTCCATGGGAATAGCAACTATAATGGGTTTAATTAACTATGTGGTATTGACGTAATTAGTTATCCTGGTGATTATACTTCTTTAATAAAAGCACTTCATTTGAGATGTATTGGTGTTCTGCAGTGGCAGAGCCCAGCACCTATATTTCATAACTGTCTAGACATTGGAACCATGTGCATATTTTACCAACAACCCTTGAGAGAGGTTATCTTACATGGCTTAAGGTAATTGGGAACTAATGATTTTGCCCCCTGATTTCAGACTCACTCTGGGCAGAGAGCAGGAAAACGGCCTGGGGGAGGGGCAGCGGCTCATTTTGTGTAAACTGAAAAGGAGGGGGAAGGGCTGGGTTTTGGAAACCATATGCTCTTAGGAACTGTTTCTCTTTAAGCTAGCAATCAGAGAGACGGTAACACCAGAGGGAATTGGGGTGTTTCTTCTATGGGTGGACTGTATAAATACATTGAAATAAATGCACACAGTGTATAGAGACATGTGCTCATATTAACAGGAATCCTGGCTACACACTTGTGTATTAAGCAATACGCGGTCCAATTCGGTATTAAAAGTAGATCGCTGCTTACATTTGGTCAGCAGGTGACTGGCAATGTCCCTTTCACACGGCTGAGTGGACAATGAAGTCAGACTGTATGGAAAAAATAGGGCAAATATAAAAGAAGAAACATATAATGCAAAAATTTCCATAAGAACATGTCAATACTAATATCACAAGAAACCCCAAAGAAGAAGAGAACAAAAGCAGAAAGATTATCTAGCTGTGTCTGGACTCGTCCACAATAAAAAATTGTGTCCGAACCCCCTTAGCCTCCTTACTATTCAAACTTGGGAAACGGAGCGGGAGGAGGAGGGAGAGCGGTGGGGGTGGGGGCGCCACCGGTGTGGACGGAGACGGGGTTAGAAACCTAGCTGAAATAGACTCTGCCGAGAAATAATAGGTTGTGAGCACAATCTCTTTTGCAGCTAGAAGTGCGATTTCTTTTCCAGTCTGTTTTATTTGACTCTTCTTTTTTCAAAGATGTGCTTTCCCCCGTCACCTCTTCCTGCAGCTCTGTCTCCCACAGCACTGTGCTGCCTCCCCTCCGCGGCTCCCTGTCTAGAGACACACACGGAAATCACTGCAGGCATTTGACTGCTTCATGCCGCACGGGAAGGAACACTGGGGGTCATCCTAACAGCCAAACCCATAAACAAGCACCATCGCAAAACCAAACAAATGGGAGAGAAGTGCCTCAGTGGAGGTACCTGCCAACAAGACTTGTCCCTCTGCCACAAGGGATGCTCCCGCAAAAGCCTCCGTCCCTCATTAAATCAATAAAATCAAGTGTCCTTTATTTTAAGCCTCTGCACTGTAATCCAAGGAGAGGGGCCCAGCCTTTTCATCTCATTGTTTCAAAACAGATCGTTTGGTTGGAATTGACAAAAGGTTCATTCCTTTACCTTTGTGGAAATGTCAGTAAAAAGGCAGGTGCTGGGCATTTGGACTCTTTTGCTCAGCAGAAGAAAAAAAAGAGAGAGAGTGTGTGTGGGGGGAGTGGGGGGGGGATCCATGACAGGCTAACTACATGTACTGAAGCTTTCTAAGACATTTTGTTTAGCTTGATATTGTGCAGCAGTGAGGAGAGAGGTGGAATCCATTGTGTGCCAGCTGCATGAATCACTGGATTGAAGTCTAACAGCCTCAGATCCTCTTTTATACAGTAGAGGGGAGATTAAAGCAGGGAGCTCATATGTCACAAAATAGAGGTACAATGCAGTTCTGGCTTGCTTAGTGCACTCAGCCAGCATTTGATCCAAATTTAGCCAAAGGGAACGAAGGAACGTGTGAGGCTATCAGCCGGGGAGGTGACAAATGTTGGGCTGGAATATCCAAAATTCCTTTTCTGTTTCCAAAATGTCATCTCTCCTTTGTCAGCTTCATTATGATTGAATCTATGTATAGTCACAGACCAACTGGAAACAAACAAAAACACCAAACCCGAGCTAAATTATTCTACACCTGCCTCCTCCTAAGCTGTGTAATTGATATGGAGCACAGGGAAGTTTTCTCTCTAGGACTTACAACCTCATTTGTTTAACAAGTATTTGCTGAATGCTATAGTATATTCTAGAAACTGAAAGGGACACACAAGGGATCTAACACATATCTTCCTACTGTCTAAAAGCTTGTGGTCTGGCTAAGAAGACAGGCAGATAGACAGACAGATAAACGCATACACATACACTCTCAGGAACAAAGGCAACAGAGTTTTGTTTAATGACTAACATGGGAGCATGAATAAGAAGTACTATAGGAATTCAGAAAAAGTGAATTCTGAGCTAAAATTGTTTTTTTTTTTTTTTGAAAACAGAGTAGAGAAAGGGAACAATCTGTGTTTGGAGTATAAGCCCTTCTGGATATCTTACATGTGCTACGCCATGTAAAATAAAATGCGTGTAGAGCTGTATTATTATCATGCCCGTTTAATAAAGAAACTGAAGCCCAGAGAGATGAGTAATGTGCCCAGAGTCACATTGTAAAAAAAGAGGCAGCACAGGATTTTAAACTTCCAGACTATTTACTCTTCACCACATTCCCAACCTGCTTGGCAAAAGAATGAAAGGGAGACGGTCTGAAGGAGCCATCAGCCTGGCATCTCTTCCCTCCTCCCTTGCTAAATGATTTCTCTGGGTGTCTTCACTGAAACTTCCAGGCCCTTTTCCCCTTATCTGTGTCTGTTTCAAATGAATTATCACCCGCTTTCTCTGTATTTAGATTTCCTTCCCTGGACAGACTTCATCATCAGATCAGTAATAAAACTTTATTTCTAGAAGAAATTTTAGTGGTGGCTTGCCTAAGGCCAAATAAGTTCTTATTTGCAGACATGAGATCACAATTTGTCTTTTGAAGCCCAGCCCAATGTTCCTTCTGTTGGGTTTGCCACATCTATCACACCCCTGCTATTTACTTTTCTTTTTGCTTTATAGAAGAAACTTCAAACAAGATGGAGGCCCATGAAGCTCTGGCCATCTGCAACGTCAAGGTCCCCAGTTACAATTTAGCGGTCACATCTGCTCACTGACAGTGCTAGGCATCTCTTTCTGAGACTCCCAGGAGCCATTGGAGGGATTCTCTCTTTCCAGGTCCTCAGTGCAATTGGTAAAGGATCTCATTTTACGTCTTAGTGAAAACATTGACATCATCTGACATACCACCTTTTCACCTGAATAAATTCTACCTCCACACTCCGAGCTCCCTTACTGTCCTGCCCAAAGCCAGAAGAGCTGCCCCTCACTGGACTTTCCTACACTAACTGGTAGGACCACTGAGGGTTGTTTTTGGGGCTGGTGTCCTTCTTAGCTTTCAAGTTTCCCCCCATTCTGTCTCAGAAGTCTGGAGTCTGCACACCACCTTACCTTCCTCGATGAAAATCTGAACTCAGAGAAGAGCCTAAGAAACATTAAATTGTAAAAATCTTTAAGGTTCAATGTTATTTTTCTCAGTACATGAGTTTTTAAATTTTTATTCAATAGGATAAAATAAGCCACATCTCAAAGAAACACATTTATAACTATGGGATATCAGGCACCATGGAAAAAGACTAAGGTATTTGGGGAGCAACAGTCCTAAAATCACATCACCTCATGGGTGGGTCATCTCTTCCATTTATATGTGGACAGCTTGCTCTGCTTATTAGCTCAAAGCCAAATCTTCAAAGTAGGGACACTCCCATTCCATTTACCTCAGGACGGACCTTGTTCTTATGATTTTTCTGGCACTTTCTCTGGCCTCTTTTTCATCTGTACTTCTTTACTTTCTATGGCTAAGGATACATAAGTTCATTCAACCTGATAATTCTTCCTTTGATCCTGTTGCATACTCTAACAATTCTGTTTATCTCATGTTTTTTTACTGCCCTGGCTTTCAAGTGCATCTTCTATATTTTCTTTGCCTCCATTTCTCAGCAACTGCTCATTTTTTAGAAGTTTGATTAACTTCAAATTGACAGTTTCTTGTGGCAGTTACTAAGTCCTGATTCTTCTCGATGTCTTTTGAAATTCAACTCTTTTAACAATCTTGTCTTCTAGAATAATCACTCTCAATCCCATCAGACCCTCAATTTCTTTTAGAACAAATGCTTGTAATGCTGCTTATAAGTCTTGAAATAAGATGCATTGACAATGTAACTTTCCTACTCATGTAATTTTAATAATTCAGCATAAGACCTTAACTGTACATAAATGAGAATTAAAGGAAAGTAATTTATAATAAAATAATATATATCAATATAGCAATCCCCATCAAAATAATACTTGCAATCTTCACAGGGATAGAACAAACAATCCTAAAATTTGTATGGAACTGGAAAAGACCCTGAATAGCTAAAGCAATCCTGAAAAAGAAAACCAAAGCTGGAGGCATCACAATCCAGGACTTCAAGATGTATTACAAAGCTGTAATCATCAAAACTGTATGGTACTGGCACAGAAACAGATACTCAGATCAATAGAACAGAATAGAGAACCCAGAAATGGACCCACAAATGTTTGACCAACTAATCTTTGACAAAGCAGAAAAGAATATCCAATGGAATAAAGACTGCCTCTTTAGCAAATGGTGCTGGGAAAACTGGACAGCAACATGCAGAAAAATGAACCTGGACCACTTTCTTACACCATACACAAAGATAAACTTAAAATGGATGAAAGATCTAAATGTAAGACAGGAAGCCATCAAAATACAAAGAGGCAAAAACCTCTTTGACCTTGGCCGCGTCAACTTCTTACTCAACATGTCTCCAGAGGCAAGGGAAACAAAACCAAAAACGAACTATTGAGACCTCGTCAAGATTAAAAGCTTCTGCACAGTGAAGGAAATAATTAGCAAAACTGAAAGGCAACAGATAGAATGGGAGAAGATATTTGCAAATGACATATCAGATAAAGGGTTAGTATCCAAAATTTATAAAGAACATATCAAACTAACACCCAGAAAACAAATAATCCAGTGAAGAAATGGGCAAAAGACATGAATAAATACTTCTCCAGAGAAGACATCCAGATGGCCAACCGACACATGAAAAAATGCTCAACATCACTCATCATCAGGGAAATACAAATCAAAACCACACTGAGATACCACCTCACACCTGTCAGAATGGCTAAAATTAACAACTCAGGCAACAACAGATGTTGGCGAGGATGCGGAAAAAGAGGATCTCTTTTGCACTGCTGGTGGGAATGCAAACTGGTGCAGCCACTCTGGAAAACAGAATGGAGGTTCCTCAAAAAATTGGAACTACCCTACGACCCAGCAATTGCACTATTAGGTATTTATCCAAGGGATACAGGTATGCTATTTCGAAGGGGAACATGCACTCCAATGTTTATAGCAGTGCTGTCAACAATAACCAAAGTATGCAAAGAGCCCAAATGTCCATTGATGCATGAATGTATAAAGAAGATGTGATATATATATATATATATATATATATATATATATACACAATGGAGTATTATTCAGCAATCAAAAAGAATGAAATCTTGCCATTTGCAACAGCATGGATGGAACTAGAGGGTATTATGCTAAGCAAAATTAGTCAGAGAAAGACAAATATCATATGACTTCACTCATATGAGGAATTTAAGATATAAAACAGATGAATATAAGGTAAGAGATGCAAAAAGAATATAAAAACAGGGAGCGGGACAAAACAAGAGGCGCTTAAATATGGAGAACAAACAGAGGGTTGCTGGAGGAGTTGTGGGAGGGGGGATGAGCTAAATGGGTGAGGGGCATTAAGGAATCTACTTCTGAAATCTTTGTTGCACTGTATGCTAACTAACTTGGATGTAAATAAAAAATAAATAAATAGACTTTGAAAATGTGCCTCAATATATAGAAACACCATTAATGCAATAGATACAAATTCAGATTGATATAAATGTGAATCAAATATCATTAGTAGCACTACCATGAAAAATACGATTCCTGGGGTGCCTGTGTGACTCAGTAAGTTAAGCTACCAACTCTTGATTTTGACTAAGGTCATGATCTCACAGTTTGTGAGATTGAGGCCCACATCAGGCTCTGCAATGACAGCACAGAGCCTGCTTGGGATTCTCTGTCTCCCTCTCTCTCTGCCCCTCTCCTGCTCATGCTCTCTCTCCCTTTCTCTCAAAAATAAATAAACATTTAAAAAATATGATTCATGAACTGATGAGCAAAGTTTGCTAAAAATTTCGATAAAGAAAAATATAGTAGTTGTGTATTTAACAATGTGCAAAAACCTTTGTGTTTTTATGAAATAAATTAGGTCCTATCCTGAAATAATTGGAAACATTATTTTACATGTATGAATGTCCATGAATCATTCAAAAGTTTGTTTGATGCAAGACCGTTCTTCATTATGTGTGACTGTCTCAATCATTGCAAGATGTCTACCATTCCTCCCCCAACACCCATCATTGCACACAATGTAAATATCCTCAACTATTGTTGGCAACCTTAACTTTCCAAAATACTCCTTACTGGTGGTGTGGTACCTCTTAAGAACCAGTATTTTAGATGATCTCTTTTTTGGCTCAAGTGGCATTTCTCTTTTCCTTCCTGCTTCTCTGATCCTTCTTTTTCCTTTGGTGGGCGATTATCCCCGATAATCCTCTGATGCAATTTTAACTGTGGCCATTCTTCAAGGCATGGTCCTTGGTTACCTCTTACTCCTTCCCTCCCTGCCTCCACCTCTTTCCCTATCTTTCACTTTGCTTTATGGAAACATTTTATTCATTTGCATACAGTATGATTTTCTGATTTTAAGTGTACAATGTTTACACTTAAATGCAAGTGTAATCTTAAATGTATACAGCCACGCCACTATCCTCACAATCATGATAGAGAATATTTTCATCACCCAAGAAATTTCTTCTGCCTCTGTACACTTAATCTCCTTTCCATGAGCCTAGCCCCTGCCAATCACTAATCAGTCTTCTCTGCCTAGAATTTCACCTGCTACAGGATTTCTTATAAATGTAATCATACAGCATTTAGTGTTTTAGGTCCAGCTCTTTTAACTTAACATCATGTTTTAGATATCCATCTATATAGTGGATGTTTTAGTGATTTGTTCCTGAATGATAATTTCTTGATAAGTAGTATTCAATTTTATGATATACCAAATTTGTTTATTTATTCCCTCGTTGATGGAAACTGAGCTATTTATATTTTTGATCTTTTTTGAAGAAAGCTATTCTGAACAGCTAAGAAATATATTTTTATTTATCTTGGGTAAATACCTATGAGAGGTACTTTCGGTATATATCATAAGTATATATTTTAATCATAAGAAACTGCCAAAAGCTTTTTCAAACTGGATGTACCATTTTGTCCTCACTCAAGCAGAGTATGAGTTTTAATTATTCTACATCCTAGGTATTGTCAATCCTTTTGAATTAGAAACATGCTAGTGGGCTTATAGTGGTATCTCATGTGGTTTTAATTTGCATTTTTTCTAATGGTAACTGATGTTGAGTATCAGTTCATGTGTTTATTTTCAATTTTTTTTTTTTCTGGAGAAGTATCCATTTAAATCTTTTATCCATTCTGTAACTGGATTGTTTATCTTATTAGTGAGCTGTATGAGTTCTTTACATATACTCGATGTCTTTTATGAGCTATATGTTTTGAAAATATTTATAAATTGTAGATATGTAGTTGGGGTCTAGCTTATTTTAACCTCTCTGACATATATGCCTTTCAGTTGGAACATTTAGATAATAATTTTCATTTAATATACTTATTGATAAGATTGGATTTAAAACATCTTGCTCTTTATTTTCTTTTTATTCCAGTTATTCTTTATCTCTCTTCCCTCACCTTTTTTTTTGCTGTCTTCTATTGGATTATTATGACTTTTTATCCTAAGCAGGCTCTGCACCATCAGCATGAAGCCTGACTCGAGGCTCAAACTCACGAACTTTGAGATCATGACCTGAACCAAAATTGGACGCTTAACTGACTGAGCCACCCAGGTGCCCCTGTACTTTCCTTAATGTACGTTTACTGGAATCAAATAGGTGATTTAAGGTTTCATTTGAAACTTTCTCAGATTCGGCGGGGTGAAATCTAGGCAGTCTTTAGTCTAAGACCAATATTCTAAGAGTCTAAGGCTACTCCTAAGTTCTAAGAACTCTACCTAGTGTTCTGTGCCTATCTACATTGGCTGGTGGGAATATGAACCATTCCCAGTTTTGTGTGAGCTCTGGGAATTATTTATTGTACTGATTTCCAGTAGATTTTTCTTCAGCCTTTGATAGTTTCTGTTCTGTATGTGCAGAGCAGCGCTCACACAGGTACTTGAGGGACTTTCTCTGCAGTCCTTGGAGTAATCTCTTTGTACCCTTCCTCTCTGATATTCTGAACTACAGATTTTAGCCACTTGGGTCTGTTTGAACTGCAGCAGAAATGTGGGTGCAATTGTAGGGTTCACCTCATTTCTTTCTTTCTTTCTTTTTTTTTTTTAGGGATTATAGTCCTGAAATGTGTGCTGTCAAATGTTTCAGATTTCTTGTTTCATATTTTTTACTTAAGATACGAGTATAAATCTGGGTCCTGCTTATTTGTCATGGTCAGAAGAAAATTTCTCAACTGTTCTTGAAGGACCTATCATTCACACAAATGGGCTATCTCCCAAAGATGAACCTCAATCTGTGACCTCCCACTTGGCCATATTGGTAGATTTCCAGCTGCACATTGGTCAATTCCCCATGAGTTTATTTCTTTCCTGTCAACATCGACAAACTCTTTCCATTTTCCTAGGGTCCACCAAAGGCACTAGTTTATTTTATTTTATTTTTTTTACCAGATATTGAGGGTCTTAGTTTTCAAGTTATCTTTTGAATCCTTACACTTCTCTTCCCATGGATCATCTGTCACTAAGTCCTGTAGATTCTTTTAAAATTTCACATCTGTCTTGCTGTTCCTATACCCTTTGCCACCACTGTGGTCAAGAACTTTGTCATCTCATATCTTCAATGTACAAGGAATTTGTAATGCTCTCTCTCTGCTCTACTTTCTCCTTACGTCAGTTCAACTTCCATAAAATGTCATTCATTGCCTAGACATGCTTACAAATTAAAGCGTAAAGATTTATACCAGAATATTTGACATTAATAATTCAGCTTTAACCAGCTCTTTATAACTTATCTTCCCGGCCTCACTTTATCTTCTACTTTCAACATGATGCTCGCAACATTCTAGTACATGATTTCTACCCAGTGTCTTGTGAACATATCCTGCTAATTCAGGCTGCAGGCTTTGCTCATAGTACCCTTCCACTAGGAATTACCACCTTCATTTTCTCTGCTTTTTAAAATGTACCCCATTCCTCTAAAATCCAGTTTAATTTCCACTTACAGTAGAGATTCTAACATTGATCTTTCTCTAATCTCTGAACTGATTTTTTTTTCTTTCTATGCATTCAGCATTTAATCACATAGTGTTATAGAATATTAGTCCTTGGCTTAGTGTGGTCTCCCAAATATTCCCATTCATTATACTCAACCAGTCACATCCATGCTTTGAGAGCATGTATGCAGAAGAGAGACTAACTTCTGACCTTCCAGCTTCCTTGAGTTAACTCTACAATTTCTTTATGTTGTATTACCTTTTCCACCTACATTTTTTTTTTATTAAGCTCTGTATTATGTAGGTAAGTGAATCAGACTGAGAAAGCTAAGAAAGAAGTGAGGAGAAAAAGGGAACTTTCATTTCTTTGCAACAAGAAAGTAATGAAGGTTTCTTTTTTATATCTATATATAACTATATATATATATAGGTAGAGATGATATAGATATAGATATAGAGAGATAAAGATACATAGATATAGATCCGGTAAAGTACTTATGAATATAATTCTAAAGTGTTCCAAACCTTTTTCAGGCAATTGTAATGACATGAATATGCATCTATCTACTAAGGATCCCATTGTTAAGCACTTTATTCTTGGAAGAAGTATAGCTATAGTGATTAAGAGCACAAGTGTGCTCATGAGATTCTCTGAATTCAAATCTCAGCTCTGAAGCTGGTGAGATATGTGGTGGAAGGCAATTTGTTCTCTGTTCTTTGGCTTCATCATGTATAAGATGGAGATCATATCAATCCCTACTTCACAGAATTGTGGCAAGGTTTAAATGAGATAATCTCTGTGTCAAGTGGGCTGATGGTAGGAGAATTTTGTTTTGGCTAACGTTTTCAATCTGCTGTTATTTGACAAAAATGAAAGAGTTTTGACTGAGATGGTTAGAATTTTATTCTTTTGATTCAGAAAAAGATCTAATTCTAGCCAGCATTCAAAGTTTTTGAATGTTGAAAGCAACAGGTGGGTTAGACATCAGAAATTCATCATAGCTAAGAGTTTAGTGCATATAACAGACAGGTTTTCAACTCAGCTTTGTCCATCCATTCTTTTTGCCCATATACTTTCCTCCAATTTCACTTGTCCAGTCCCAAAAACTCCAGCAAAATTTCAAATCCCCTATCCAATGTGACAAACATAGACTGATCTATTTTTCTATGTATCTATAGAGAGATTAATTGCTTTGAATCTCAGTCAACACACAATTGATTTGACAAAATTGATTTGGCAATTGATTTTAAAAAAAGAAAGAAAAATTTAATCAAAGTAGTTATTTAGGTATATAGAAAAATTCTATAACAGTTCCCTTGAGTTTCCTCTTTTTAGTTCTAACGCATTCAAACAAGCATGCTTGTGCAGATGTAGTAATATATAGCTAACCTTACCATCATCTGTGGTATCTTCAGACTGGCTTCTGGTTATCTTGTATCTATCATAATCTCTTATCATGAAAATGAATGCTCATTGAAAAAAGCATCTGTCCACTGACCCATTAGCAGCACCATGACAATATAATCAAAATTCTAACCAGAAGGAGTTTTAGTCGAGGCTGTTTCAATCAAGAATTCAACATTTCAGAGAAGCATAATACTTACTTACCAGAAAAGACATCTAGGTCAGAATTCATCACCTCTAATTTTCAGGTTCCTAATTTTGTTCTCACCTCGCATTGTTCCATCAAACCATCATCAAGAAAAACTGATTAACTATTCCCCCAGCCTACAGCAGTGTTAGAATTTTGATGATGTAAATTAATTGGTTATGGTTTCAGTCATTTGAAAATTTTCTGAAAGGTATTGCTTCCAAGGCTCTTCATCTTTTAATATTAGCCATGTTAAATGTTAAAATATGTGAGGAATTCCAATTTAAGAATAGTTTTATTTATATTTAGTTGGTTTACAGATAAAATTTAGGGCATGTTTCAATAATTCCACAGCTCTTTTATCAGTCAGGGATGTACAAGTTGGGGAGCAAATTGTATAAAATTGGTGTATAAAAATTGATCAGGAGATGTATTAGAAATAATATTTTTACCTTTTTAAGTTTATTTATCTATTTTGAGAGAAAGACAGAGAGAGCAAACTGGGGAGGGGCAGAGAGAGAGGGAGGGGGAATTCCAAGCAGGCTCCATGCTGTCAGCACAGAGCTCAACATGTGACTCAAATCCACGAACCATGAGATCATGACCTGAGCCCAAACCAAAAGTCAGATGCTCAACCAACTGAGTCACCCAAGCACCCCGAAATAATATTTTTTAAAAGAATAGTTAAAGTGTCGAATTTGAGGCTGATCCAATAAAGACAAAATCAGGTGCATTTCAGTGGTATATCAAAAAATCATTGCTTGACTTTCTGTGGTATTTTTCTGTGCATGGGAGAGAATGGATAGAGTTAAAGGCAGTGTGATTGGAATTAAAGTAGTAATTAAACATCTGTTAGTCACTAGTAAGGGCCAATCACTATGTTTTATATGCATGATGTTACTTATTAATTATTATTACTTTCTCCATGCTTTAGATAGGAAATGAAAACTTAGAGAAGTAAAATTAACGGCAGAGCAAGGATTCTAATGTAGATCTGCTCAATCCTGAAGCGTGAACAGGGGAGTGCATTGTTTATATTATAATCATCCATCTCCAGTGGTATAGAAAAAATAAGGTCAAGAATGGCTGTGCTATGCTATGGGATAGATATCCATATGATGCTTTATAGTTTACATGGCATATTCACATTTTTTTTCTTTCAAACCTCATAATATGACTGTCAGATAGTGTTATTATTACTATATCCACTATATAAAGGAGGAAATTGAAATCAGGAGTGCTAAATCAATTACCTAAATTTGTACGGCTGGCAATACATAGACCCAAGGTAAAACTTAGGCCTCTGACTTAAGGTCCCCTTAGTATATCCATTACATTTAACTGCTTCCAAATGTAAACATAGCAGTTATCAAAATCAAGCATGTGCATGTTCATGTGGTAAAAAAGGACAATTCAAAAATAATATTTGAAGGTTTTAGTAGCTCACTTTCAATAATGTATAGAACAACTAGATAGAAGATCAAAAGTAAGACTTCAACATTAACCAACTAGTCATAATAGACATCTATAAAACACTCCATCTAAAAATAGAAGGATACATATTCTTTCTCAGTGCACATAGAACATTCCCCATTAGTTAAGACATAAAATAAGACAATAGATGTAGAAGTATTGGAATCATACAAATATTGAGTTAGAAATTAATAACAGAAGAAAACTGGGGAAATTCACAAATATGTAAATTAACCAATATGTCAGAAAAAACAATTGGTCAAAGAAGAAATCACAAGAGATGTTAGAAAATACTTTGAGAGGGGTGCCTGGGTGACTCACCCAGTTGAGCGTCTGACTTCGGTTCAGGTCATAATCTCACAGTTTGTGAGTTCAAGCCCCACATGGGGTTCTGTGCCGACAGCTCAGAGCCTGGAGCCTGCTTCGGATTCTGTGTCTCCCTCTCTTTCTGTTCCTTCCCTGCTCTGTCTCTCTCAAAAATAAAATAAAGACAGTAAAAAAAAAAAAAAAGAAAGTACCTTAAGATGAATGAAAATGAAGACATAACAAAACAAAATGTATGGTATGTGGGCTAAGTATAAATTTAAGTTGCTGTTACTTATTTTCATTCATAAATAAATAGACCAAAAGATGATCTTGTTAGACTTTGGGTTACATGGCACCTAAAATATTCCATGAAAAGTTAAAATAAATCTCTGAATTATGAAAATAAATTATTTGTATACACCAGGCTTGGCATAGAGAAGATCAGCATCTGGCTCTTTGTCTGGGAAGGATATCCTAACTGGAAATTTAAAATGGGTAGAGGTAATACTTAAAAAAAATGTCACTGCAGGGCCCTTGACATGCATTCCACAAAAGAGTTATGAGGAAAGTATAACTAAAAAGAAAACACCATCAGATTTCCCTGGCAAGGAATTAGCTGTGACCATTTTATCCAGAGGTGGACCAGATATTTTTTCTGGTTTATAAGGTACAAGCAATAACTTCCCTCTCCAGATGGTTTTTTGCCATTTGCAGTGACTTTCTTCATCATTAGACATTATTTTCATAGACTAAAGTTACTATTTCCATGAAAATTCATAAAAGTACCCTCTTGCCTCCATGGAAATCTATATTATATATGAATGATTACGAGATTGTTTTTGATCACAAATAGTAAGGAAGAAGAGTACATTGCACTAATATGAGGAAAGGGAGAGAGAAGTGCCAGAAACCTATACTATTTAATTGAAAGGATAGGCCCCACTTTGGTGCTGGGAGACCATCATTCATTCACTTAGTCATTCAACAAAATATCTGATGAGGTCCTGCCATGTGTAAGATGCTGTCTTAGGTGCTAAGACACAGCATCACTAGTTAACGGCAGCGTAGCAGCACTTGCTAATCTCTCTTCCCCCAACCTCCCTAGCTTTCTGAAAGATGTTGTCAAGTCATCAAACCTAACGTATTTTGGATCAAACGTATTTTACCTGAAAATATAGACAATAATCAAGGTGATCCTGGAGAGAATGTTTGAAAGAAGCCATTGCTTTTTTTTTTTTTTTTTTTTTTTTTCCTTCTGGGCAGAGTGGAGGCTTACAGGATGGTGAGCAGCAAATAGTGATGGGATAGATTCAAAACATTACAGCAGAGAATGTGTTTGAGAAACATATCCCACAGTCTAGCATGTTGTCCCAGAAGCTGGTGAGGACTTAAGCAATGGGAAAGGATACCTCTTTCCCTTGGAAAATTTATTTTATGCCAGGATTATTTCTGACACAGCAGCTGTACAGGTGGAAAAATGTCTTCTGCTAACAGGATTGATTAAACAATAAGAATTTCACTCTTAAGGCCTATTTCTCTTGCTTTTGTGATGTGTCCAAGGAGAGAGGCAGAACATGAGATGGGCAATCAGAAGGGGAGACACAGACTCCCTGAATTTTGAGAATGGAATTTTATAGGCTTGGAAAGAAGTATATAGAATAATATATGTAGTTTAGAACAGCAGTTCCTCAAGGATGGTCTGTGGAGCCTTGGGCTCCTCAAGACCATTTTGGGACTCCCTGATATCAAAACTATTTTTATAATAATACTAAAATGTCATTTACGCTTTTCATTTATTCTCTCATAAATAGTTGTTGGAATTTTCCAGTGGCTTGACAAGATGCTTGATATTGCAACAGATGGAATACAGAAGAAGATGAGGATCCAGCTGCCTTCTTTTATGCAAGACATTTAAGGTATTTGTAGAAATGTAAAATAATGCCACATTTCTCACTACTTTTTAAAATATAGCTATTTTTGCAAAAAGTATGTTACAGGTAATGTGCTGTTAAAGCTATTTTAAAACAAATTAATAAATTAAAAAATTTACATTCTGTTTTAATTTCTGCTATGATGTATATAGCATATAACGTACATGGATAAAAGTTCCTTGGGTCCTCAATAATTTTTAATATCACAAAGGGGTCCTGAGACCAAAAAAAAGGAAGTGAGAACTGATGTCTTATAATATTAAGGGAAATGAGGTTTTCAGACATCTTCAAAATGTGAGCGAAGAAAATTATAAATTAGCTTTTGCTTTCCCTTGAAAATTGATTGAAAAATGACAAAGAGAGAGGAAGAAAAATGGAAGCTATTCCATGAAATAATGGAAAGCCTAAGATTCTGATCTAAAACATTTGATGAAGAATTGCTAAGCACAGTGAAAGGTGGGCTAGCATAGCAGAAGAGGAAGTGACACCACGAGATGGCTACTGCTAAAAACTTTGGGCCAAGATGGTAAAATATACACTTCTCCTAACAGGTAGCACACTTTTAACTTCTCTTCTGTTGCAATATAATTCATATGCCATAGAATCCACCTTTTATAAGTGTACAAGTCACTGGTTTTAGTATATTCACAAGTTTGTGTTACTATCCCCACTATCTAATTCTAGAATATTTTTGTCACTAAAATGAAAGCTGTACTCATTAGCTGGCACACCCCATTCCTCCCAACCTCCAAACTACTTTCTACCTCTATAGATTTGCCTATTCTGGACATTTTTTATACAAGTTATCATATAATATGTAACCTGTGTGTCTGGATTACTTCACTTACAATATGTTCAAAGTTCATCCATGCTGTAGTGTGTCAGTTTTTCATTCATTTTTGGCAAAATAATATTTTATTGCATGGATATGCCACATGTCTATAGCCATTCATTGGTCAGTGGACATTTGGATTGTATTTTTTTTACTATTATGCATAATGCTGTTTTCAGCATTTGAGTATTCATTTTTCCATCGACATGTTTTTAATTCTCTTGTGTATGCATCTAGGTATGGATTTTCTGAATCTTACAATAACTCTTTGAGAAACTGCCAATTTCCAAAGCATCTATGCCTTTTTATATTACCCAGAAATAAAGGAGAGTTCCGATTTCTTTGCATCCTCACTAATACTTGTTATTGTCCATCTTTTAAATTATAGCCATCCTTGTGAGTGTAAAGCAGTAATTTTTATTTGTGTTTATTATAGTTTTTGTTTGTGTTTCTCTCTTCTCATCTGGTTATTGGTCATTTACATATCCTCTTCAGAGAAATATCTATTCAAATCCTTTGGCCATTTAAAAAATTGTGTTGTTTTGAAGGGGAAGGGGAAAAAGTAAAGCGGGGTGATGGTCTTGGTGGAGGTCACTTGTGGGGAAGAGCACTGGGTGTTATATGGAAACTAACCTTTCAATAAAATATAAAGAGAAAAAAATAAATAAAATATAAAAAAAAATAAAAAAAAATAAAAAATTGTGTTGTTTTTTTATTGCTGAGTTGTAAGAGCTCTTTGTATATTTTGGATATTTTTCACTTATTAGATATATGATTGAAAATATTTTGTACCATTCTGTGAGTTGTCTTTTCACTAGTTTGATAGTGTCCTTCAATATACAAAGTTTTAAATTTTCATGAAGTCCAATTTAAGGATTTTCTTTTGTTACTTTTGCTTCTAGTATCATAATTAAAAAATATTACTTAATCCAAAGTTATAAAGACTTACGCTGATGTTTTCTTCTAAGAACTATATACTTTTAGCTATATTTTTAGTTATATACATTTAGATCTTTGATACCTTTTAAGTTAATTTATGTGTATTGTATGAGTTAGGGCCCAATTTCATTATTTTGCATTTGGGTATCGGTTATTCTCAGTACCGTTTGTTGAAAAGACTATTCTTTCTCCCATTGAATTTTCTTGGCACCATTGCCCAAAATCAATCGATCATAAATATAAGAATTTTTTCCTCTCTATACTATTCTATTCCACTGACCCATATATCAGTGTCACACTGTCTTGATTACTTTTGTATTGTGGTAAAATTTGAAATTGGAAAATGTGAGTCCTCCAACTCTGTTTTTCTTTTCAGGATTGTTTTGGCTATTCTGGGTCCATTGCATTTCAATATAAATTTTAAGATCAGTGTATCCATTTCTACAAAAAAGAGAAGCCAAGATTTTGATAGGCATTTCCATCTTACCGCTCATGTGGTTTATTCTTTATCCTATTAACATTGTTTATTACATTGATTGATTTTCATGTGCTTAACAAATCTTGCATTTCTGGGATAAATTTTATTTCATAGTGTATACTTTTTTATGTGTTTCTATATTTAATTAGTATTTTGCTGAGGATTTTTGTATCTATATTTGATCTATAGTTTTCTTGTATGTCTTCAGTTTTGGAATCCAGATAGTACTTGCTTCACTGAATGAATTGGGAAGGGTTCCCCTCTTTTCTATTTTTTGGAAGGGTTTCCTTTGTGTGTGAAGAATTGGTATTAATTCTTCCTTAAATATTTGGTGGAATTCACCACTGAGACCATCTAGTTCTAAGATTTTTTTCTTCTTGTGAGAAATTTTTTAATATTGATTCAATTCAATTTCTTTATTTATTATATAGTTCTATTCAATAGTTACAATTTTATTCTTTAGTGAATTTCAGCATTCTTCTTTTTCTCAGAATTTATCCATTTCATCTAGGTTATCTAATTTGTTACTATACAATTGTTCATAGAGTTACCTTGTAATCTTTGTTATTTCTGTATGGTCAGTACTAATGTCCCCCTTTCCATTCCTGATCTTTGTAATTTGAGTCTTCACTCCTCTTTCTTGGTCAATCTACCTAAAAGTTTTCAGTTTTGTTAGTCGACTTTCCAAAGAACAAACTTTTGGTTTCATTGATTGTCTCTTTGTTCTATTTTCTATTTAACTAGGTTCTTCTGTGATACTTATTATTTCCTTCCTTCTGCTTTACTTAGATGTAGTTTGCTCTCCAAATTTACATCTAAGCAATACTTCAGCTACTTCTCATGCATTTGGTTTGTTATTCCTTCATTTTCATTCATCTCAAACTATTTTCTAATATCCCTTGTGGTTTCTTCTTTGACTCACGGTTATTTTTTTGGCATATTGTTTAATTTACATATTTGTGAATTTACCCCATTTTTTTCTGTTATTAATTTCTAATTCAATATTATTGTATGATTCTAATACTTTAAAACCATTGTCTTATTTTACAGCCTAACCTATGGGCTGAACATACCATGTGCAATAGGAAAGAATATATATCCTGCTTTTTTAGGTAGAGTGTTTTATAGATGTCTATTAGGATTAGTGGGTTGATAATGTTGTTCACGTCTTACTGTTAATCTTCTGTCTAGTTGTTCTACCCATTATTTAAAGTGAGTTACTGAACTTTCAAAAAATTGTTGAATTGTCTTTTTCTTCCTTCAGTTTTACTAATTTTTATTTCATGCATTTTGGGATTCTTCTGGTAAGTGAATGTATGTTTGTTAAAGTTGTATCTTCTTGATAGGTTGAACTTTTGTCATTATAAAGTATCCTTTTTTGTTTCTGGTCATCATTTTTATCTGAAAATATATGTTACCTGATATCCATATAGTAATTCCTGGTAGTTACAATTTTTTTTTCTTAATGTTTATTTATTTTTGAGAGAGAGAGAGAGAGAGAGAGGCAGAGAAAGAGGGAGACACAGAATTCAAAGTAGGCCCCAGGCTCTGAGCTCTCAGCACAGAGCCTGAGGTGGGGCTTGAACTCAAGAATCACGAGATCATGACCTGAGCTGAAGTCAGATGCTCAATGGCCTGAGCCACCCAAGCGTCCATTGCCGATAGTTTTTAATTATTGTTTGCATGATATGCTTTTTTCCATCTTTTTACTTTCAATCTTTTTATGTATTTGAATCTGAAGTATGTGCCTTTGAATCTGAATTATGTCTCCTGTAGATGACATACACTTGGGTCATAGTTTTAGTGTGTTCTGCCAATCCTTGACTTTAGATTGGAGTATTTAATCCATTTATAATTAACTTAGTTATAAATAAGGGATGATTTATAACTGTCATTTTAAAAAATTTGTTTGCTAAGTGTCTTATGTCTTTTTCATTCTTCTTTTCCATTATTACTGGAATATAAACTCTATCTCTTTGTTGATACTCTACATTTGGTGAGACATCATTCTGATACTATTCTTTAGTTCATTAGCCCAGTTTCCTTTAGTTCTTTCATTTTTTAACATGTTTTGATCTAGCATGTCCAGACCCTAGAGTCCTTAGAGGTCTATTGGCTGCTTTTTTCCTCTCTGGTTTATGGCCCATACTTGCTTGATTCTTTGAATATCTCACAATTTTTGTTCAGAAAAAAAAAAAATCTATGGAATATGATATATCTTAAATATTCCCCTCTTCAGAGTTTGTTGTTGCTGTTGTTTTTTGTTTGTTTGTTTTGTTTTTTTCTGAATGGCTCAATTGACTGAACTCTGTAAAGTCTGTATTCTCCGATGGGTGTGGCTACTACAGTCTGTTGGGTTAGATTAGTGCTCTCAAATGATTGGACAGAGAATTCTATGTGTAGAATAACTGTAAGAAATGTGTAAGATCTCTATAAAGAAAACTTTAACACCTTCCTGAGTGATTCAAAGACTTAAACAAAGTGAATCTCATAACATTTTTAGGTGGGAAGATCAATATAATATAAATATCCATTTTCTTTAAGTAAATGTATTAGCACGATAACAATAAAATGTGAAGATGATTTTGGGGGATCTAGACAATCTGATCTAGAAGTCATATTAAAAAACAAATAAGCAGAGAAAATGCTGAATAAAAGAATAATATATTACATAGTTACATAAATCAAAACAGTGTAGTAATGACCAAAAAAAAAAAAAAAAAAAAAAACAGGTGGACTGATCAATGAAACAGAAATAAAAGTTCCAGAAATCATTCAATGCACAGGCTAGCATCTCAAATCAGTGGAGATGCACAAATTGAATAACTTATTGAATTTTTATTATTGAATAAATTGTGTTTGAAAAAAAGGATGGCCTACGGGAATAAGTTATAATGATGTCAGAGTGACAAGAACTTTTAAGTAAGAAATAAATTTCAGTAATCATAAAAAGATAAAGATTGAAAGATCATTTGGCATAAAAAGTATGCTTAGAAAAAAATCACTTAATGAAATAAAAAGATGGATGAGAAACTTGTAGAAAAGTCTTTACTATTTATAATTTCTATTATATTTTTCTATAATTTCTATAATTTCTATATATATTTCTATTTAGAAAATAAAAAAATCAACAACACAACAAAAATGAGTGAGGGATATAAGGAAAAATACAAGGAAAAGAAAATCCAAGCAGTCCTTAAACATGTGACTAGGTACTCAACTCACTCATACTAAGAGAAATGCAAATAAACACAATAAATATCATCTTTTCCCTATCAGATTGGCAAAACACAAACATCTCATAACACATGTTAGCATGGGTGTGAGAAAACTGGTATGTTTCTGGTGGGAGTGTGAATTAGGACAGCTCTTCGTGATCACAAGCTGACAATATTTATACAAATTATTAAAACAAATACCTTTTAGTTCAGCAATTACACCTCTAAGAATGTACCTAACAAATATATATGCCCATCTGTGAGATAACATACCTACCAAGTTACTCAGTAAGGCATTGTTTATAATAACAAAAGAATAAAAACAACTTCAATGTCTGCCTACAGGAGTCTGAATACATTATATGTGAAAAATTCTATCAACTGTAAAAGGAAAGAGAGAACTAAAAAAGAAGAAAAGGGAAAAAATGAAAGAAAAAAATGAAAGAAAGGAAAAGAAGCCCTTTATATATTGATAGAGAAAGCTCTCTAAGATAAATTTAAAATATATAAAAAATCAAAATTCAGAATAGCACGTGTAGGAGGTGCCACTATGTGTGTCAAGAGGGAAAATAATAAATATTTTTATAGCTTGCACATCTGGGAATGTACAGATGAGCATTCACTGTAGAGATGGAGACTAGAACGGGAGTCCTAGGGGATAATGCTTATGCTGCTTAAAGTTTGAACACAATTCATGTATTATTTATTCAAAGTGTAAACACAGAGGTCATAAACAATTACAACCATCACCAAAACCAAAAATGGAAGAGAAAAAATAAAACCACCTTAGATACAAAGTAAATTTTGGAAGCAGATAAAACTAGAGACATAGCTAAAAATACAATTAGGGAGAACAGATTTTGATAAAAAGTGAGCAAAATTAAATACAAAAAAGTTTCAAAGAATTAGCAGGAAAATGCTAAAACCTCTGAAGCATCAACAGATGTTCATCTGTCAATATCCAGTAAGAAGACAAAATTTCCCCCAATATGTTAAAAAGAATGTCCTGGAATAACTGAAGGCATTTCTAACAGTTGAAAGCAGGAATATGTCACAGGAAACACTGATGCAGATTGATCAACTACAAGTCTTTCCTGAGGGAAGTTATTGGATGTAACCATATCTGAACACTCCTGTGATCCTCTGGCAAAGGCAGAAAAAATAGATCCTGATATTTAAGGAGGATAAATCCAGTCAGTTTGGATTTAACCTTCTCTAGAATCACATCCAATGCTAGCAACGATGGAGCAATGTCTACCAAGGTTTAATGAAAAAGAACATCCTCATATTTTATGTCCAGCTGCCCCACTGTGCAATAATAAGAACCAAGGGAAAATATTTTCAAACATACAAGAAATCAAGAAATATTGTTTCCATAAACATTCTTGTAAAAACTACTGGAGGACAGACTTCAGCCAACCAAAATATGAATTTAAAAGTCAAGATAAATGGAGTCATGGTGAGCCGTGAATCCATAAACGTTCAACTAATGCTAACAACTGTGGGAATTATGCTTATGGAACTAACTCTGAAAATTTTACACCATGAAATTTTGGAAACGTTGTAACTAATAAAAGCAGAAGGGTGAGAAAATGAAGGAAGTAGCATATGTAGTTAACACGACGGAGAGAAGGTCATATTTTATAATGTTTTTAAAAGTGGACTATGAAAATCTGGTGAACTTGGTGGAGGAAAATAAACCTGGGGCATGACTTGTTCTAATATTAGCTGTGTTCTAATATTAGCATATTAGGAAGACTTCTCCCTTTCTTTGGTGCATAATTCTTAAAAAAATTTTACTTGTGAATCTCTAATAGTTTCCTCAGTATCTGCTTATGATGGAAGCCAAATAACCAGGGCTTCTGCCAATATCAGAAGTCTAATGACCAGATCTTAATCATATAAAGATTTCTCTCGTGCGAAATTCAGCAATTCTACTTCTAGGCATATACTCAAAATAATTTAAAGGGCTCGAAGAGGTATTTGTACACTCATGTTCACAGTAGCATTATTCATAAAGGCTAAGATGTGGAGGCAACTCAAGTGTTCACTGATGGATGAATAGATTGTTAAAAATGTGATATATACATACAGTAAAATATTATCCAGCCTCACAAAGGAAGGAAATTCTGACGTACGCTACAACACGAATGAACCTTGAGGATGTTATGCTAAGTGAAACAGCCAGTCTCAAAAAGACAAATATCGCATGATCCCACTTACATAAGGTACTTAGAATAGTGAAAATCATAGACACAGAAAGTAAAATGGTGTTGCCACCGGCTGGGAGGCAGGGATAATGAAGGGTTTGTATTTCATGGATACAGTTTAAGTTTTACAAAAGGAATGGACTATAGAGATAGTGGTGATGCTTGCAAAACATTATGAATGTATTTAATACCACTTAACTGTACACTTACAAATGGTTAACATAGAAGGGTGCCTGGGTGGCTTAGTCAGCTGAGCGTCTGACTCTTAATTTTGTCTCAGGTCATGATCCCAAGGTCGTGGGATAGAGTCCTATGACTCAGCATGGAGCCTGCCTGGGCTTCTCTCTTTCCCTCTCTCTCTTCCCCTTTCCTGCTTGCACTGTCTCATTCTCTCTCTCTCTCAAAATAAATAAATACACATTAAAAAAAATGGTCAATATGGTAAATTTTATGTTATGTGTATTTTACAATAATATATATATATTTAATATATATATTAATATATTTAATAGAAATATATTTATATATATATACATATATTAATATATTTAATAGAAATATATTTATATATATACATATATATTAAATTTCAGGTTTAGGTTGTTATATTTGTCAAGCTTCCTAGCTGGAAACATCAAAATCCTCTCTACCTAGTTACACAAGAAGCTGTTGCTCATGGAATCACTGGAAGGACTGGTGTTACAAGATGCAGGCTAAGCCTTCAGGAAAAATCTTCTAACACAATGTCCCCATCTGCCCTGGTAAGGAAGTTGGTGCCACCATCCCCAGATTGCTGTGTGACCGCACTTCCACAGAACATTCTGCTCCCATGTAGTTTTGTAACTGTGGGAAGGATGCACTTCTGGCTCAGGTCTTGTGTACTGTTTGGTTGAGGATATTGGAGACTATGCACCAGTGTTGAAGGCAATTCCAGACGCAATTCCCAAGTGTAATTCAGAGCACCGACATGTCCTCCAACCTTCAGAGTTTACCCCTTACTGTAATATCCGACAAGAGGGAGCACATCTCTGGGAACTTATTTCTGTGTTCTGGTCAGATGATTCTGTGGTCAGCTTCATACTTTGCTAATCTCTCTCACTATCTGCTTTCTTGGCCCAGCACTTCCCATTCTTGCATTACTTTTATGTGCCACTAACCCAAAATTGAGGGCATAGAAGAAGCTTTCCTGGAGGTTTGAAGACAGTGGAGGGTATAGCACAGAGCAGAAAATAATTTCACCATCAGCAGAAAGCATAGAGCTGACTTTTTTTCTAAAGGTTTGTGGTTGGTGAGTTTATTGAGTCAATAAAGCAGAATTACCCTCAAATCCGATGTCAAATAGTGTAGTAGTAGAAATGTACTAAGCATCTCTTATCTTGAGGACTTTTTCACAGGTCACATCCCTCTACCTCCTCTTTGTTGCAGGCATACCTCTGTCTCCATGGCCCCTTCTCACCAATTCTTACTGTTAATGTGCCCCTTGTTCTCTTGCCTGTGTTGCTAGTAGGAGTTTAATTTTCTGGATTAACGTTGTACAGTTTTCTTCCAGATCATGTCTTAATGGAGGGGCTTTATTTTTCAAACCATAGTAGATTCACTGAATTATTTAAAAATAAACTTCCTTCTTCATAGAAGTTACACCTTCCTACTTTGGTAAGTAAAAATCTTATCTCCAGATTTATTTGGTAATATAGTCACTTTGCCCTCCTTAATACAGTAATAATAAAAAATTTAATGGTAGGGATTGAATGGGAAACAAAAAAAAGGGAGAAAAGATAAAATTTGAGATTTTATTTTAAGAGTTTTTGACCTGCATACCCAATACTGGTACTAAATTTACTGAAAATCACTGGTGGACTTCAATGTGTATTTTATTCCTTGAATTCTGGAAATCAAACTAATTCATTCCTTTTGAACTGATTTTTACATATGTAGTCATTTTTCTTTGATCTGCTATAGTGACACCTTCAGATACAGTCCCTACTACCTTTCTTGTTATACTAGAAGATCAGCAAAATCTACAAAATGAAATAAAAAGAAGCATCACCATCAGCATCTACATTTTGCTAGTTCTCTAAGACAGGCAAGTATGGGGCACTCAATATATTGGCAGTAAAATGGGACCTTTTCCAAAAAAAACCCAGTCATAATCCATGGAGGTGAATATGGAAGCTGATCTTCATTCACTACGGGGCTGGGAAACAGACAGCATGTAGTTTATCTTTCTTAAGTCTTTCCGTGTTTCATTCAAAACGGACCCTGTAGTAAACTAAAAACCATTGCCCATGTAGCAGCAGACTATATTCTTTGATTTAGGATTTATTTGTATATTTATTAGTGTGAGGAAAGTTGGATACTCCAAATGTTCATGTTCTTTCCCCTCTTGGTAGTCTGGCTGAAGGTTGGTGTAGCAGGTTTGAGTTAGATTTATCCAAAAATAGGATAGCAATCACAGGCTCAAAAAGCACCTCTTCTAAACATGGCTACTTCTCCAGTCATTGCTACATAATGCATTATGGGGTGGGGGACCGTCTCCACTAGAATGTTAGCCATGGGGTGTAAATAAAGATCATTTATGACTGTTCTAAATGGCAGGGTCATAGAGTTCAGATGATTGCTTGCATTCTACTATTTCTCTGCTTGTAATTGCTCCCCATCCCAATAAATCCTATATCTATGCCAGGTGGCACTAGTTATTTGTATCTGTCACCCCTTTGGACAACATTCATTTCACAAATATTTACTGAGTGTCTACTGTGTCCCAGGCACTGTTTTAATTCTTGAGATACCTCAATAAACAAACTAAGAGTTCTGTCTTCTGGGGTTAAATTCTAGTGATGATAGCTGGGCTGGGGATGAAACAATAAATATGACAGGTCAATTATATAATAAATTAAAAGAGCAGTGATTGATATGTAGCCCTGCGGCAGATGAAATGTAATGTTCACAAATTCTTTAAGGTAGACTCTGTATTTTTATTTTTTCTTTTCATCCATGTAGCCCTTACACAGTGCTCAACACATAGTAGGTGGCTGAAAACTGCTCACTGACTTAACTTTTCTGATATGATTTAGAATACAAAAAGTGATCCACCAGGTCTTTACGTAAGTAACATTACCTCAGCACTTTTGGAACTCAAGGACATTCTTCTGCTTCTGCAAAAAAATATCTGCCACATACTCATTTTAAGGAAACCTCATTAGGAAATAATGTTCTACGCTATCACCTTCAATTTAGTTAATGTCTCCATTGAAGACTGGGTCACTGTGCTGTCTCTAGCATCTGGCAAAATAATGCCTACGGCCCTAAGAACAGTTGGTCCCTACACAGAAATAGAGGATGCAACACCGTCAAGTCTATGTTTCACAGTGGACACAGTGCTTATAGACAGAAAGGAAAGGGACACAAATTCTGCAAAGAATTGACGTGCCTCTTTATATAGTAGCTTCAAAGACTTAATTCTGTTTGAATTCTGACAAGGAGGAGATATAAACTGCTGCCCCTAATCTTCACCTTTATGTAGCCTGGTGCATTTTCCTTTATGAAGACGTTAACAGACAACTGATGAGCTTTCAGTCAGCTTTTGTTTTAATTAGGGTAGACGTTATGCTGCTGTACCTGAATGGCTCAAATTCAGTGGTTTAAAAAAAGAGAAAAATCTCTTTTGCTTTCAAGCAAAATGTGAACGGTTTAGGTGATAGGAGATCTGCCGTCATCTGGGCATTTTGCATGCCTGTGTGGTCCAATCCAAGGTTCTGCCATGTCCTGAGTTCCAGTCAACAAGTAGGAGAAAGAGAGCATAGAAAAGTCACAGTCAATATTTTAAAATTCAGACCTGGAAATGGCAGACACTACTTCTGCTAACAGTCACTTTGTGAGAAATATATCTCATGCCCATATGTCATAGCAAGGGAGGGCAGCAATGCAGTCATGGGCTAATCTCTAGAAGAAGGGAAGAGTATATTTTGGTGGTCGATTTGCAGGTTCCTCCATAATATCTAGTCAATACACTAAAAGAATAAGTGTTTTGCGCTATAACACATGCATGCATGTGGAAGGGTCATTAGAGGATTATGCCAAGATAAAACTACATCTGTCATCCCCACCGCCAGTGTCTCCTTGGAAACTCTTGTAAAGAAAATTAAAACTTTTAATGCTCCAGTACTAATGATGTCAGCTGGTTTGGTAAACGTTGCTGATTCTCAGATGATTTCACGTGAAGATCATGAGAAGGTGCTACACGTTGAGAGAACAAACTCAGAAAAATTGAGATACATCAAAAACCTTTCTACTTTGACTCCATTCATTTTATTTGGGAAAGACACTCAATTGTCTCGAAGTCCTGGATGTCATGCCTCTTAGTCAATGTGCAGGGCATTGGCTCCATTTTTACCCCCTTTGCAAATGGACAGGTAGAAATCATTGTCAAATTTATCCTGTTATATTGCTATCTATGTTGGTATTTGCAAGATATTTTAGGAATAGAAGAAAATCTTGAAAAAATATTTCTAAAATCATATGGCTCAACTCAGTGATCTCATTGTTGGCTGACAAATTATTTCTTGGTTGTGAAGGTCATCTAACTATCTTTTTTGCTCCCTAAACAGATCTTGACACAAAAACTGTGACTTTCATTGATCCCTGGTGTAGAGTACTTTTTTTTTAGAAGTTTCATTTTTAAAAAAATATTAATCTATTTATTGAGAGGCAAAGAAAGCAAGACCGGAAGGGACACAGTGAGAGGGAGAGGGAAATCTCAAGCAGGCTCCGTACTGTCACTGCAGAGCCTGACACAGGTTTTGAACTCATGAACTGTGAGATCATGATCTGACCCCAAACTGAGAGTTGGACGCTTAACCAACTGAGCCACACAGGCACCCCAGTGTGGAGTACTTTAGATGATCTTGTTCAGTAATGAAAATCAAAACCAGGAAAGATTGGTTTGGCAAGCAAGAGACAGATCACTTTGGAATGAATGAGTCAAAAATCTAACCAGATGATAATCTTCCAGCTCATTTCAAAAAATTGTTTTTCTTTATAAGTTCATAACATTTTAATCTGGAACCACCAAGTACAAGTATTCATTCATAATAATTATACACAGGGACAAGGAACACTGAGTCAAAAACAAATAAGTATTATAAATAGAGGTGGTACCTAGGTCCCTTTATTAATATCTGTTTGCTTAGATTTTCTTTTTTTAATTTTTTTAATGTTTTATTTATTTTTGAGACCGAGAGAGACAGATCGTGAGGGGGGAGGGTCAGAGAGACAGGGAGATACAGAATCTGAAGCAGGCTCCAGGCTTTGAGCTTGTCAGCACAGAGCCTGACGTGGGGCTCGAACCCACGACCATGAGATCATGACCTGAGCCGAAGTCGGAGGCTTAACTGACTGAGCCACCCAGGCGCCCCTCAGATTTTCTAATAAAAGTCAAAATTCTCTTTTTACACACAACTTTATAAAGGCAGTCAAAATCATCTCCAAAGGAGCAAATAATGTATTTGTGGTATAAAAAGAATGTAGTGGAAAAGCATTATCACTAGACAGCTCCCAATTTATGGACACTGGTAAATCACTTGTGTCTCTGGAGCCCAGTTTCCTCTTTGGCAAAATGGGAAACAATTATGCTTGTTTTTCTCAAATATCACAACAATCCAATGAAGTAATGCAAGTGAACACGTCCTAGAAAGCATAAAGTGTTGTTTATTTGAAGTTTATTTATTATTTTGCAGTAATTCTAGGCAAATGATTTCTTAAACCATATTGTTGCTGGCCCCTCAATTGTTATTAGTCTGAGTATGACTTTCAAACACTTCTCCAGCTTTAACTATCTCCTATTTTCTCTCACCTGCTATCCCTAGTCTGTCTATATTAAGTCCCCCTTCCCCCCCACCATCCTATTTTTCTTATTCCCCAAATGCCAATACTAGCACCATCTCTCTGCCTACCAGATAAGAAAACTGTATATCTGTGTTCCCTTGTTGATCTTCTGACCTTTAACTACAGTTGTGTTTCAGTAAGAGGGCACGTACTTTGAGGCAAACATTTTCCACTGGTTTAATTTTAGCCATAGGAGAGATGGGAGGTATATCACCAAAAGCAGTGACATACAGAGAGGCAGAGAAAGACTCTCTACAGCACATTCCTCTGGTATCATCTGATATTTAATTTTCTGTAGCAAAGAGCTATGGTATACTGATTTTTATGGAAAATACAGAAAGAGGTAAAGCAATAGAGCATTTCAGCACTCCTCCCAGGAGGGGACACTGCTGGGGCATTAGGAGCACAAAATAAAAATCAGCTTGAATAGATGGGTATCACAGGGTATTTATGAGGATCCCAATTCTACCAGTTTAGCTGAATAACTTTGGCCACATTGGAAGCTTTCTGCACCTCATTTTCCTTCTCTTTTTGGAAGGAATAACAATGATTTTCTCATGTGATTATTATGAGAATTAAAAGTGATACTACATGTGAAAAGCTCCAGGATAAAGTGGGTGTTTAATAAATATTCTTTACTTATACGTTTATGAACAGTAAACTCTATTTATTTATGAGTCTATAGCTCTAAGTGGATATTGGCCATCTGCTTTTACTGAGCTATGGAGAGCTCAGAGAAGAGGCACACTTCATTTGCTGAAGACTTAAGCTACGGATACATAGAGTCTTATGAGTACTAGAGTCCAGACTCCTAAGAAAGCAAGATTTATTTCTGTATCATCCATGACTGGCAGACATCCAGCCTTTGATTAAACTCAACAAGGGACAGGATGCTCACTAGCTACCAAAGCAGTTCATTCCTTTTCAGAACAATTCTCGATATTAGGGAGAGTGTGCTTACAGGCCATTGAAATCTGCCTTTCTATAAATTCTACCCATTAATTCTACATCCTCCTATTACAATGTTAAAGATGAAGCTGAATCACCATTATTTCATGAAACATCTATGGAAACAATGAAGTCAATATCATGTTAGATTTAAGTCTTTTCTTGTTTTCATGGTTAAATTGGTTCTCTAATGATAGAATTTTTAGCTCTTTGCTAGCCTAGGTTACTCTAGTTTGTTTTATTTTTAATGTATAGAAGCTAGGTTTGAATGCAACACGATATGTGTGACTTAAATACAATGAGCCCCTTTTCTTTTTTAATAGGCACACTATGCATTTATAAATGTAATCTAAGTTTGCACTCTATATTTACATTTCACTAAGAGCACCATATGCTTTTTATTCAAACTGGGACACTTTTGAGAGTGGAAGATATACTATTAGCAATTTCACTTGGAAAACAGATATACACCACGAGTAAGTCTAACAAGGACAAGTTGTTGTCCTACAACAAAATGTCCTGTCATTCTGTTACATTCTCTCCCTCTATCTTTTAATTCTCATCTATATGGCCTCTTCTCTAGTTTACTTTGGTAGCTCGTGGAATTTTATGTAACTGTGTAAGTCTTGGCCTCTTGTATTATACTCTAATTACTTTGAATAAGTATGCTTTGGGTAAACACAATGTCATTGCTCTATTTCAGATCTCTGTCTTTTGTAAAAATTTTAAGCTTGCCTTACTATAGCATTATCTGTACATTAGAATACAATAATCTGAAACAGTTAATATTACCCTGGTGTTATACTTTTCTCTTGAAAATACACTTTTCTCTTGAAAACATATACTTCCCATATATAACTGCTGCTTTTGATTATTTCCAGCTTTATCAATTTATCTGACTAATTATCTCTTTCAAATTTCAGGTTAACACATTTCAGATCAGGTTAAATCTACAAATAATTATATCAAATTGCTTTTAATACTTCATACATTGTAAAATTGCTTTTATATTTGCATTTGAGTGTGCCAACAACTCTTGAGAAAAGCTGAAGAAGTATAATTATTTCTTCTTTACAGAAAAAAATAGATGACTGAAATCCAGATTTTAATTTCTATTCCAGTGTTCCTATGCCACAGTGTTCTTTTTCTTTATTATCGTTCAATAAATACTCCTAAACTTTTGTCTGTTTTTATGTAATGGATGATATACTTCTGAGAAACCAAGTAGTTATTCAATATCATGTAAATACTTTCTTTTCTTTAAAGTTTATTTATTTTGAGAGAGAGAGAGAGAGAGACCCAAGCAAGCTCCACACCACCAGCATAGAGCCAGATGTGGGGCTTGAACCCATGAACCATGAGATTGTGACCTGAGCTGGAATTAAGAGTCAGATGCTTACCTGACTGAACCACCCAGGCACCCCCTAAATATTTTCTTTTATTAAGCCATGAGACTCAACTTAAAGAAAATTTGCAACTAGTTCATGGGTCTTCACATTTTAATCTTTCTCCTAATGGAATCAAAATCACCGGATATAGATTCTGTCTCTCCCTGTATGATTTTTGCCTTATTATTTTCCCCCTTATTATTTGCTTCAGGTGAATAAACATAACTGGTAGAGGTTCCTGGGTTCAGGAAATACAAGCAGGATCTCCACCAGATGTTACACATTATTGTACTTCTACATTATTTTATATCAAGTTGAGACATGAATAATTCTAAATTCATTTTCTGAGGGTGACCAATCACTAATAGATAATGGACTTAACTCATCTCATTTCAAGGGTATCCTGAACTTGTTAAGCACTCTTAATTTTGTGTGAACTGAACATATATTTCTTTAGAAGACCCTGGTTCACTTTATTGGGAAAATTTCTCAGGCCCAATATGTGGATCTGATCATGCAGGTGTTCTCCTCTTTGTTTCGTTATTCTGTTCTCCAAAATCTTGAGGTTAGGTTCACTTCCTTCAGGCTCAATTTAGGTTTTTCTGTTTTCTCAGTAGCAATCTTTCATATTTTCTAACATATCAAAAAATGAAAAATTTCCCTTTATGTTAATCTTTTTTCTAGCAGATATGTTATCTATAGTACAAGTTATAATATAACTCCTCCCTTTCCTTCCTGCTGGCCTTTAAGACCAGATGTTTACAGGAAGGACAAATAGTAGAGATGACCCAACTCCACAAAAGAGACCTTTTAATCTCAATGTTCCAGATCTCTTTCTTACTAATTCTTTTCCATCCCTTTGCTGCCACTGTTCAGTTTTGGTCTTCTGGCAAAATTGGAACCCCAGAGAGAGAAATAGTATCACTTTATCTCGGGCATAATATGTCCATGATTACTCTCTATATAGCTCTGAGACCAATTCTGATCCATGAAACATGAACAGTTTGTCCTTGGACCGGGAGGCCAAACCCCAGATCTCACAAATCAACCACGTGACCTTAAGTTTGCTTCATAATGCTTGTGAATGTCAGTCTCTTCATCTATTGAAAGTAAAGGGTTGAAACTAGCTGTTCCCCAAGGCTTTTTCCTTTTTTGACATCAGCTAATTCCAACCACTAATAAGGTCTTTCTTGTGTGGCTTTTAGTATCACACAGTAGTAGTCTTCTCCTTGGTTGGAAGTGCTGTGCTTGATGATGAGGAGATGGTAATTGATTTTTTTTTTTGTAATTGATTTTTCAGTGGTATTGCTTATAAGAGAATGATTTACTTCTTTTCACCTCCTGACCACTGCTCCTGAAGATTTTTCATTTTGTTTTAACATTTGTTTCACATATTCCTTTCGAGAGTATTAAGTGCTTGAAGAGATTCTCTTTTTTTTTAAGCTTTCACATTTATAACTCGTCATTGAGATTCTGGAACTTTAAAAGATTTGTGGACTTTAATATTCTATCCCGTTCACAGTGTGTGTGTGCAAATATATTTGTTCATGACGGAGTCTAGGTACCTTCAGGGTAAGAAATATGCAGCTCTCAAAGGTAAAAGTCTATATCTAATTTTAGATGGTTTCTGTCTCCTATTTATCACAAGTTTTTTTCCAAATGCCCAATATTTTCTAGGGTCTAATATTTCACAAGCCCTGCAGCATCACCATGAGATAGGTAACAAACCAATTTATATTTTATAGATACTAAAACTGAGGCACAGAGAAAGCATGTGATCTGTTTTGGCCCTCAGCAGCTCAGCAAGGAACAGTAGAATAAAGATCAAGAAAAGAAATAACCCAATTCCTCTGTGATTCTCTTTTGCTAAGTTTCAGAGCACCACAGGGCTGAAAGATTCTCTGAGAAGCTAGTAGCCCACTGTGTCTTTGTAGGGAGGCCCATATGTAAGTTTATTCAGCAGAAATGTCAGGTTCCTGACTACAATCCATACCAAGGTTTAACATTCTTCGTTGCTAAAATGTTCTTCCTCAGACTTCACCATCACCCACAACCGTATCCCAGCACTCCTCATGTTATGCCTCAATCCCAGTAACAGCTCTCTGACTAGGCTGGTATCATAATTCCTCTCCTGCACTCTTCCCCCACGCACCCTGCTCAATTCATTCTATAGTCTGTAGCCAGTGATTTTCCTTAAGACAAGATCACTGTGCCACTTGGTTTTGTAAAGTATGGAAAGACTTCCTGTTTCCCAGTTTCACAGCACATCTTGTCTATAGTTCTCTGCCTGGCTCTCAAGTCCACCCACAATTGGGTCCTGCTCATTACTCAACCGCTATTTCACTCTAATAACCCCTGTTCCGATGTGCAGGTCTCTTTTTTACCTTCATCAAGCTATTGCTTTGCTTTTGCACATTCTGCTTTCCATCCAGTTTGCTTTCCACTTCTTCATTTACTTATCTAAATTCTACTCTTATCATGCTCTCCTTGAAGGCTTCATTGAATGCTCTAGCTGTCACAGTCACTTTACTGTGTTAACAAGAATTGTCCTTGTGGTCAGTGTTATCTACCATCATTCTCTCATTGTACTTATGTGTCGCCTTAATCCATCTTAGGCTACTAAGAATCCTAGAGTGCTGAGATTGTGTCTTCCCTTTGTCTTACCAATAGTGTAAAGTGCAATGAATAAAAACCATAAATAAAACAAAGTTCTCAATAAGTACTAGTTGATTCCTTGAAATTCAGTGACCTGGATTTGTAAAGTGTGTGTGTGTGTGTTTATGAGTGGACTTTTTACTTTGGAGAGAAAAAAGGGTCATGGATAAGAAAATGAGTATGTGTAGTTTTTTGGATTTTTTTGAGAATAATTTATCTTCACATATTCCTTGAATTTCAAATTCTTCCCAGAGTACCCCTTCCTTTAACTGGAAGTTGTTTGGTGAATATAAGTACAAATATTTTTCCTGTTGAGTTGGTGTGGCCTTGGATTTCCACTTGGATTTCCTCTCATGCTCTGGGCATCCTGGGCCCTTGTCCTTTACTCCCTGCAATACAGGAGGAAATCTTGCATTTGAATATTGTATGAACTAAAATGGCATAGGACTAAGGTTCATATTTTATAAATGTCAGGAATTCATTTGAAAATATGGATATAATAATACACATTTAAAAAAAATGAAGGCAGATAAGTGGGGAACAGACCTTACCACAGAGCAAAATGAAGCAGTCTTCATTTTGTGAATATTGTTTTGCTCTAGAAGTTATGTAATACTCTGTGTCTCAATTTTAAAATATGAATGTTTATTCTGATTCCATGGGTTGTGTTTGGAAATGATGAAAATTTTATTACATAAAACATCATAAAAACTCATACATATGTCCTTTTGAGTCTGAGTTAGAGGATTCTAACTCATTTAGGTTAATCCGGGGTAGTAGTCTACCCAGCAAAAATGCCCTCTTGGCATCTGCTCAAACTTGGTCATGCTCTTCGGAGGATAACTGCTTCAAGCCTCTAATTTTTTAATGTTTTTTTCATTATTAAATTAAAACTGATCTCCCAGGAACTTGTACCCACTGCCTCTGTATCTAAGCAGTATTCTTCAGTAGAACTTTTTCCATGATGGATGTGTTGTCTATTTGCACTGTCCAGTATGGTAACCACTAATCACTATTTAGCTTTGGGCAATACCGACTTGAGAAAATGAATTGTAAATTTAATTTTACTTCATTTAAACTTAAACTTCAATAATCCCATGCAGCAAATAGCTACTGTATTGGACATTTTGCAGAATAAGGCAGCAACCATTTTCACATGCTGACTGTTCAGAAAGTTTAAAAGGCTTTTCATCTTTGTATTTTTCAGGACATTTTTTATTTCCTCGTTAGTAAGTGTGCACCTTAGAGTTTGTTTTGTTGTGGCTGCTGCTGTTTTTATGATTTTCCCTTTTTTTCTAAGGTCCCTTCCAATTCATAGATTCTATGACTGTGTCTAGATGTTCCTTGGAGTTGCTTAGCAATTGCAGCCTTGATATATATAAAGTGTTCTGAACTCAGAAGAAACAAATTACTGAATTTGGAGACATTTGAAGACATAGGGCAGAGAAATGTTTCTCACCTGGGGGTGATTTTTTCCCACAGGGGACATTTAGCTAGGTCTGGAGATGCCTTTTGATTGTCAAGACTGTAGGGGAGTTGCCGCTGGTATCTAGTGGATAAAAGGCAGAGATGCAGCAGTAAGTACAGGACAGAGCCCCCACAACAAGGAATGATCCAGCCCAAGATGCCAATATTGCTGAGGTTGAGAAAGCTTGATTAATACAGTCATTAAGGAAGAAGTATCATTTATTTAGGCACATAAAGATTTCATTATTTGAAAAGAAAATTATACACACTTGCCTGCCTAGACAGACTAAGTTTGTGAAGTTTTATACACTGCATGTTTGCCTTTGAATTCCCTCTTTCACATCAAGGACTCTATGGGGTCAGTGAAAATGCCGATGAATTTATTAATCCAAGAATATCTTAAGAAGTTCTTTACTCCTCCCTTCTTTTCTTCTGAAACTATCATTGTGGTCTTCTTATCATCATTATTAGTAATAATTTTAGTCCTCATGTCTGTTTTTATTTTCACAGAACACGATCTGTGTTGTGACAAAGCCACAGGTCAAATAGTGAGTCCAGATGAAAATGACATGATATTGTGATGTCAACTCCTTCAGAGAGTATTTGATGGGACTCCTTTTTCCTTGGAATATTTTATTTGGTAGTGTGAGGCCAGTTAATCTTTCTCCCTCATCTTTAGGCAGGAAATAATTAATACAACCTGGGGGAGAGCCTGGCGAGCTGGTCAGAATGAAATCTGACACCTAGTGAAATGGGCTCCATTTCTGGTTTCAGCCCTAGCGTGAAATTCCCCAAGTTCATAGAAAGGTTCATCAAATCTTGGCAAATCTCAGTAAACTGGGCAGAGTCAGATTCCAAAAAAAAAATGTGTAAGTTTTACCTGGATTCTGATTTCAGGTGTTAAAATTTCAGCAGGCCAAGCAAGAAGGCTCCTTGCAATATTGAGGAAAATCCCAGGTTCAGCTTTTGGTAATTTATTGAAAGAGACATTTGACTGAGAATAAAACCTCCAGGGAGATGCATTTCATGGAAACCCATCCAGACGCGTTCAGAACACACAGGAGTTTTCAATGGACATGGATGCTGTCACTGTACCAACAATTTTACATTGTTCATTATCACATTGTATCGTAAGGTTCCCACATTCAAAGCCAAGCTGGGGGGAAAATACTCTCCCAGAGGGTTTTGTGAGGTTCACACAAGAGAGAATAATGCATGGGACGTTTTCTATCAAGTTCCAAAGGGTGGAAGAAAAAGTACAATAAGAATCAAGAGAAAGTCCCCAAAATATTATTCATGAAATGAGTTCTAGCAGGCTGTGAAGGTGAAGAGAGAAGTCACATTTCCAAGTTCAAATTGTAGTGCTGGACTTTGAAATAAAAGAGGTAGAAAACCTTGTCCTGATTTGAGCAGATTCAAGGTCTGATATACTGGGCCCATTTTTAAATTTCCTTGCAAAACTTTCATACATCGATTTAGTACCAAAGGGCTGTTTTGCCCAGTTCCCAGGGGGCTCTAGCAAGCAGGCTAATTGCAGCCCTGCTAAGTCAGCGAAGGGAAGCTGCCTTTCCAGTGTGTTGCTCCTTTTAAAGGAGCTACATCCTGCCAGGGCCTTGGAATCATTACAGCTTCATGATAAAATTTCTGGTGATTTAATTAACACAAAGACATTTGAATAGTTTCTAGTGTTTTGTAATCTCCTTCTGAGTACCATATAATCAAGGACATTCAACTGGAACAGAATTAGCCTACTTTAAGGACACCCCAAACAAATCCATACATGCTGAAGTTATTTAATCATTGGTGCTGAGAAATGGATATGGTTAAGATGATGAACAGAGCTTCTCTATAGTGTATTTGATTGAAGGGAGTGCTCCTATAGAGATATTGATCTCTGGGATAAATAAAAACACTGGGGGTTAAAATCACATTGATTATTACTAACTACTGCTCCTTTTTCATTGAAAGCAATACAAGGTCCATCAAATAAGTTCTATATCCACAAATCAAAGGCCATTTTTTCATGTCCAAAACATTGGGAAAAAATGTTGTTACCAAATCTATCTTTTCAATCACCCCCATAACATAGGTAGCAACCGCTGTCAGCAGTGACACGTGCTCACATGAAGAGTAATGATAGGTTATTCTATCTTAGTCTTTTTGGTAATCAAGCACTCTGAAATTGTGATTGATTGCTGGCTTCAAGTGAGTTTTTTTCAAGGGCGATGTTCCAAAAGATTTCCTAAGGCCAAATCTAAAATAGCACAGTGGAAAAAACCCACAAATTTACCCCAATAATTGATGCTAGAAACTCTTTTCAAAATATTCCTCTGGAAATCATTTCTTTCAATGCAAATAACTAGGAAATTGTTCTAATTGTTTCATTAAAAGTACTGATCTTAAATCTGGAGTGTTCTGATTTGGCGAGTGACGAATGCGGGTTAATAACTGGGAAAATTCAAAATCTATTTTACAATGCACTGGCCTCAATATCTTTCTTTGGAATGAAAGAAAGCTGTGAGTCAGGACTTGAATTGATTTGTAACACAACTACTATGATTGGCTCTCAGCAAACAAAATAACGGTTCCCTTTGGTCACATGCAGACAATTGGTGGCCCAGTTGGGTGAACTAATTCTTTGACTTGGGAGAAGAGAGTATGTTTGTCAGGGCCCAGGAAGAGCTGAGTCATGTCAGCACAGGAATGTGTGATGATGTGACCTAGTCTGAATCACAACAGGATTTTCTATAACTCTGGTTTCCTGGCCCAGTAGAAGGAAGGATGCACTTTTCTCCAGAAAGTCAGCCTCATTTTCCTAGAGAAGACAGTTTAGTACACTGCTAAGCTGAGGGCAAAACGAACCTGCCAATTCCACCTGCTTAAGCCATCCACTGACATGAGACTAAAGAATTGCTCAACAAAATTAATGGCCGACACTTTAAAAAACTAAGTGGAAAGAAAATTCTGCACCAAGGGGGAGTCAGTCTGAAATTTATGGCAGTAGAAAGCACTTTAATCAAATAGCATAGCTGTATTTTAAAAAGATTGGATAATTTTATGATCAATAACAGTATTTGCAAGCCTGTATGCTAAAATGGGGAAAGCAAATCTCATGCTTCAAAGCCTAAGCTAGTTGCTTCAGGTGTCTAGGAGGAATGTTTCCATTACATACATCATTATAACCAGCCCAGGCAAATACCCATCTATTTCTGCTTTTACGTGAAGCATGAGGAATTGGTCACTGCAAGTGGCCTAAGACTAAGTTAAATGTCTGACATGGAGATTGTCTGGGCTCTTTTCCCATTAGCTATTAAAGAATAGAGGTGCTAGGTCTGTGTGGGGCTGGGTGGGGCTCGAATGGGGAAGGCAGAATGTTATGAGGAGTTAGTTTCCTCACATTTGAATAATTTGAAGCTGACAACTATATTTCCATTACCCTTTGGTGCAGGAGTGAGAGAAAAAAGGCAAATGCCAAAGAATGATGTCAACTAAATGCCCAAGGTTTAACCAAGTGACAGAGAGCTCAGGGGCTCATTCTATTTCCAATACATATTGGCATGAGCAGACAACTCATTAAAATACCAATCATCTCAGTATGTAAGGCCAGTTTTTCTGCAGTGAAATTGTGGAGTTTACTTTAAAAATCACTTATAAAAACATTGGAGGAAATTTAACATAAAAAGGGCTCACCATTACAAATATCAAGAGGAAGGGTTCAGTCTAACCAGGTCATTTGCAGCCCAATTCCAAGAGACTCCGTCACTTAAGAGGCAAAGAGCATTACTGTAAAGGAGTTTGATTTATCAGGATAAATCATAACAGGTAGTCAGCCTCTACTGTATCATTATTGCTTTCCAATTTAGACTAATTGTAGGAAAGAGCTGTCTGATTTACAGAATAGTTTTAGGAAGTAAAGTTGAATTACTTTTAAGCAGGCTGATTATAACCAAAGGCTTCAGCTTCCTCATTCTTCAAGTGATGGAGTTATAGGCAAACATACTTGAATTCTCAGCAGTGATTTCTTATCTATAGTGTCTTATAAATTGGATATTTATACTACCAAATGGTGCTCATTAGAACCAATGTGTCAGCCATTTTAAATTAAGCAGCAACCTATAGAAAAACTACAGATAGAGGTGTCTCATTCATTCCATTGAGGTCGCCGTAGGAAAGAAAAACAAAAGAGAAATTGGATGCTTTCTTTAGCTAATCAAACCATGGCTAAATAAAAATATATGATCATCATTAGATTTCTTAATACATGAATGTGGCTTGATTCTCTCATCATTATCTTGAGAAACTTAAAGAATAGCGGACTGGAACCCATTTTTCCCAGCAATATTACCCGGCGGCATGCCTCAGTGGAGAAACAGTAAGGTAGGCTGTGTCTCTTGCATGAAGAATGTTGGTAAGTGCTTACATTACAGGTGGACCGCATGTAAATGCAAAAGTGTTGCCTTAATGTCTTCCACCTGGAAACAGGAAATACTCGGTAGCCATTCCCATCCATCTCGTGCTGGGTTTTACATTAATAAGGTAATGCCTTTACGTTCTCTGAGGTTTCAGGGAGAAAGGCACACTGGGATAAGAGTTGTTATTATTTCCGAGACCTCCTGTCTCCAGCCAGCTTAAAGGCTGAGGGTCCCAAGGTGGTGCTCTAATAGCAGCACTAATAATGTGCAGTTACAGCACATCTCACGTGAGGCACTCCGCAGGCATTATACACATTTATTCATTAAACCTGAACACACCCCAGAGATAGGTTAACTGCTATGATACCCCTTTATGCCAAAGTAAATGAAAACAAAGGCAGGGGGAGAAGCAAGTTAGTCAAGACCATCTGATGAACCTGTAGTAAAGCAAGATGGTGTCCCGTTCCTGAGCGATTCAGTGAAAAGCTTGGCCTCATTTGGCATGAGCATATGCCTGTATGTATATGTTTATTTAATTTTATACCATCTTGTTCTACAAATAACTGGAGAACACTTATAATTATATTTAATACAGCTAGATAACGTAAATTGAAAATAAGTGGTTGGAGGAAAACACCCAAGGAAAATAAGAATATAAAAATGAGATGAAGCTGGAATGAAGTACAGTTTGTGTTTTAGATGAACAATGTTTAGCGAGTGCTTTTGTCACATATAAATTGTGCATAAATGGTAACCCATAGCCTCAGTTTCCCTATCTTCCCTGCCTTGGGAAGGGAATTTTTTTGTGCCGTGAGAAATAAAGGGCTACAGAAAACATTAAAAATTTGTAAAACTAGACTTCAAACCACGTTGCTGAGTGGTGAATCAGAAAAGTATCCTTAGGGCCCAATAAACTCTCAGATCTAGTGGAGCCTCTTCTAAAGGGTAAGAAAAGAGTGACATTTCCCCCACTATCTGGAGAAGTAAACAGCAGACAATGAGATAAACTAAGAGGAACACTGGTCACTGGCAGCAGAATGCTCTGTGCCCTGTGGAGATGGAGGTCATGGGTGAATTAGTGCCACAAATGGGGCAGTGACTCATGGTCTGGGCAGAGTCTGTAGGTGCCGGGGTATTTTGCAACAGCATGGACAGCAGCTCGTGGGCCAACCATAAGCTTAGTTTGCCTACGTGTAAGGGCAGCATGAACACAGATGAGCAAAATGTCAACCTGAGGGAGGAGGGTGGAGCTGCAAGTATATGTGAGATGGTTCTCCCCACCCCCATCTACCAACCCCAACCTCAGCTCCACCCTGGGAATCCCACAGAGACAGAAGAAAGACAGGATAATGAATGTCGTGTTTGATAAGTGTGGCTCTTCTTCTGACACACTTCCACTTCCAGGGGGAAGTGGAATTGACTGGAGGTACCTGAATATAGTGGAACATCCAATGAGAAGGAAAACTTTTTTCTAAGGATTTAAAAGACAAAATATATTTTCATTAGACTAGTATGGCTTAAATTGATATTTTCTTGGGATAATTACCTTCTAAATCTTTTTTTTTTTTTAGTCTCTATACTAACTTGATTATTTTTTTGTTGGTGTATGTGCATGTATGTGTTTTTTTGTTGTTGTTTCTTGAAGTCCTGATCAAATACTTGGAGACAAGTTTTGCACGTTGTGAAACATCCATGGGTGGAATTTAGATATCAGATGGGCACCTCAGACCTCTTAGTTTCTACCGAAGATCAGTTTGAAGCCTGATTCTATACCCTATGGAAGTCCCAAACTGTTGTTACTTTTTCTATACATGCATTAAAGTTTCATTTCTCATAGTTACCTCAGATGTAGGGACCCTGCCTTCACTTAGTTAATTTGGTTGAGATCATCCTGCTTTCCCACAGACGGTGTATTCTGTTCCATTTCACCAGCTGTGGAATCCAGCCTCAGTCTCCTCTGAAAATTCCTAACTCATAAAGAACTTTGGAATATAGTAAATTTGACCCTCCCCCCTTTTTTTTTTGATTGGGGAGGAGCTTACATTCCAACAACACAAACTTTTCAAGCTGGACACTGAAAATTCCTACTCATTCATTCATTCATACAAAAAACATTTATTAAGCACTTACACTGTGCCAAGCACAGTTCAAGATGCTGGGGGGTTTATCAGTGAATAAAACTGACAAAAATTCCCACCCTCATAGAGATTAAATTGTAGTAGGTGTTTGAATCAAGCCACTGGGTATTCCCAGAAGGGGTTTCCTGGCTGGTCCCTCTGTATATAGGCTGCAGCCTCTCCCAATTTTTCTGATTTTTCTCCCCCACACCTCTCCAGAACCAAACACAAAGTCCTCCAATTCTCTCATGAAAAGCAGTTAACTATTAATGTGGTGCCTTATCCCTTTTTTTGAATGATACCCTAAATGATATAATACAATATTTTCTTAGTCGAAGACAGTTACTTCCTTAGTAGTAACTCTGCTAGAAGTAGGGAAATTACATTATTCTTTTACTACTGTTATTTTGGTATAAACAGCTTAAGTTATCAGATATACATTCACAGGAGAACTCTCTTCCTTATGCTGCCAATGAATAGTTTTTAACATTGCTTCTAGAGTAACTTCTCATCTGTAAAGTTTTCACTTCTCAATCTCCTTACTTCCTGCAGTCTAACTGGGATCACCAGACATACTGCATAAGAGCCACTCCAGAAGTCAAAATGTGGGGAAAATGAAAGCCCTGGTTTTATTTCATATGTTACCACTCAGCACCACTAGTATTCTGTTCATAAATAATTTTAGTGATTTTTTAAAATACTTTCATAAATAAATTGGTCTTTAAAAGGTGGAAAAGCATGGGGAAGTAATCCATCCACTTTCCAATGGCCCTGGTAGTTTAACATATGAGCCAACAGTAGCCTTGGGGGTCATATCCAAGAATAACTAACTCTGCTATAGATATGTAGGGTAAATGAATATTGGAGAACAATCATATATCCACAAAGACTGAGCCTAGCCTAGGGAATGTGTGTATGAAAATAAAGATAAGTATCATGACAAATCTACTAGAAAAGTAAATGATGCTGAAACTGTAGATATGGGTTGATGTATATTTTAAAATTCAGTTCTCTTCCAAAGAAACAGTTTTACCACAATACAGAAGTCTCTAAAATCTCAGGTATTGAGTCCCAGAAGAGAAAAACAAAACAAAACATTGCTTTTGAGAGAAAAAGTCATAAGAATTTTACTTAATAAAGAAAATGTATTGTCAATATTTGTAGGTATATTTTCCTGATTTAAAGCACTGTCCTTGGGTGACTGGGTGGCTCAATCAATTACATGATGAACTTTTTGGCTCAGGTCATGATCTCACAGTTCGTGAGTTCATACTCCACATTGGACTCTGCACTAACTGTGTGAAGCCTGCTTGGGATTCTTTCTCTCTCCCTCCCTCTCTCTGCCCCTTCTGTGCTCTCTCTCTCTCTCTCTCTCTCCCTCTAATAAGTAAAAAATAAACTTAAAAAAATAAGAAAGCAACTGCCCTAACCAGAGAAGGATTACCTAGATCTGACAATCAATCTATACAGGATAGTACCTTCTGGAAATGGACTTTGTGAGTGTTCAAGAAGCAGGTCATCTGTGTTGAGGTGGAGTTTATTGGTGAATCAGCTGAAGGGTTATTTTTTGCCTGAGAGTGTTAGATAATGGTTGAGAAAGACCTGAGTGTCCAGTTTTCATGCAGAAAATGGTAGAATGTCAATTCCTAAAGGCTGGCAAGGGAAGTACCCATTAATAATGTGACAAAAACCCTTGCAGAGATAGAATTCCTTCAAGACAGGCATTGCAAGGATGCCCAACTGGAGTTCTGATGGGAGAAAATTTCATGTAGTAGAAATATAATCAGTTTGATCTCACAAATCACCATCCCTATGAAGTACATACATGGTCATTTATTCTTTCTTTGGATTGTCTAAATTCCCCTAGTTATTGGTCTCAAATGTCCCATAAGGAGATAGAAAAGGTACTTAAAGAAGGTCAGCCCCAAGCACTTATTTGTGCCCAAGAACAGAAAGACGAAAAACTCAGAAGGGTCTGATCTGAACAATATGGGTTCTAATAAGCTATGAAGTGTGTCCAGAGAAGCCAGGTGACCCCATTGCAAAAGCAAAACAAAGAGCAACAAACCTCTTGAGTAACTATTGCTTTGATTAGCTTTTCCTTAATCATCACAGTGATGAAATAGAATTTGGGTTCTCCCACCCACAAAAGGATTTGTCTATGATACCCATAAATGTGTGGGATCCACTTAGAAATGGACAAATACAAAATCTAATTAACATAGTAGTCTCTTTATGTCAGGCATATTCTAAGAGTTCAATGAAGATCAACCCACTTATTTGTCATAAAAATGTACAAGAAAGGCATTACTATATCTGAGGGCAAGCTGTTTAAGCAGAGGCAGAAGCCCAGCTACAAATTATCCACTAGGTGTCTTTCTGTGTGTAGCTCTAAGAAGGCTCAGTGCTGGCCAAGTATTTATAAGAAGCTCAGGCTAGAGTTATTGCATAGAAAATGTCCTCCAGGCAAGATGTCTTACCAACCACTTCCACCTGTCTGCCAATGCCTGCAAATTGCCAAAACCAAAGTGGTCTAAGATCTCGGAGAGTACAAGTATCTTAATAAATGAGTTGTTCTTTCTATGTGGAGAAAATAATAATCTTAAGGATGTTGATTAAGGATTTTTCCAGTCTCCTGCAATATGTATGTGTGTATGTGGGGGAGATAATCTTAAAATGGACTTAGGGATTCACTTGGAGGAGAAGGTGGAGGCTTAAAGAGCCATGTAGAGAAAGAAGGCCTTCAATCTCTCTCCTTTGCTATTATTATTATTATTATTAATTATCAATTTAATCATCATAATCATTTTTGCCACTTTGGCACTTATATTGTTAGCCATTATAAAAATGTGTTTTAAAAAGAAATAGAGAAGGTAGAAGAAAAAAAAGTAAAAAAAAATGTTAAGGCAGTAGAGGCCTACAGGAGAAAATGAAATGTAAAAATTGAGAATAATAAAAAAGAGAATAAAGTAAGAGTGGGTATGAGATAATTAAAATTCCAGAAGAATAAAATGTAGAATTTGAAAATAAGATTAAGCAAATGAGATTTAAAATAAAAGATAAAGGGATGGATCATTAAAATTATAAAACTATAGATGATTAAGAAGTAAGATAAAATACTTCAACCCCAAAGATAAAAAGTTTAAATGTAAAAATAGATAAAACTAAGGATTGGTAGGAATTAAACACTAAGTAGGAAAAAATTAAGGCATTGAAACTAAAAATAAAGAGGCTTAAAGGAAAATATGTTAAGAAGAAATAAGTGAGCTATGGAAGGAAAAATAAGGATAAAAAGGTCTTTGAACAGTTCACAAATAAGTCTTGTTTAAAACATTTATATATTGGGTCCTTCTTATGCTGACAAAAGACCAACATCCTCTGTGTGTTAAGGTTGAGGGAGGAAGGGCTGGGTTACATCTTGACCAGAAGCCGAAACCTCTTAGAGATCCTTCTAAGCTGTGCTGTGATATGTCAAAAGGTGTGTTGTCAACACAAAGAGAGAGCTGGGAGCATTCCTGAGCTTCCCCTCACTGATCCCAATATTTCATGTTGTGATTTTGGTCATCCATTAATTCTTAATTCTCATAAACAGAGCTCATGGACTACTACAGTATCCATTGATGAACAGCAGGAAATCTGAATCATGAGCAGCTACATCAGCTACAAATTTTTTCTCTATTAAATCTCCTTTCTATAATTTGCAAACTTATCTTAGTGAAAAATATTTTTTAATGATTATCTGATTAGGGTACACAGTAGCTATTTTATACTTGCCATTTTTACTATATCAGTGAAGTTGTTTCCCATCACCATAAATTTTGAAAAGATCCTGTTGTCATGCACATAGACATTGGCCCTCTTTTACATCAGATGGTATCTGTGCCTCTTTCCTTTTGGGGAACATCCTTTCTTCCTCAGCTGCTCTCCACTTGGACATGCCTGAGGTCCAGATAGGTGGTCCACCATCCTGCCTGCCTAGCAGCAGTTAGTGGCTTAAAAGTATGTGACCTCTGCCCAGTTTCCCCTGACATCCTCACCTCCTAGCCTGCATATCAGTTCAAGAAGTGAGAATATGACCTTAATCAGCCAATCAGAGGCTTCCACTGGGATTTTCCTAATCTGCGCCAGAGGGGAGAAGGACTTAGAAGTCTAAAAGGTACTTCATACATGGAGAAGAGAAAGTTGAGAAAAATGAAACCAATCATAAAGAGTTATGCCCTCTGAAGCCCAGAAATGAGAGAGCCTCTTATTCTGTGATTTCCATGTTCTTGTTATAATTTGGTCACATGAGCCAATAAATTCACCTTTTTATTTAAAAGGTTTCTTCCATATGCAATCAGAAGAGTTCTAAATAATATATATATATATACACATATAGATTGCATTTGAAAATCCTTTGTCCTTCATTTGTCTTTTCACAGTGCCTTTGTTTGTTGTTGTTGTTTTGTTTTGTTTTCCGCTCCCAGGTGCAGATTCTTACCTATGGCCCAGCCTCTGAGCTTTCCATCTCACATCGGGACTGCTTTATTGTTTTTTGCAATTACTAAACACAAACACTCCCTGTCTCCGATGTTGTATTCAGTTATAGTGTCCACTACCTGGGTGGCTTGGGCCTTCATTTAATGAGAACATTCTTTTGTTTTTCCATTTATCATCTTGGTTAACTGGAGTAAACTAGCTTGGATTGGTATGGATTATACTGACACACTAATTTTATGATTTGTGCTCTTTCTCCAACTCCAGGACCCACTGTGGAAATGATTTTCTTATGCCAGATTTCGTTCCTAAGAAATATTTTTTCTTAGGGAACCCGCTATCACCATTTAGGCACTAGAAAAACTAAGATATTTGTTTACGCATGTGTCAAACCCCAGTTTGCAATTCAGAGTTTTGTTCCTGGGAATTTATAAAGGCTATTCTTCAACCCCTCCTAGGTAATCAGTCATTTCAAAGAAGTAACAGGGAAGACAGGCTGTGGCCACCTTCAACCTTAGGAGTCTAGTTTTTAATCTGACTACAAACTCTGTCTAACACACTCAAATGCTCTGCAGTGATTTATCTATTTCTTTACTAGTTTTGCATTCCTCCTATTTGCTTGCAAATGTTTTTGAATAACATAAAGTTCTAACAATATGGGAACAGATTAGCTGTGAAACACTTGTTTGATGGCATATTCTGAATTCATTAAAATGGATTATAATGGATCAAAATGAAAACTTTTTTTTGTCACAGTGGGTAGAGAACAAATATAATTTGAACATCAAATATGAAACAGGTACTAAGCTAGGCAATTTCCTATATATTATCCTATGTACCTCAGTCTATTTCTCAGTAGCCTGTGCAGCATGTATTAATGTATTAGTTCCATGTGATAAAGGAGGGAAAGGAGACTCAGAAAATTGAATAATTCCTCAGTCACTTAGCATGTCAAGGATAAGGCTAAGATTCAAATTTGCACCTCTCTGATTACAAAGTTCAAAGTCCAACTTTTCTACTCTAACATGTAGAAAAATATATACATTTGAATAAGAACTCTAAGGAATAGGAAAAAATGAAATTGGCTGTTGTGCTTTGGAGATGTCTAGAAAGATACATTTCCTAATATTATTACTCTCCTCTTAAGTAAAAAGGGTGGAGGACTTGAAGTAAATCAAGCCCAATTATTTTTTATTTTCTCAGATGATCGACCATCTAGTGCTCCCCCCCGGGTAAGAGAAAAGTTATCTTCAAGTAAAAGCTACTAATATTAAGGATCTACTGCATTTCACTGACTATAAGACACCCTTAGTTATAAAACACACTATTATTGTATTATTCCTATGATGGTTAATTTAAGGTGTCAATTTGACTGGATCATGGGATACCCAGATATTTGGTTAAATATTATTGTCTGCAAGACTGTTTCTGAATGATTAGCACTTCAATCAGTAGACTGAATAAAGCAGATTGCCCTCCTTGATGTGGGTATGCATCATCCAACCCGTTGAGGGACTGGATAGAACAAAACGTGGAGAAAAAATACTCCCCCTTTTGCCTGATTGCTAGAGCATCCGCATCAGTCTTCTCCTGCCCTTACAGTGAGTTTTACCATGGACTCCCCTGTACTCAGGCCTTTGAACTCAGACTAAACTGCACCATCAGCTTTCCTGGGTCTCCAGCTTTGCAGATTGTAGATCAAGAAACTTCAGCTTCTTTTATATGAGCCCATTCTTCAGAATAAATGTAATAAGTCTCCCTCTCCCTCTCCCCACTGATAGATAGACAGATAGATAGATAATCTCTCTCTCTCTACATATATCTCCTTTTGGTTCAATTTCACTAAAGAATCCTGACTAATACCACCAGTAAGAAAGATAAAATGCTATTAATTAAAGTATGAAAGAGTTGAGGCGACTGGGTGGCTCAGTCGGTTAAGCATCCGACTTGAGCTCAGGTCATGATCTCACGGTTTGTGGGTTCAAGCCCTGCGTCGGGCTCTGTGCTGACAGCTAGCTCAGAGCCTGGAGGCTTCTGATTCTGTGTCTCCTTCTCTCTCTGACCCTCGCCTGCTTGCGTTGTCTCTCTCTGTCTCTCAAAAATAAATAAAAAACATTAAAAAAATAAATAAAGTATGAAGGAGTTGGTGAACTTTTTCTGTAAATGGCCAGATAGTCTTCATTTTAGGATTTGAGGGCTATAAGTTCTCTGTTGCAGTTGCTGAATTCTGCCATGATAGCAGGAGAGCAACCGTAGACAGTACAAAAACAAATGGGCGTGTCTGTGTTTCAGTAAAATTTTATTTATGGATGTTGAAATTTAAATTTCATGAAACTATGATATATCATGAACCATTATTTTTTCTTGAATTCTTTTCAACTATTTAAAAATGAAAAACTTTTATTTCTAGAACCATGCGAAAGCAGATGATGAGCTGGATTTGATCTATACAAAATTATGGTTTCTTAGCACATTAATACAAGAGGTATCTAGCTTTCAGAGATGTTAGAATGTAGAAATACGTGCCTCTTAGATTGAAATGTGATAGTTAACTCAATATTGTAGAGTACTACAAATCCTTTGATTTCCCTGAGTTTTGACATTAATAATATATCTCTACAATGCTTTGCCATCTAGCCTTTGGCACTCAGCAATGATGGCCAGTGAGCAGAGTTTGTTCCTTCTGGGAAATAGTGAGAGCTGGATGTGAAATGGAGAAAGTTGAAAAGAAAGTTAGAGAACTCATGGAGTATGGGATAGTCTCTTAGAATCTGAATGTTAGGGAAATAATAATACATATCATTTGTATATCACTTTACAGTCTATAAAGTATTTATGCATGCATAAATTTATGCATTTATGCATAATAATAAATAATAATAAAAGCATTTATGCATGCATAGATTCACCATGAATCTATGAGGTAACCATGGTAGAAATTAGCTGAAAGTTAAAAAAAAAAACCCCAAATATTTAGGTGAACTAAGTGAATGATTTAAAAAATCAAGTGAATTAGAGTTATGCACAGTAAGAAGTAGACACTGAGCTTGTCTTTTGACTATACGATTGTTCTTCCTTTATGCAAAAGGCTCATATTCAGTTGAGTGTTTCTGAGGGTGAAAGCTTAGCAGACATATTTCAATGTACTGGGAAGAAGAGATGAGAAAGACAGGTAAGATCCAGTGTTCCCAGTGCTTCAAATAATTTCTACCACTTAAGCAAATTGAAGGAGAGAGAGTTTTCTCACTTTTGACAGTGGTTACAGGGTCATAGTCTCTCTCTTTTTCTTTAAAGTATTGACTTCAGCAGAACCACTACTACTTAGCTAATTTTAGTCAAAGCTATTTTCAGGACACTGTATGTGCATATCTAAGCCAAAATGTGACTGGTTCATTAATTAAATTTAAACATTTTGACAGTTATCTCAGATTTCACTTCCTAGTTCTGTTTTTTCTCTTCCTTATTTAAGCCAAGTAATCTGATATGGAAACAGCATGGACTTTGGAACTAGGGAGTTGAAACCCAGATGTGCTGTTTATTAGTTTGTGACTCTCAGCAAATTACTTAACCTGACTGAACTCTTTCATTATTCTTATTTCAAGAAGGGGGTAATGTTGACTAACATTGTAGAAAAGTTATCAATGATTTCATGCACAGAAAGCCCATAGAAAGATGCCTGGCACATAGTGATATGTATTAGCTATAACTGTAAGCATTAAGTGAGAATCATAGATAAAGCATCCAAAATAGCACCTAGTGCATGATAGACAATTTCTTACAGAGCAAAAACCAAGATCCTTTTTTTCCATTTTATTTGAGAGATTGAGGGAGGGAGAGAGAGAGAGTGCGACAGAGAGAAATAGAGAATCCCAAGTAGGCTCGATGTGGGGCTCAACGTGGGGCTTGATCCCATAACCCTGGGATCCTGACCTGAGCCAAAATCCAGAGTCAGATGGTCAATCGATGGAGCCACCCAGGCACCCAATAAGATCCTTTCTATATGGATTCTTCAGTCTCCTTTTTAACCAGTTATAATGCTGTATCTCCCTTCCCCCAACACAGAAAATATGACTAAATAGCACAGTTCCAGTCACTACAGTTGTTCTTTGCTGAATTTCTTTACCCTCATTTTCTCATGTTTCCACTAAGGGCTGTCAGTCAATAAATTATGCCAGGTCATACTTTATATATAATTAATAAATGATTCACTCTCCTCCACTCCAATAAAACCTTTTCTTTTTTTCTTTATATTTCTACTTTTATTAGCTTCTCTCTTAAAGATCGAATATTTGATTACCCCTTCACACACCCTTTGAGATCTATGAACGCAATGTATATTTCTCTGCCCCTTATTTTATGAGATCTCTCAGCAGTCGTGGACACTGCTGACATCTTCTCAGTCCTTGAAAGATTCTTTTTCCTTGTCTTTCACACCACTTATCCGGCCTCTCTGACTCTTCTGTCTGTTTCTCTTGCAGGATCCTCCTTCTCTGTCAAATCATTAAATATTAGAGCACCTCAAGCTCCCTCCTAGTCTTCTCCTTTTCTCATCAGAGTTCTTTTACAGGTAATTTGTTTTACTTTTTAACTTTTTAAAAAGTTTATTTATTTATTTTGAGAGAGAGAGCACAAGAGGTGAGGAGTGGAGAGGAGAGAGAGAACCCCAAGCAGGCTCCATGCCATTAGCATAGAGCCTGATGTGGCTTGAACTCATGAACCGTGAAATCATGACCTGAGCAGAAACCAAGAGTTGGCCCCTTCACCGACTGAGTAGGCCCCATCCCTACTTTTTAACTTTAGTATTTATGTTCTTGTCCATCTTCCCAGAAATCCAAGCTAAAAAATTCAGTGCAATCCTGTCCGTCTCTCCCCTACTTCTAATCCTTTTCCAATGTGTTATGTAATATGTTTGATACATGACCTAACTTCTCATAAGACAGAATTAATCTCATACTTACAAAATCTGTATAATTTAGTTCCCACCAACTTTACTCCCTCCACAAATTATATATTCCAAAGATGAATGTTCCACTTATTGTTCTTAGAAAAGCCCATAACTACAAGAGAGCATCTCTCCACCCCCTTCTTAAATGAAGACTTAAATGAATTCTTGGTGAGTATTTTGAAGAGCCATTACTAGAATGGGCATTCGACAGACTTCTGTGTCAATAAAAACAAGTCGAATATGTGATAAAGTGGTTCTGTCCTTGATCAGGTTTACTCCAAGAAGAAAAAAAGAAAGAGATGAAAAAACAAAAGCCAAAAACCTCTTTTTTATCATTTGGCTATTGCTGTATTAACTAACCACCTAACCCCAGTGGTATAGACAATACCACTTATTTCTTTTGTACCTGTAGGTTGGCTGGGGGGTGGCTGAGCTCTGCAGGGAGCTCTGCATCCAGATGGACTTGGGTCTTTGCCATGGGTTTCCCTCTGGTTGGTTCCACGTGTATTCATCCTGGGGTCCAGGTTGAATAAGAAGCCACTTGGGTAAAGATCTCCTCATGGCATTGGCATTAGTGCAGGGAGCTAGCCGAAACACATGAGCTGTCTTACAATTGAAGCTTGAAACTGGCTCTCTGTTGCTGGTGCTATATTCTGTGGGCAAAAGAAAGTTACACAGAGCCTCCCACAGTCAAAGGGCAGACAAGCAATTACCCCTTTCTGTGGAAGGAACTGCAAAGTTATATAGCAAAAGACAGGGACACCAAGAAGGGTAAAGAATTGGAGTGGCCAATTCAGTCTACCATACCTAGTCCACACTAATAGGACAGTGAATTAATCTTCAGTGTGAGATTCACTGTGGTATTCCCTTTCTCCCTTCTCCCCTCCCCACCATGTTTATCCTTCAGAGATAAATTTCATGTATCAGGAGACATACAAGAAAGACAGGCTTGCCTTCAGCACACATTCCTGGAAATACAACTCAACTGATCAAGACAATGGGTCCTGAAGAGGTAACTGTGTGGTCCCAGACACTCAACACCTTTACCTTACTGAACACTTGGGATGGAATAACACACTCAGGTGGGGAGAAAAATGAATTGAGAAAGCGACTGGATTCCTGCAATGGGTGGGGGTGAGGCTTCCAGAGAAGCAAGTAGACTTTACCTAGAAGTTTTGAGGAAGTGTCTAAAGAAGACTGAGGTCAACCTCGCCGATCCTGAGTTATCAGAGTAGACTATTTGTCCCCATGGCATCTGACACCGTTTTTCAGACATAGCTGGCTTTCAATATACAGCAGACTGAATTAGAATAATACAGATCTCTGATTTACTATGGTTAATAGATTAATGCAATTTGCTGAAAGTAGATTATAACAATGCACAGTCTAACATACATAAATTCTATTTGATGAACAAATTTTTTTGGGAGAAATGCCAATTCAAGTAAAACTTTTTTTTTTTTTTTTTTTTTTTTTTGCCTTTGGCAAGCATAGGCTTTACTGATCATTTGTATGTCATTTTACAAGCTATTTATCATCATTGTCAGTTTTGGGAAATCATATGGGGGGGCTGTGGTTTAGGGTAGAGACTGAACCTCCAGGAGCTTTGGTTTCCTCTTCCTGGGCCTAGTCCTGACTTTCTGTGTGACTTTGAGCAGGACATTCAACCTCTTTAAGCCTCAATTTTTTCTTCTGTAAAATGAGTACTTTGAAGCACACGACTGGTCTAATTTTCACATTTTAAAAAGACTACACAGGTTGTTATAAACTTTTCCCGTGCAAGTAAGCTAAGTTTAGACAGAAATAGAGGGGAAGAAATTTTTCTGAGGCAAAGGCATCTACTTAACAACTCTATCTTTTAGTTTTTATGACTCACTCTTGGGCACAGGCATTTTATGACTTGTAACAGCTTAATGGTCCTGCTGGGTTAACTCCTCCTGCAGGTTATGTTCCTCATCCCTGAAACACATGCCACACCTTCCGTGTGCTGAGAAGGTCAGATGAAAATGTAATGCCTGTGAGAATAGCTTCATCATGTATGATGTATAAGGCCCTGGGGAGAGTCTTCCTTTTCCGATGCCTTCCCTCTCTCTCCATCCTTGCTGCCTGCAGAAAAATGAAAAACAATTATGTCTCTTGCACCATGGAGACAGAAGTACAAAAAATAAACAGTGACTGATTAAGGCAAGTGGCTTTATTACAGGGTAAAAAACCACACACACACACACAGCCTCATCCATAACAGCAAAATGGAGAAAAATGGTAATGAATAATTAAGCAGAATAATACAGTCGTGATAACAATAAAAACCAATGAATGATGCGATTTTATTTGTAATAATACGACTGTTGGTCGTGATGAAGTGTCCCCATTTTGACTGTTTCTGGCAGAGGTGTAAGCACAGTGTGGCTTTTCATTCATTTCCCCTAAGAACACATCTGAAAGAGCTGTGACTGTTCTCTTCCCACATCCTGAGAATTCTGTCTTCACTCCTTTCCTTTCCAATTATATAAAACGCACACTCACTTTTAGTTTCCTCTGATGTTTCTAGCCTGGGATTAGCACCAACAATGCAATTGAATCCTCAGGAATGTTCTTGTTGTGACAGAAGGTCCAAGCTGTCAGGTGATTTCATGCCGGTTGGCAATCCCTTGGGTATTCAGGTACCTCCCTACCCCCCTTCTCCTGCAGACATTTACTGGAGCAATAAATGTAGTGCAGTCATAGAGGAAAATAAAGGCAGAGGATCTTGAATAGAGAGAAACTGACAGCGTGTTAGGAACACCAATGTAGCAATCCTCATACACAATAGCAAAGCTTATTTCACCAGGCTGTGCTCTTCAGTGTTTTTGTGAAGTAGTTTAGCATGTAGTCTCAGGCACTGCACAGTTTAGCCTAAGAAATCAGTGCCAAGGAGTTACAGCATGTTCCGAGGGTCCAGATTGCTCAACTGGTTAGAAAGCGTAAGTAGGTTATCTGATTCTCGAAGAGCTACAAAGGTGGCAGAGTAAATGATATCTTTTCCTGGGGCTAACAATGAGGCACAGATAATTGAGCTGCCAGCAGAGCCCCTCCGGCTCCACCCTCCAAACAATGTGTGTCACACTGAAACAGAAATAATAAGAAAACTTGGAGACCTTTGAGCATATCAAAGATAAGATCCTCGTGCTTTTGTTTCCCGCAGGTTTTTTGCACTTGGGTATCATTAACCTAACCTGTAAGTGCACACGGTTTACTAAAAAAATAACCTCTGTCTTTGTATTTCAACCTGTCCTTCTTATTGGTAGGGAAGGAAGGGTGTGTTTTGATCTTGCATAGTAATTCAGAGATTGGAAGAGGACCTTCAATTCCAAGGGTCAGTATATATTCGAGTAGATTAAAAGTATTGGATAGACCTTATGTGAAAAGGCTAAATGCCCCTCCTGGTTTTCAAGGGAATTTAGATTAGGCTGGTTTTCAGAAAAATGGGTTTACATCACCGAGGAAACACTGCATACAATTATAGGTTATGTAAAAATCAAGTAAATAAAAGCTGTCAAGTCGTAGTAGAAGAGCATTGCAGCGAGCGGGTGTGATGGATAGAGAGGTTTGGGAATGGCTGGGCCTAAGGCAAAGTTATTCTAACTACCAACATTATGTAGCTGTTTTTGAGGTTAAAAGTCAAATGTACGTGCATTCTCATTTTCTCCTCCCAACTATCAGATGAGTCAGGTCCTATTATCATTCTCATTTTACATATGAAGTTTACATTTTGTCTCAATGTGGTCTAATCCTCAGGGCCTGCAATATCTGTTCAGTGGGACCTAGGTTAAATCTTGACTTTACCATTTACTAGTTGTATTCCCTTGCCAAGGTACTCCTTCTACGTGCGGATAATGAGATGTGTCTCAAAGGGTAATTAAGATTTCCGCTTCTCTCTTGCACTAGTTTCTCAGTTGGTAGCTCCCAATGTCCTCATGCTTTCTATATCCACATTGCCATTATTTTGGTTCAGTCACCTGTCGCCTTCTCCTTGGACTTTTATATAATCCCTTATGTGGACCCTTTGCTTTCTGTCTCAAGTCTCTATATTCACTTTTTATAACACCGTCAAAGATACGTTTCCAAAGTAGATATCTGTTATGCTATCTCCCCGCCTTAAATATGCTGACAGTTCCGTACTGTCTACAGAAAAAAAGTCCAGACTTCTTAGTGTAAATTGTAAGATCCTACCATTCCCTGGGACGTAATCTCACCTACCTCCTTTTAGGCCACTGCCATTGTGACCCCGCACTATGGCCATTTCACATGACCTGTCAGCTCCTGAATGTGGCCTGCGCTCTCCCGCTTCTATATCTCTGTACAGGCCCTGACCTCTGCCAGGAATGCCCATCTTCATGATTTCTTCTTGGTCAATTACTTCTCCCTAAAAATCCACTTTAATGATAATCTTCTGCACAAACCTCCCCAGTTAGTAGCTGGATATACCAAACTATTATAGGGCTTCATTCTTTAGCTTTTCTTTCTTTTCAATTAAAATGAAAAGTTATTTTTATCAGTTGTAGATGCACAAGATTTCAGAGTCACATGGTCCTTTAGGATCAAAGGATAAACAAGTTCCTTGGCTCGCTCTTTCCTACCGTAAGTTTACTTCTCAGAGGTTGCCATTTTCAATTTTTTTGGTAGTTGTGTCTAGTTACAACCATCTTCGTAAATGATATGCTGGTGGTACTGCTTCTTGATTTTTTAGTTTTAGATCTCAATTTCTGAATTTCTTCTGCACTTTCCTCCCCTTAGAACCATCCTAGCTCCAATGTTTAGCACTATTTATCTGTGATTCACAGGTGAACCATGCTGTATATGCCATGATTATATTTCTTTTTTATACTGTTTGTTGTTTAGCTAAAAACTAATAAGTGAAGATGTTAGAGTGCCTACTACCAATTTCTTTCAAAATTCTTTGCTAGAAGTATCACTCAAACTTATCAGGTGAGATCTTATTTTCCCTTTTTTTTTTTTTTCTGGGAAACATCCTTTCTGGAGTCTTTTATTTTGCTGCTTCAATCTGGAGCAAACTTTCTCTGGGTCTACAGCCCACCTTGTCCCAGGATGTCCCTTTATCCTCATGAGAGGAGTGTTTTTACTCTCTCTTTTATGGTTGGTCCCCTTTGTTGAATCCCAAATGCCCCTTTCTTTAAGCTCCATCCACATTTTGCTGGAGTGCGTTTTCTAGTAGGTCACTAAGAAAGGACATAGGAATGTTAAATTTTTTGAGACTTTGAAGGTTTTAAAACACCTTCATTGTACTCTCACCCTTGTTTGATTATTTTCTGGATATAGAATTCGAGGTTAGAAACAATTTTCATTCAGAATTTTATCTTCCAGGGATGCATCTGAGAAAGCAGGTGGCACTCTATTTTCTGATAATTTGCCTGCCATCTGCAGTCTGTTTTTGTTGTTTGTTTAAAATTAAACAATTTTTTAAAATATGGAAGTTTGGGGGATTTTTACTCCACCTCTGGTGGTCCAAAATGTTAACAATGTGCCTTGATATAGGTCATTTCATTCATTGCCCTAGGCCCTTGTTGGCATCTTTTCATTTGGAAATCCATGTGCTTTGATTCTGAAAGTCTACTGAATAATTTCCTTGATAATTTTCCCTCTCCATCTTTCCTATTTTCTTTTTCAAGAACTCTTAGGATTCAGATGTTGGCTGTTTTTGGTCTTGTATTTTTATCTTCTTTTATCTCCTGTTCTCTGTCTCCTTCCCTCTCTGTCTCTTTGTCTCTCTCTCTCTTTTGTTCCACTTTAGGGAGCTTCCTCAAATTTATCTTTTAGCATGTCTACTGAATTTTTATTTCTTGTACCATATTTAAAATTTTATTATTTATTTTTTTAATGCTTTATTTATTTTTGAGAGAAAGACAGAGTGAGAGCAGGGGAGGGGCAGAGAGAGGAGACGCAGCATCTGAAACAGGTTCCAGGCTCTGAACTGTCAGCACAGAGCCCGAAGTGGGGCTCGAACTCACGAACCTCAAGATCATGACTGGAGCCACCCAGGTGCCTCATATTTTTTATTTTAAATGTTCTTTTAGTTTTCTGAAATTAATAAAAAAGCATTGTCTTATTGCATTATTGTAATATTATCTTATGATAAAGATACTGATGATAGGTTTTATAGATTTCTTCCTTCCTTTCATGTTTTCCAAGTTTCTTTCTTTTCTTTCTTTCCTTCTTTCTTTCTGTCTGTCTCCCATCAAATTTCTTTGACTATTTAGCAATCTATTTATATTTATTAATGAAACATTAAAAAGTGACAGGAAGATCTGTATATAGGGTGGAACTAATTAAATGCTACACTTCCCAGTAGGGTGACAATGTTGAAAGTCTTTATTGGGGGTCTCCAAATGGCAGCATCTCTAGGACTTTTCTTCCCAGAGTAACTCTCCCACCTTTTGATTAGCAGGTATAAGCCTGAGGGGCAATTCTCTCTAGAACTTTGCCAAGTAAGGAGGCTGGGGCAGTGTCCAGAATATAGACTTTTACTTAATCTTCCTTTTTTCAGACTTGAATCCTAACTCTCATCTGGGACTAGTTTTCTTACATCCTGAGCTTCTGTCAACTAAAGGTCCTTAGAAAGTAAAATTCTAGTCTTCACCCAGGGCTGGGAAAGGGATCATATCTCTGAGCAGCTAGGGTGCAGATTTCTATGCGTTTCTTAATTAGACTTCTTTTAGCTGTATACTTTACTTTCATAGGTAGTTAATGCCTCCATATTCCAAGGCTTTTCAGAATCCTTGTAAGATTTGGCTCATTTCTAGAGTTTCCTTAAAATAGGATAGAATTTCTGCCATACTAGTTATTACTTATTCTTCCTTTCTTGCTTTCAACTTAAAATCTGCTTCCTGTTGTCTCCTCTTTCTTTTCTGAGTACGTGCTTTTATCTATTTTAATCTTATTACTGCGAGTTTAGGAAGAAAACATGGTAAATATTATGTGTTCAATCATCCATGTTTATCTGGAACTCCCTTTCTGTCTTATTTTGATTCATTCATACCCACATACACTAAGGCTAGGCCTAAAGATAAAATCAATTATTTCCATCAGCTTTGGTCAACAATTTTGCTTCTATTTTTCCTGATGTAAGCAGGTTGTCATAGAAGTCAAGATAGTTAAGTATTGTAATTTTCTGTTACAATAATGGTTTTCTTTTTATCCCTGGGTAAGAAAAATTGGTTGTGAGCCTGGAATCTAAGAACAAAGTTTTACAGAGGAAAAAAACAACACTTTTATGTAGTGGTATTTTGAAAAGGTGATAAGAACTTTTATTATCGCCTCTCTGTACTTGTCTGTGGCTCCTAACAGTCATACTCAAGGATACACATTCCTCCACATTTACAATGTTTTCAGCCTCAAAGACCTGACTCCTCAAAAGAGGGGGCTGGACCAGACCAGTTTTGTGATGGGCTTGTGAGAGACTTTGCTTTACCTTCTCATAGTCCTTACTCTAAGCGCAGCTCATTCTTGACTATTTCATGATCTGGGGACACACATTGCTAATTTTATTGTTCAATGCCTTTCTTTTCCTTTTTCTTGTGCAATGAGTGATGTTCCACATGGAGGATTAAGATATATAATAACAAAACAGAAACTCTCACGTTTAGCTGTAGCTAGATTTATGGCTAAGTTTATGGAGATTACTTAGGGCTGGGAACACATGTCCAAGAACATCTCTGCAGTTACAACACGGCATGGAGTGAGATGCTATTACAGACTGTGGAGAGTAAACACCTCTGAGGTTGTGTGTCACTTCCTGCAGGCCCATGAGTCTTTCTGATTTAAGTGGAAAGGTGTCTGTTAGTAAGGCAAACAAAACCTAGTTTAACCTCTGGTTTCCAACATCTGGAATACTTATCCCGTGGCAACTGTATGGTTCACTGAACACTCACTATTTCAATGATCCACCAAAGCACAATATGGGCTTGAAAGGAGATTGCGCGCCTGCCTTGGGAAAAAAAAAAAAAAAAAAGTCTGACTCCGAACAGTTATCACTGAGAATACCAAAAGGATTTGAGATAACAGTGTCACCATTGACTCCACAGCCGGGCTACATGGACTGTGCTCTGGTGAGAGCCTGCTTTCCTAATGCCATGAGAAAAGACACAGAAAGAGCCTTCCTCTGGCCCTCATTGCAAACACAAGACTTTTCTTGTTCTCTTTAAAGACTGTTTAATCCGTACACTTAATTTCAAATTTTTATTTCTCTGTGTCTGAATGGAATCCAAATAATTCGACTTTGATTCTTTTTAAAATTGCTTGAGTGAGTCAAATATTCTTTTTTTGATCTTCCATGCTCCACCTTCACATTTTTATATACTCAGACATGAAACAAAGAACCACTAGAATAGACAAGACAACTCATCTGGCAACATACACCCGAATCTTTTTTTCCACAGCTTCTGGGAACATGCTCTTTCTCAACTGCTGAAGTGGAATACAAAGTGTGGTTACTGCAGACTGGAGAATGGGGGTGGGGTGCGATTTCATAATGGCACCAGGGACCACAGTCAGGGAAGTAGCGAGACCTTTACCCAGCAGAGTTAACTAGAAGCCATAAAAATATCTAGGAGCAGGCCTGAGTGAAGCATGTGTTCAGTTAGTTATTGAAACAAAAGTATGTGGCTTGCCTCAAGTTCCTGGTAATGACTTCAGGGTTGATTGACTTGGTATTCGTCTGTGTGTATGATTATTTTTCTCCATTTAAGAATAAACTATAGGGGTGCCTGGGTGGCTCAGTTGGCTAAACGTTCAACTTCGGCTCAGATCATGATCTCGCAGTCCGTGAGTTCGAGCCCCGCATCTGTTCTGTGCTGGCAGCTCAGAGCCTGGAGCCTGTTTCAGATTCTGTGTCTCTCTTTCTCTCTCTGCCCCTCCCCTGCTCATGCTCTGTTTCTCTCTGTCTCTAAAATAAATAAACCAAAAAAATTTTTTTTTTTTAAAATAATAAACTATAAGGAACAGATGCTGTACAGCTTCTGGAGATTTATTCCTTCTAGCCAGTGGCAACTTTGGTTTTTACTGGCTGAAGCCCTTGGGCAAGTTGCAAAACATCGCCTTGTGAAAATGTTATGAGCGTGTTCTTGAAGCTCTAGTGCCCTCGTGCAGCTCTTTGCAGCTGAAGACTCTCTATGCACCTCCCTCCTAACTGGGCATCTTGAAAATTTCCTTCCCTCCAAACTCTTCATTGGATAACAGTAATTACCTCCCACCCCCCACCCCCGTTTAGAACAGCTTACAAATATTGGCTAAGATCTGACCTCGTTGGTTCTTATTCTGTGTAGCAGGTATAATTATGACTGTTTTACAAATACCAAAAGAGAACCTGAGGAAAGTTGATTTGGCCAAGGTTGCAACGTATGAATGCAATGAGTAGCAGCGGTGAATTCAAAATTCAAGACTTTAGACTCCAAAATACTACCATTTTTTCCCCTAAAGATCTATTTCGTGTCTTTCTCATGGGAGGGCAAAATAGCTTATTTATAGAGTCAAACAATAGCAGATAACTAGACCAATTAAGTACTAAGTATTTATTGTGACCTAAATTATGTTCATTGCTGTGTTAAGAACTATACGCCAGTGGTTTGCAAGAGCCTTTTCTTATGCCAGTTTGTAAGGAACTTTTTAGCTATCTTCAGCAAAATAATCAATTGGAACTCTATTCACACATATATACCACCTCCCCACACATATATCTTCATTATGAGATTTCTAACCTTCTTGTGCTTTAGTTGTTCTTCTTAGCACTATCACTACCTGGCACTTTATATTTAACTTATTTATATAGCTTATTATCCAAAATTCTCAATAAATGTAAGCTCCAATGAAAGCAGGGTTTTCTATCTGTTGCATTTACTCTTACGTACCCAGCAGCTAGAGCCATACCTGGCCCACAACAGGCACTCAATAAATGTTTGCCGAATGAATGGATGAATGACTAACATGCATAACACAAAATAATCAAGTCCTAAGAAGCATAGTATGAAATCTAGCTGCAGAAGAAATTCGAAAAGGGAAACAATTTAAAGCTATCATTTTCAAAGATTTTTGAAGGTTAAAAATAAAAAGGTGGTGCTAATGTTAGGCTGTAAAATCTCCACTGGGTTTGGGTAGTTGAAAAAGATAAGGGAGATAGTGAAGCTGGAGACAAAAACAATAGCAAACAGATGTAAATGGCTAACAGGGAAGACTCAGCCATTCTTGGAATAAACTAAATTGTTCTATGTCTCCTACTTCTTAATTTATTCCTGAGATGTTTAGCTAATAATTTATTTCTTAACATGATATTTCAAAGGGCACATGTTTCCACATTTTGGAGGCAAATTTATTTGGGTGTATTTTTCTTTGGTTCTGAACACAATGGTCAAAACAAAGAGTGGAAATCAATGGTTTAATAGAGTAGAAAGAAAAACGCCTTTTGCGAGTGGGTCAAATAGACGTAGGGGAGAGAAGGGAACTGGAAGTGAATTATATGTTTCAGTATTTACTGCTGTGCTGGCTGACAAGTGAACAAACACCTTCATAGATTAATAGCTCCTAATTGTAGCTTGAAAGGCAAATAAATGGATGGTTTAGAGTTTTGTCTCATTTCATATTTAATGTTATGAAATATGACTCTTGTTGAGTTTTTCTTGCTTGGAAACACTGAGCTAGAATTACGTTTTTGTTCCAATCATTTTGGCCAAGTTAGTCCCTTACTTCTATATTCCCCTGATTTAATACAAGCAGCATTACATGTTCATTAATTGTTTGTGTGTATTTTTTACATTAGCAATAGTGACCTAATTTTGATAGGTCATGGTACTTTCTGACATGTGGCCTGCCAGTAAATTGCAAAAAACTTGTAGTGTGATTTCTCCCTGCATTTTTTGGACTGATGCTAACATCTCTGAGGTTATTACTAGGATGTTCTTTTTTTTATTCTAAGACATTTTGATCATAACTTATTTTTAGATTTTGTATAGCATCTCTCCTCCAAGGAGCTCAAGGCAAATATTGCAAATACAAACAATCTTCTCTTATCAGAATGTTTTGGTTTGGAGGAGGAAAAATATAATACTAATTTCCTGTCTCTGTGTGCTCCCCCCCCCAATCAAACTGAACACCCTTTCACCTTTCTTTTTCTCTACGTTAAAGGGGTTTTATTTTATATGGAAGCTTAATAGGAAGAGCTTAGACTTCAAATCACCAGTGAGGAGGCTGAACCATTAAAACAAAATGCAGCAGAGAGAGCCTTCAGGAAAGGCAGTGGTAAGCACAAGGCGGATTGTCAAAAATTGCTGTAGGTGGTTACAAAAAACCTCTGCAAGGCTCTTTAGCCAGCACAAGTGGGTCACTTACTTTTTCCAAGTGAATGCTCTTAATGGGGACTTCAGTCGCAGACTCACTAGCCAGGGCTGTCTCATTATAGGAGATGTGGCCCAGTCTATGAAATGTTTATTTTGTAACTAACCCCTTAGGCAGTGAAGGGAATGGTTTACTATTCCTTTTAGTTCTCTCCTGTTTTTTTTTTTTTTTCTCTTAATTAAAGAAATCACTGTTGAATTTCAGAACCCTCTTCAGGAAAAAAAATAGAAAGAAAAAAAGAAAGAAAGAAAGGATGAAAGAAAAGAAAGAAAGGAAGAAAGAAAGAAAAAGAAATAAAAAGACAGGAAGGATGGATGGGAGGGAAAGAGGGAGGAAGGAATGAGGAAGAGAGGGAAGCAGGAAGAGGAAAAAGAGAAAGAGTAGACTTGACACACTCTATCTTTAGCTTCTTCATTCTTAAGGATTATTTCCAGAACAATTACAATCTTCAGTGACCTGCTTAAAGTGTGTATATGTAACTGTGTGTGCCCAGGTTCCAACAGAGAGCAGTACTGTAAACATAAGTGTCTTTGTGTAAGCAATGTCCCACGTTCCACTTTTGGACTTACTGCCCAGGACAGCAATATGTAAAAAGCTGAAATCTGGGAAGGGTAGTAAAAAGACAAGGTAGAGAATTTTTTTTTTTTAACAATGATTTGCTGAAGGAGAATAAAAGATGAAATTTAATGAAATCACAAACAAATTAAATCATTTATAAGCTATTAGAAAATTCTGAACTCTGAATTTGGATTTCATTTTAGTTTGCAAAATAATTAGCCAATGAAACCGCACTGTTTGACTGTCTTTTCATTCTGCAGTGCAACATATGACTCCAAAGAAGATAAAAAACTCAAAGAAAGAGAAATCTGCATAAGACAACTGAATAATTTGTGATCTTAAAACATATATGCAAGACATGTTTAAAGTACAAGGCACCCTATTTCAACCTACACCAGTGCTACCATATTTAGCTCCTTTTTTTAAAATAGTTGAAGTAGATGGCTGGTGAAAACATATTCTCTTTTTCTTTTAATGTTTATTTTTTTATTTTTGAGAGAGCTAGAGAGAGAGAGAGGTTGGGGGAGGGGACCAAAGAGAGGAAGAGAGAGAATCCCAAGCAGAGCCCCAACATGGGGCTGGAACTCACCAACTGTGAGATCATGATCTGAGCTGAAATCAAGAGTCAGACACTTAACTGACAGAGCCACTCAGGTACCCCTATATTCTTAATTTTACAGAGTTTAGAATGATGGGAATGTGAAATGTATCCAAAAATTGAGGTTCCGATTTGGAAAGTGTTAGTAAATAGAGCCATAGATAGGTAATTAGAACAGCTGCTACCCTTGCTTCATGTAATAATTGTGTTCCTGGTATGTTCTTCCAAAATGAAATTAGTGGTCTTCGCTTTAGAGATGTGTTAAGAACCCTTGAGGAAGGAAGCACTCTGCCCTTTTAGATTCAGTATTAAGGATTTGTAGTCTCATATGTTTGTAGTTTCATATGCTTTTAGAGTTTTGATAATTTGTTCTAGGATCATTTACTCGGTCCCAATGTGTTGGAAATGGTTGCTCATGGTTCCTTGACTGGGACTATTTTGTATGGCTGTGCAGGCTGGATTGGGCACAACCACATGAGTCACCGTTCATATAGACTGCAATGCAGATGGTGAGCTGTGGAACAGTGTAGTGGTTGGAATACACTAATCACATTGAGACTCAGATGCCTTCTTGGTGGAATATCGTGATGTAAAATTCATGTTCATAATAAACTAAGACTTACCTCCTAATATAATCTAAATAATTCAAAGAAAGACTTTTACTAAGGATTTTATGCCAGGCACCAAAAAATTGAGTAATACTTTATCCCTAGAGATAATCAAAATTTCCTGCCTTTCCCTTTCTTCTCTTTCATACTTCCCTTAACTGAAAATATTAATCTTGTGGCAAAATTTTGTGAAGTAAATAATCATTTTGAAATACCAGTAATGAGGTCCTAATTTATCTCTTTGATGAGCATTACATATCATATTTCAAGCAGTTTTTTAATAAAGCTAACATGTTGCTATAGAATTCTTTATACTTCAAAGTATTTGATGTGGATGTTCTATGAGATTCTTGCAACAGTGTCATGGAAGAGGAAATGTGACCGTCATTCCCATTTTACAGACAAGAAAATTATTGCTCATGAAAGTAGCTGTCTAAATCAAGGTCATCCTGAAACTAAGGACAAAGTTAGGATGAAAATTCTGCTCTACTAATTTCATTCAAGCTAATTGTTTAACATTTTATATTAAATAATACATACTCAGGGGCGCCTGGGTGTCTCAGTTGGTTGAGCGTCTGATTCCTGAAATCAGCTCAGGTCATGATTCCAGAGTCTTGGGATGGAGCCTTGCATCAGGCTCCACACTGAGTGTGGAGCTCGCTTGGGGTTCTCTCTCTCTCTCTCTCTCTTTCTAAAATAAAAATAAATATTCAATATGTATATATGTATCTATGATTTTTTTCTTTCCATCTTTTTCTCTGCCCAATGGTGAAATTGTAAATATATCTACCAAATACTGAAGACAAGGGAAGTATATCTAGGTCAGAAGAAATATTGAAAGGATACAGATATTATGTACTAGAAAATTAATAGTTATCAATGATCTCAAGTTTACATTTCTCATGCTGTAACAGATTCTTTAGGATCAGGTATATAAATTGTCAAATGAAATCAATAAATGCAGTAAATCTCTTCCCCCACCCCAAATCAATGGATAACAGTAAAGTCAAATTAGGTTATTGGTACATTTTACTTATTGATAGGTTTTTCTAATTACTGAGTACATAGTGTTTTTATAATGTCTGGAAACCTTAAAAGATCTTGTCTCTACTCAGCAAATGAAGTGTAGTAATGCTGATTGAATCAGTCTGTCATTTTTGTGTCTGATATTGACCCCAGTAAGTTAAAATTACATGTGTTGGTAATAAGTAATCTTTAGAATTAGTCAAAATGAACCGTTTGCCAGTATCAGAACTAGTTGCTCAGGCTCTGCAGGACTGACCTACATTGTTTCCTAAGGCATCTCTTTGTAAAAAGGTAATTCTAATATTACCACTGACCTACCTATTACTTAACCTCATTTATTGAATACCTTCCATGTACAGGATATTTCACTAGATAAAGATAGAGTAAAAAGGAGGAAGGGCTACTTTATATGAACATTGAACTTTATATTACAGAAATAACCCATTAATTTATGGCTCAATTACCTGCCTTTTAGAGCCCTAAGTATCTTTATTAAGAAAATGCATGTATTGTACATTATAATGAAAATGTAGCTAAATAACATGAAGGACTACCAAAAGCTACTTTAAACCTATATTAGAACAATTTATTTTACAAAAATAAATGGTTATATGTGATCTTATTTGTGTCACTCGAGCTTTTAAGCATTTCTGTACAGCATCTTTATAAAATATGGGTCAGCATAACATTTTTTTAAAAACTATATGCAACCACCATCTATTACAGAATAGATAAAAGATTATATGAAAGTGGTAAATTTTAATTTTCACCGTAACAGTCATGAAGATTATGTATTGATATATTGAGTCTATTTTGTCTCCAGAGTTTATTCATGTCTTGCTGGAGGAACATGCATGAATAAAGGCTGACCCTCAAAAGGCAGACACGTTGGACTTGGAATACTGTTTGTATTCTGATTCCGAACTGCACCTCAATCAAAGCCACTCAGCTCTATCTGTTTGTTGGAATCCTCCTAAGACTGGAATTTCCTTGGAGATATCCAGGCCTTTTGGGGCTATAAGCAGCAAAATAAACTGTTTTTGTGATATGCTATGTCTAGTGCTAACTGAATTCAAGCAGTTTATAGGTATGGAGAAAGTAACTCAATTTGGGGGGAGAAACTTACAAATTTGATTCAGCTTAAAATTTGACCAAAAATTCATCTCAGTAATATAATTTCCTTGGAATAATTTTCCTTTGCTATTAGTCTTAAGTATGATAAATATGTTCTACTTAAGAAAATAATATTCTATACAACAAATTCCCTGTGGTGGTAAATTTTTCATCATAGTAGGGGCTTATTTCATCATAGATAAGGACTCCATGTCCATTATATGCATGTATCGCTATGAATATATACATATATATCACTTTAATCTCCAAAAAAGGTCTGAATTTGTAGATGTTTCTCTAGGGTGTATAACTGAAAAAAAATAAGCAAATAGAAATCATTTGTTAATGCTTTGGTAACTAAGCATGCTTGAAGGCAAATGTAGACACATAAAATTAGCTTAATCTTCTGTGAGAAACTTCTAAAACATCTATGAGAAACAATATATGAGAAATATCCCGTAACACTGATTTTCTTCTTTCTCTTTAATAAAAAGTCCTGATGTTTTTAGGTCAGCACAAGCTACCCAGCTAAAAGATGACATTTCAGCCTCCTTTGTATCCAAGTGTGGCCATAGGACTGGGTTATGCCCCATGAGAATTAAACAGAAGTATTATGTACAATATTTCTGTAAGGTTTCTCTATAAAGATAAGACTGCTCCTTTCCCTCCATTTATTTTTTCTTACTATTTAGAATGGAGCATTATGCTTGTCACTCTCATAGCCATTTTGGGTCAGCACGTGGTGGTCTTGAGAATGTAACCCATGGGCTAAAGATGTCAGAATAATAGCTAAAAACAAGGGGTTGGAAACTTCATTGGATCATAAATATGCTATACCTGCTTCAGATACTCTCCTTTTAGACCTTTTGATATGCAAGAAAAATAAACTGCCTTGTTTAAGCCACTGTTATTTCTAAGATATCTGTTACAAATATTATTTATGACCAAAGAGTCATAATGAACTTGGTATCAGGAATTGGGGCCTATAAAACAGAACCTAAAATTTGACATTGGCTAAGTGAAATTAGTTGAAGGAAGATATTAAGTTGGAAAACTGGTGACCATAATATATGATTGCAAACATTTGGTCAAGCTTCTGCCTGCTATATCTTGGAGACCACATATTATCATAAGGTACAGTCATGGGAGGAATGGTGGGAAATTTTCAAAATATTAGCTTGCTTTAATTGCTTCTTGGTGTTTCCATCAAGAAAGGTAAACTCAGGCTAGAACCTATCCACCAGAAAGCTGAAAGAGAGGGGATGAAAAGAAACACTTTTTGCCTTCAGCTTGCCATCCAAGTTTGATTTACCGTCCTATAATTTGGAACCTAGTAGAGTGGACAAAAGAAAACCACATTCACACACCGAATTGGATCCCTTCCTTTTAAAGTTTCTCTACCAAAAGATTAGATCCAGCTTACTGGCAAAAATCCTGTTCAGAGTGCTGAATTTTACCTAAGTTGTTTGAAAGGGTCTCAGAGTCAATGTCAGTATCAGCGCAGATGCCACTTAGTTAAGGTTAGGAATCTTCAGGTTAAAAGCTATTTCTAGATATGATCTTAAGCTATGGCTACTTTAACACGGAATTGATCACACACATACAAAGTCCAAAAACTTTTTTTGAATGGACCATAGTGGCACCTAACAAGGCCTGGAGACAGAAAAAGATACCAGGGTTCTCCAAAAAAAGACTCCCATCCAAAGGAGAGGAAGCGTTGGGTATTAGTTTTGTGGAGCTATGGAAAAATCAAAGGCAGCTAGAAACTGTTCGCAGCCAGCCACATTGATGTGGTCTGGTGCTTTGGGTAACAATGGCTGAACATGTGAATGTGATTCTAGATTTTTGACATCTTTGATGTCCTAGTACTACTCACTACTGTGGCCCATGTAAGACCTGTCATCACCATGGCAATCACAGCTTCATGAGACTGTGCAGAGCTAGCTTTTGTTAATCAACACCTTGTAGGAGCAAAACACATCAGCAACATCTTTCATTTCTTTCAAATATTTTGGGTGAAAAGTGAAGCCAACTTGGACTGAGTAAGATCCGGCATTTACAGGAAAAGTGTAGTTGGGGAGAGATACTGGGCTTTCTACTATTAAGAATGTGGTAGTTAAGAAATGACTTAAAAATATTTTTCTAACGTGACTATATTTCCAACTCATGATAAAGCTGGTTGTCCTGAGTACATTAAAAAACAACTTCTACCACTAGCAAAGTTTGTACATCATTTCTATACAAATAGGTTTTTAGACGAGATCGGGCGCGTTCAGGGTGGTATGGGCGTAGACAAATAGGTTTTTAAACTGAGATACAGTGGATAGGTTCCTGTTCAATTAAAAGAAATTGTGAAAGTAATATTTTGAGTGAACCATTATAGTATGGGTTGGAACAGTGTCTACCCAAACTTTTAGGTTTGCAGCTCATACAGAAAAAAATGACAGCTCACTGTGTGAACAGAGGAGGGAGTTACTGATGCTTGAGTTGTGATCTGCCAGCCTGAGAGCCCAAGGGGATTAATGTTTTGGACACATCTGATCTTCCTGGAGTGTGTGGGCTAGGACATGCTGGATGGAAACATCTATTTTAAAGGTTGGTCTGATATGGAGATATTTGGTAAGAAACAATATAAAAGGAAAGATATTTCAGCTACTATCCTGAGAACATAGGGGAGCTGAATTTAGAACAAATACTCAGTTCTAGATAAGTTAATTTGAAATGACTGGGGAACGTGAAAGAAGAAACGTCCTTAAGACAGTGGGAGAATGATGGAAAGTAACTTTCATAAGAAATATCTGTAGGGTGCCTGGGTGGCTAAGTCGGTTGAGCGTCAGACCCTTAATTTTGGCTCAGGTCATGATCTCACAGTTTGTGAGATGGAGCCCTGCATCGGTCTCTGTGCTGACAGCATGGAGCCTGCTTGGGATTGTCTCTCTCTGCCCCTCCCCTGCTTGCTTGCTCTCTCTTGCTCTCTCAATAAATAAATAGACATTAAAAAAAAAAAAGACATACTTGCTTAATGCAGAGAATTACTGCAGTTACTGATGTGATGATGCAGTGATGATATAACAGCACTACTACCAACATTGTCTCCAATCAATAATTTGGACTGGAAGAGTAGAGGAGCCAAGTTCAAATCCCAGGCTCTCCACTTGCTACCTGTGTGGGCTGGAGCACATCACATACTACAATGTCCTTATCTTTTAGAAACATTGACAGTAGTAGTATCCACATTCTAAGGCTGTTGTGGATTTTAATGTGATCATTTATGTAATGCGTTTGGCAGAAAATTTTGTTCTAAAAAGGCTTTCAGTAGATGCTAGTTATCTCCGACTACAAAGTCACTCTAGAAGTTTTCAATTCAACCTGTGACAAATCAATGGAACCATCATAGAGTAGCTTTAAAATGAGAGATTACAGGAAACAGATACGCAATAGTCAACAATCTTTCTCCATTGTCATCTTTTCTCTTTGTCTCCATCTCTGTCTCAAGCTCTTTACATTCCTTCTCCTCCTTTCCTCCCCTCTCCCTTGCCCTTTAGTAAGAGTTAAGAATTCTGGAAATTATTTAATTGCCATAATAAAATAATTCTGGTGCCTATAAAGTGCTTGCCTTAAAAAAAGAAAAGAAAAGAAAAGAAAATTCTTTCCTTTGTTATTCTGTTGTTCTTCAGTTTCTCTTTATTTTCTTTTCTTACTGTTATCCCATATAAGAACATGAATCTATTGTCTTTTATCCCTTTGACTGACCTCAAGTAGTCCCATCCACATTTTAAATCTTGTATATAATTACTGGAGAAAAGGATTATAATTCAACTAGATTCATTAAGATAGATGACTCCAGCCATTCAAGCCATTCAAACATACAAAGTACACACACACAGATTGCTTTTCCCAATAGCTTCTAACCAAATTTCCTTATTTACAGCAAACATACGTACACCTTAATCTTGGAGTAATCCCAAGTCAAAGACCTCCCTAAGCTGTTTTATCCCTGTAAACCTCTTTCTAAAACTCTCAGAGCTTGCTGCCATTCTTTCTTACCCATTTGTCCTTTTTTAAAAAGTTTTGACTGAAATAAACTCATTTTTCTAATAGCTATAAACACTTAGTAAGAAGCATTTTTGAAGTCCAAGGACTTCTGCTTTACTTCTCAAAAATATTACATGTGTTTGAGAATTTCTCTTGCAGCAAAATTTTCTGTCGTTTTACTTTATTTCATTTTTATATTTTATTATTATTATTTAAAAAAATTGTTTACATTTATTTATTATTGAGAGATAGAGAGGGACAGAGCACGAACAGGGTGGGGTCAGAGAGAGAAGGAGACACAGCATCCGAAGCAGGCTCCAGGCTCTGAGCAAGCTGTCAGCACAGAGGCCGACGCGGGGCCCGAACCCATAAACCACGAGATCATGACCTGAGCCGAAGTCGATGGCTCAACTGACTGAGCCACCCCGGCGCCCCATTATTATTGTTTTTTAATGTTTATTTATTTTTAAGAGCATGAGCAGGGGAGGGGCAGAGAGAGAGGGAGACAAAGAATCTGAACAAGGCTCTAGGCTCTGAGCTGCCAGCACAGAGTCTCATGCTGGGCTCAAACTTATGAACTGTGAGGTCATGACCTGAACCAAAGTCAGAGGCCCAACTGACTGGGCCACCCTGGCGCCCCTGATCATTTTACTTTAAATTTCTCTTCACTGAAGAGATTGTAGCCATTGTTCAGGTAAGTGATTTGTAATCTAATGCTTGGTGACACCAAAATGTCAAGAATTATCTCTGAATGTCCTGGAGTCCTTTAAAACTTTCAAGACATTTAGAGTTCCCAGGGGGCTCAGTTGGTTAAGTGTCCAACTCTTGATTCCATCTCAGGTCATGATCTCACAGTCCTGGGATGAGCCAGTTGTCAGGCTCTCCACTGAGTCGGCTTGGGATTCTCTCTCTCTCTCTCTTTCTCCCCCTCTCTCTCTGCCCTTCCCCCACTCAGGCTTTCTCTATCAAAATACATAAACTTTTTTTAAAAAAATTTTCAAAACATCAATAAATCCACTTTGATGTTAATAAATGTTTAGCAGGATGCTTTTTAGAAAGTATGATAAAATTAAATGTTTCTTTATCATAATAAAACATTTTAAAATAATTTCAACATATAACTTTAAAGTAGGTACTTTTATAACCATTCTAAGACATTCTTAAAGGAGAATGTCTTTCCCAGCCATCAGGTCACATTAATCAAAATCTTATATTGCTTGTACAATATTAAAGTTATCACAGTCATTTAGAATTATCAAGTTTTAATGGTGCTGCATTTAAATGACATTTAAATCCTGAAGCTATTTTGCTATTTTTATTGTTTAGTAAAAATCTGACTACCAAACCTCAAGATGGAATTTGCTTTACCATTTGTGTATTATGATTTGATTTTGCCCTAATTTTAATACTATTTACTAATTTCTGTCAATATCTGTCCACAATTTAAATACTCATTTCTGGGTGTAATTCTCTTGTAACACATATGAATTTTCCATCCAGAGAGAGGGCACATTTCTGGAATTAGTGTCTCTCTTTGGAAAATGAAAGGAGGGAAAACGTTCTTCAAGGATTTTTATGGGAAAACAGAGGGGATAACTGCATATATGTTCCTTGTTTTTTTCTCTATTAATCTTATTTTAATAAATGCAGAACTTTGCTTTTTATCCATTTTATGCATTATGAAATTATTCATTTTTACTTCTTTTCACAAAGAATTTACTCAAAAATTGTGGACAGGTTTAATTATGACCATTTCCAATCAACATATATTCAAATGTATGCGTCATGGTAGACATTTATTTTTTTGAAAATGTAGCTTCTTAGTGAATGTTTTAAGATGGTAACATAAAATAAACTTGAGACAAATGTTTGCATTTAGAGTCTTTAATTTCTTTGTAATTTTAAGTACTTATTGAGTTGGTGTAGCTTTTTAATTTTTCCAGTGTTTCCGTTATCTCTGCTTTGATACTTTCATTTTTGACTTTTCTTTGCTACCACTATTTGCAGAGAGCAGCCACAGGGAAGGTGCTTGTATTCCTTGTGATATTGAAGCAAATAAATCATTGGTTTTTTTGACGAGGGGAAGAGCAAGTAATTTTCTCACCTTCTTTGATTCTCCTCCTTTTTTCTGCTGCTTTGATGTATCTAACAGCTCCTCTGTAGACTTTCTCCTTCTGTAATGCTAAAATAATTTCTCATTAGCCAGACAGTCAACACAAAATTAATGCCTCTGCAGCATTAGCTAGAGCTAGGGGCGGGGGGTTTAGGGGACTGAGGGGGCCAGTTTCAAAGAACTAGAAAGCAAAATCTCTCCTTGCCAAGAAGCTGAAGTTCTAGGGCAGTAAGGCACGTAGGAAATAATGAAACGGAGCACTACGTCATCAAGTGCAAATTGCCATCAAGTGCAAATAGGACAGATTGAGAATGAAATGGTGTGAGGGACAATTCAAGTAGGAGGAGATGTTAATCCTGAAGGTGACTTTGCTGATATTCATCAAAAAAGACATCTCCGCAGGTGATTCGAGAGGAAGGAGGTGCACATGCAAATGAGAGAGACATATGTGAGTCTCACGTGAATTTGCTAAACTTGTTAGAAATGCCATGGGGGATGATGCAAAAGTTTACTTTTTTGGAAAGGAATGGGTAATGAGGGACAAGAAATCAAGTGAGGAATGTGCCACAGCCTGTTAGTGTAGCAGGCCCTTGCCATGCCTCTCCATCAATTAAGTCTTCGTGACACAACGTGGGAGGCAGATGTTATTCTCACTTTGTAGATGATCAAACTGAGGATCTGAGAGATTAAATAATTTGACCAGTGCTCGTGCAAGTAGCATATGGTGGGTTCAGGAGTCAGTCTCACTGTCTATGAGCTGTATGTAGCTTCTAAATGCATCACTTTTGATGTGGATATATGAAAGTTGTCTTGGCTACATTTCATGTTACCAACAGGTATACATTTTTTATATTGTTATGTCAAAGAGAAACTTTCCCCAGCCCCTTAGGTTAGAGTAAAACACTAACATCAACAAATTAATAGATCAGAGAAACACAAAATCACTTTAAAAATATAAATTGTACCCAGATCATCAATATTTGGCTATACTATATATTTTGAAAGTATTTATGTATCTAAAGAAAACCATAATAATCAGAATATTGGTTTTTATGAGGAGATAGAAAAGGCCATCATTATCAGTGTCTTTCTAGTATGCTCCAGAAGAACTACCTGTTCTGAGAAATTGGTCTGTCCAGACACAATGATGGACCCAACCTTAACCCAGACACACACCTCAGGCTTTTCCATCAAACATTCTCTTCATCTTTAAAACCCTTTCTTTCTCTCCTTCTAATTCACTGCTCACCAAGGCATCTTAGGCTAAATCCCCCATAAAACTTCATATAGAGACAATGTCCCTTTAGCAGTTAAATCTCCGAAGTATATTAATAAAGTGAGATGGAGTTTATCATTCTCTGGGAGCCTTGGTGCTATGAGTTCACTCTTCAGAAGAGTCAAGTTCCTGGATCTGAACTTCAGAGTAAGTAATTCTCCTTCTGGGGAACTTTGGGCTATGAACTTGATATCCCAAGGTAGTAAGATGTTGAGTGACTTTTTCTCTTGGAGCCATTGCAGTGATAATACAACGTTTAATGAGGTGCAACATTGAGATTTCTAAGTTACAACATAATATATATTGTGTCTTTGTAGGAAGGATTTAAATAATTACAGTCTATGCAAAGAGGACATCAGTAAAATAATACATAAACTGTATAGTAGACCAGAATTTAATGTAGAAACACTTTATGTGGAATATCTTTAGATGCTAATATAGGTATTAAAATTTCTTTCTGATAGTTTATTTTCTATATCTGGATAAATATCACATCATAGTAAATATTTTTGTGCACATAAGTACAGTTGACTCTTGAACAGTGTCAGGGTTAGGAGACCAATTGCCTGCACACTTGGAAATTCATGTATTGCTTTTGACTCCCTCAAAAACATAACTACTAATAATCTACTGTTGACAGGAAAACTCAGTGATAATATAAACCATTGATTAATACATATTTTCTATGTTGTATGTATTATATACTGTATTCCTAGGATACAGTAAGCTAGAAAAACCAAAATGTTATTAAGAAAATCACAAGAAAGAGAAAACACATTTAAAGTACTGTACTGAAAAACACATTTATAGTACTGTACTGCATTTATCAAAAAAATCCATGTAGGGGTGCCTGGGCTCAGTTGGGTAAGCATCCAACTTCGACTCAGGTCATAATCTCTTGGTGAGTTGGAGCCCTGAATCAGGCTCGATGCTGACAGCTCAGAGACTAGTGCCTGCTTCGGATTCTGTGTGTGTCTCTCTATGCCCCTCCCCCATTCTTGTTCTGTCTCTTACTCTCTCAAAAATAAACGTTAAAAAAACAAAAAAATAATCCATATATAATTGGACCCACACAGTTCAAACCCATGTTGTTCAAGGGTCAACTATGGGTCTAAATGGCATGAAATTTTGCTCATACTTCTTTTTTATTGTGGTTACTTATTTGGAAATGCGAATGACTTAATCAATGGTGATTCCATCCCTATGTGCTTTTCTTTGGAAAAAGTTATTTCTATTTTTGAAGAATAGTCTTTGCAGAATGGAGATAGAGTGGGAGTGGGGAGGGCATGTGAAAGTGTAGGATCATGAGGAAACCGAGTTTGAAAGCAATTCAAGGGGCCCTTTTGAGGAGAGGAAATGACCAGAGAAAAAAGAGAGAGAGAAAGAGTTGAAGAGAATGACTATACTAAGGAAAAGGAAGAGAAGGAAAAAAAAAAAAGAATGTTCTTTCTGTTAACTACATCATACGTGATAAATATCTCGGGTATTTGGATATTTATTAAAGCAACCAACTAACTCACGTACTGCTTTCCAGCTCTCCTGTTTCTCTCTGCCTAGTCTTACTTGCTGAAACTTTGAGTGTCCTTACATCTGGGAAGCACATCTGGCAAGAACATGTTTATGATTCCTTTGCTGGTATTCAAAGTAGAAATTCCCAACCTGCTACTCAGCTGTTTTTGGAGATGGACCTTTTCATTAAAGGGACTTGGTGTTATTTGGAACTGACTTTAGGACTCTAATTCCCCTGAGAAAACAGTAGTCTGTTTAAACATTCCCTGATTATAGCATACTCATGTACATTTTTATTATCATTTCAGCCATTTTATGTGGTCGTTAATTGCTGCAAAATTGAACTTAAGTTCATTTTGTAATTCTGTAGCTATGACTGTCATTTTATCTCTCTGAAATATAAATATTTCCTGTCCAATATTATGTCTGTTTTGCAGAGACTGAGATTTCTATTCTTAAATTAATGACCTGTTTATTTAAATGATGACGATCTTCCTCAGAAGCAGAGTAAAACCATTTGTTGAATCTGACAGCTTGATACATTATTTGTGTTTAGCCCTTGTTAGTGAGGCTACAGAGACTCTGAGAAGTACACTTGGAGGTAACCTGGGAGGCCCAGTGGGTGGACAACCCCATGTCAGCACACTTTTCTACCACATCCGGAATGGATTGGGAATCTAGTCTCTGTGTGAACACATGGAAAGGCAAGATTCCCATTATTTTATGAAGCAATCAAGGTCACTGTTGGATAGTGTTGATTGCTAGGCAGTTCTTCGTGACAGTAAACTAAAATCTGTCCTGTACCATTTCTCCTGTCCCCATCCCCAGAAGCAGGATAAAGTGGTGATTTTCAGCTTCCCTATAATAGTCCTGTGGGTAGAAGGCTTCATCCAAACTCTCCCTCGGCCCCCGCCAACCTCTGCTGGGGTATAAGATACCTGGGCGTGTGAATTTGAGCATTTTGCTTTCCATGCTAAGACCATACCACCCATGATGCAACTTCTTGGGATCTATTATGTGCCAGGCTCTGTTAGTCTTTAATCTATATATTTTCTAACACTTACCACAAAGCTGTGTTGCACACATTATCTTCAAGCTGTAGACACCAGAGTCGAGAACAAGAATAATGGATAACTGCCTAAGATAACATGGCGCCAAGTGGTGGAAGTAGGAGATGTGTGTAGTTCTGTCCACATCAAAGCACGCGTTTTTTTCCCCCTCCACATCATTGTTCCTCTCTTGCATCTCACACTGATTAGTATTTGCTTCTAGAGGAATTATATTCTTCAGGATATAATTTCTGGATTTTAGTCTTCCTGGTCATGGCTTCTCTCCACTCCCTGAATGCGTTCCAATTGTCAATATCTCAATATTGAAATGCAGATCCAAGCATGATCTGTGAAGGTGTGAGCTAACAACAGATTTTCCCTGAAACACTGCTATACCACATAACTCCGTGCCTGCAGCCTGTTTTTAAAGCAATAGGTCTAAATTTTATCAAAACGGTTCCTAAATGGTTCTGCATCACAGACCCCTGTGTCACTGGTTAAGAACATCCGCGTCTCTGAAGAATGTTTTTTTTTTTAATTTTTAAAATATTTTTGAGAGACAGAGAGACAGAGCGTGAGCAGGGGAGGGGCAGAGAGGGAGAAGGAGACACAGAATCTGAAGCAGCTCCAGGCTCTGAGCTAGCTGTCAGCACAGAGCTTGTCGCCGGGCTCGAACTCACAAACCACGAGATCATGACCTGAGCCGAAGTTGGCTGCTTAACCAACCGAGCCACCCAGGCGCTCCTGAATAATGTTTTTAAGCGCATAAAATATAATGCATGGAATTACAAATGAACAAATTATGTAAAAATGCCATTATAAAGTGTTGAAAAGACATTTATAGTTTAGTGTCATACCTGTATATGTATACATCTCTTTATGAATGTATTATTACAAGGTCTAGTGGTGGATCCAATAATTATGCTAATCTTGAAGTAGTAGGGCATACATACTATTTTGAGAAGTATATGCAAAAATTATAATGAGATAGAAAAATATCTGTGATTGCTGTTGTTAACAAAGTTACAGTACTGCTATTACTACTGTGATATTTTGACTATATTCATAATGGGAGAAAATGTTAAATTTTGGTCAGAGATTAGTGAAAATAAGGATATATAATTTTTCCCTCTTAAAGCTCATGGACCCCCTTGAATTCTATCCATGGACCACTGGACTGTTGTGAAACAGTTAGCTTGTCCTTCATTTCTTGTTAACCAAAATTGTCAGGCCTTTTATAAAAGCAGTATACCTATGTGGTTGATTATTTAACTTACAAACAAGATTTAGTGTTTATCCTTTTAAATTTTGATCTTATTCTGATTAGCATTTCAATCTATTAAGATAATTATTTTTAATTTTTTTATGTTTATTTAGTTTTTGAGAGAGACAGACAGAGCACGAGTGGCAGAGGGGCAGAAAGAGAGGAGACACAGAATCAGAAGCAAGCTCCAGGCTCTGAGCTGTCAGCACAGAGCCTGACAGGGGGCTTGAACTCATAGACCAGGAGATCATGACCTGAGCTGAAGTCAGTTGCTCAACCCACTGAGCCACCCAGGTGCCCTTATTAAGATAATTTTGAATTTTGTTTGTTGTTATTTGTTTGTTGTTACACTAGCTTTAGGATATCCATTCTATTTTTAGCCAACTTATCCATTTAAAGAAACAAGATTGGGGGGATGCCTGGGTGGCTCAGTCGGGTGAGTGTCCAACTTCACCTCAGGTCATGATCTCATGGTTCATGAGTTCAAGCCCCGTATTGGGCTCTCTGCTCTCAGCATGGAACCCTTTTCGGATTCTCTGTCCCTCTCTCTCTTCCTCTCCCTCCCTCTCTCTCTCTCAAAAATAAAATAAAGAACATTAAAAAAACAAGATTGGACTATGAACTAAGGTTTTGAATAATATATTAGAAACCACATTTTTGGTTAATAAAATACTACTAATAAACACTTTTTTTTTACAACAAGCTGTTGTAACTCCACATAACTGTACAAACTGTCAAGAACATTATGAAACCATGTTCAATAACTTTTGAAGTTTAGATTCATTATGTTGGCCTTCCAATATAGGCATTTGTATACATTTATAATCCTGTGACCCAAAGAAAAATTAAAATAAAGGCTAATTTACATAACTTTTTCTTAGTGAATCATGCCAGCTTCTAGTGTTCACAATGCTATTTTCTGAGAACCTATCTAGGTAGTGTCTGTTTAACAAATCATACTAGAAAAATAGCTGGGGATCAACTTAAAACTCACTACTTACTTTGTGAATTCTGGAATTCATCTCTTTCTCTTTTCTGAGAATTAGGACAACTATTTTAAAGCTTGAATATAATTTGCTTGAGTCTAAATAATTTAACTCATTTACAACAATAAGTGCTATGATATCTCATAATCTGGTTCCCTTCATCCTTCCTCACTTTTTCCTTCTTCCTTCTGTTCCTTTTATTCCCCTCTCCTCTTTCCTTCCCACCTTCCTGCTTCCTTCCTTCCTTCCTTCCTTCCTTCCTTCCTTCCTTCCTTCCTCCTTTTCTTCCTTCATTTATTCAGTGCGGAATCATGTGAGCTACTAGGACTATACAGATAAGTAAGACATGTCCCTTAAAGTCAAAGGATTCACATCTTACCTTCCATAGAAACCTTGATCTTCTTGGACTTGATATTTCAGCAGCTGGTTCATTTTGGAGGGAACACTCATAATAAAGATGAATTTTGTCCCAGGATATGTCCTGATTAGTTTCCTTTCATCTTACTCTTCTTTCTCTCAGCTTGAAACTTCTGGCATCCTTGAGAGCTATGTTCTCAGTTGTTTTTGATAGTAATCTACTAGCATTAAAACATTTATTTTTCTTAGCAGTCTATTCTTATTGGTTGCCTTTTAGCACTTTTAGGAAGTTTCAGTTAGATTTGGGGTTAGCTTTCCATCACCAAATTAAGTTTTCCTTGTTGTGTATTGTTCATCATCTATCTTTGGTATCCATCCACTTTGTGTATGTACTATGTATAGTTTCCAGGATGGTTATTTTTTCCTTAGTTTTCCGCTAATTTTATTATTTAAAATTTATTTAATAGTGTGTTGGGTGTGCGAAGAATTTCCTAATACAGTATATATCTGTTAAATAATCAGTTCATGAAAGAAACTGGTCAAATTTATTATATATAAATTTGTTGATTATTCATGGAAAAATTTAGCTTATGAACAATAAATGCATGTAAGTTTAGGGCAAAAGGTTAGTAAATGAATGAAATTGTTAATTTCAGCTTTGTATGTCTTTACTCCTCTTTCTACACTTTGCAAGAATTTTTTGACATTGCAATATGCTCCCTTAACGTTATCTTAGTTTTATTTACTCTTGCAATTTATTTACTCTGCATAAATTTATTCTGTATAAAAGCTGATTAGTTGGATATAGCAATACCCTTATGAAATCTATCATAAATGCAGTGTGAAAATCTTTGTAAATTTGATCAGGCAATAGTAAATTCATTTCTTTCTTTTCCTCTCTTATTCAATAGGAAAAGTAGCCGAATAAAGTGATTGCAAGAAGAAGACAAAATATATTTGCAAAGCTAATTTAAAGAAGTGGATATTTCTTCCATATCCATTTGGGACACTTTTTTAATTTTTT
>CM053577.1:24607176-24689737 GCA_028646485.1 Cryptoprocta ferox | reverse complement strand
AACTCGCCGGCCAGATGGGACGGATTTCTCTCCCGGCGCTCGGCAGATATATATGGGGAGACAGGCGAGTTTTTCCTCCCTTAGAGATGGTTCTAGGTGCGTTTTCCGTCTCTCTTTCTCTTCCCCTGGTCTCTCCGGGGCACAGCGCGCTCTCCCTGTGTTGGGCTCGGGGGCTCCTTTCCCCTTTACCACCGGGACCTGCCCGTCCCCTTATTTCCCAGATCACAGTCACTCACTCACAAACAATCTTTGAGGTTGTCTTCTTTCTGGCGTCTGTTTCTTCTTTCCCCCACTTGCAAATCCAAGTTTTATCCCTTCAGTCCTTCTCAGTTCAATCCATAAGGGCGTGCGTGGATTACAAAGCTCCCTGCTTCTCCGCCATCTTGTCCTCTCCCTGGGACACTTTTTTAAAAAAAATTTATCTTGGGTTCTTTAGATAGCTTTGAAGTTAAAACTAAAACACTGAAACTCATCAATGTATACAGCAAAGCTGTACTTTGGTTTGTCTCCAAGCATTCCCATTCTTTTGCTACCTATGTAAGTAAATTGGCATATTCCATGGTTTAAGAACTCTTCTTTGACCAAATACAGAATTTCTGGGAGACCCCCATATGAGAGGAAACACTCACAGAGAAGGAGAATACAATTTGATTGATTCTGGAATTCTCAGCGAACCAAGTGATTTCAGATGTCATAACCTGGTCACCCTCACATCTGCGTGTGTATATGTTGTAGGCAAACATTTATATGAACCCCCATGAATAGGCTTCGTCCCCCACAGCAAAAGAGCCAATACTTTTCTTTGTCTCTGTCTTCTTGCTCCCTTTTCTTATATGTGGTCCCCAGGGAATTTCCAGGGCACAACAATTAAAACCTAGCTACAGTACATTAAATGTTCTCTAAAAGTACAGCACTGTTTATATAGCATGACCATCCTGGGGGGAATTTTCAACAACTGTCTCAAATCACTGTCTACTGAGTGTTCCCTTGTTGTGTCCACAGGAAGAAGTGAAGTGAAGCATTAAACATTTATTGGATCAATTAAAAGATATTTGATTTTGACTTTCAAGCATTTCATCATCTTTTATTCAAAATATTGGAATCATTTTAGGTGTAAGACCTGAATTACCTGAATCATTATGTATTTACTTTCCATATTTATTTAAACATTTCATTAGCTCCTGGGATATTATTTTTATTTTCCTCTAAAAGAATTCCATAGTAAGTTATTTGCTGCAGTAACCAGAGCAGGAGACGGCATTCTGCCATCTTTACCAGCATCATTTTACATTATAGAGTTGTGTATGGAACCTTAAGCAGTTCTCTACTTACACTCACAGTAAAGGCTTATTAGAGGATGATGTTGGTCACCTACAAAGCAGTAATTGAAAGGTTCCTGGAGTACCTTCCGAATCATCAACAGCCTGTGGCAAATGCTTTAATTCCACCATTAGTTAGTAATCTTCATGCAAATTCCTGTGTGAAGGAATACATTAAGACATAAATCACATAGTGGAAGTTCATTTCATTAAATGAGTTTTGGTTTTCCTCTGAAGCAAGGATGTGGGGTCAAAAATCAGGTCTTGGATACTTAGAAGACAAAGGCACACTGGGAAGTTGATTGTAATGAAGGAAAGGAAGAGATGAAGAAGAAGACAACTTTGGATAATGTAATTATTTCACTGTCTGACAACTAAGTCTTATCCATTCTTGTAAACCAGCATTACTGAGTCTTCAAAGAAGAAGGAATCTATGATGGAAGCATGTTGAGGTGGGGCCTCAGAGCACAGTAGAGTGGCCATTTTTATAAGTCATGTAAGTGCAGTAAAAGAGAAGATTAAGTAAATCTGGACATTTGTGTAACTGTATTCTAGAAAAAATCTGGATAGCATACCTCTGGGTATTATCACCTTCCAGAACATGCAGGTGGGGTTTGAGAGAAAAATGCTGGGGTAGGCTAAGTTACACAGCCTAATTACTTTCTATGTCTACATGAGTACTTACATAGCATCCTCTGCGTATAAAGCCCAGGTAAAGTTCATTTAGTATCTACATCACTATGCTGCCATTAAGTCTCTCCTTTGGGTCAAATCTTTCTCTCAGATTTACAGCCACTGCTTCTCTTGACCTCCATAAGCAAGAAATATCCATGTACTGCTGAGTTTTCAAAATGCTTGCTGCCCATAGCAGCCAAATGAGATGACTATCTAAGCCTTAATCATTGGACTCAGAGAAGGTTAGAGTATACTTTGAATCAGAAAACAAAACAAAACAAAACAAAACAAAAACCCAGCCATGTGAGATGTCAGCTTCTTTTTGGAGGAATGTAACCTAGAATTCTAACGTTAACACACAATCTTCTGATGAAGGTTTCTGCCATGTGCTTTTAAGGAGACACCGTTCCTTGGACTTCCTGAAATCACATCCTTAGCAAATTCAAAGTTTTATACTCTGGCAATAAGGGATGCAAATTAAAATTGCATGGAGTTCTTTTCCTCTTCTCTTAAACCACTTCAAAACTAGCTTGTAATTGGTTTGGAGGGATTGTTTTAAAAATAACCTTATAATATTTGCTTAAAATGATGTTAAGGATGTTTTACAACACCTAGAGGATCACACAGCACTTGAGAGTGATTACCTTTTTTTTTTTTCATTTTGCATTTGCATCTCCTACTGTAAGAGTAACAGTGCAATCTGGGAATCCTCTGGGCCTCAAATATTGTTTCTACAAGTTATAAAGTACAGTAGAGAGTAAGTTGTTGTCTAATTTATTTGATCAAGCTTAGTAGCTAACTTAGAAAATTGGTCTTCTCCAGCGATTTCTTACGTGACTTGTCTGGTGTGCTAGTCTACACACAACAGGCTCTAAGCTGTTGCTTTAAGTACATCAACTAATTGAACAGAAGAGTTGCAACATTACACTTTTCTGCTGTATATTTCAGCTATTTCTGCATTTTTTTCAATCAAAACAGGATGCGTGGTTGAGTATTGTCCTTTTGTTGATTGGAATCATCAACTCTAAAATGTTCAACGAGTCATTGGACTGAACTGGATGACCACCAGGAGCCCATGAAGAGGCTGGGTAAGCCCCGGGACACAGAGCATTCATTCCTTTGACAAGTTTACAGAGGAGGGCTCTCTACTATTTTTTCTGTCCCCTTTCTAGGAAAATGTAAAAAAAAAATGCTTTTCTTCACACCACTGGACAGATTACCTTAGGATAAATTGAATCCTGTTTGCAGTCCAGTGGTTTTATGTAATCAATTTTTTTAAAACCTGGTTTCAAACTGGAGCACTTGAATAATATCAAAAATCTAAGTAGTGCTAGGAGCTGCCATTCTCTCAAATAGTATGGGAAAAGAGCAATGTGTCTAAAACTGAAAGTTTTGTTCCAAGTTCAGGCTTTGCCTTTCCCCAATGATGTGGTCTTGAACAGGTTATTTATACTCTCAGTATCAATGCTTTCCTTGGGCATAATACTACTACCTCAGTTTGTTTTGTTTTGTGAATATCAATAACGCAAGGTGAACATGCTTTGTAAATTCTAAAATGTTAACAAACGTCAAGTTATGGTTTTGGTGATTCTTGTTCTCCATAAATTGGTCAACAGTCTCACTGATGAGCAATTCTCTTTGTAAGCTTTATTGTATCGACAATAGCTGGATGATGGGAAAAGGAGGACAAAGGGGGGCTGTCAAATTGAGACAAAGAAAACAGTGAGGGCACAGGAAGAAAGACTGGCATATGGTGAGGTGGGGGAAGGGCAAGGCACAGAAGATACTGGTCAGAGGGAGAAACACACAACACACACACACACACACACACACACACACACACACACACGCTTCTGTAGAAGTAGCTCTTACACATAAAATATGGATCCTAGGGTTGAAATGTCCCTGAATTATCTTTTTGCCAAATCCTGCCTTATAAGATCAACTGTCAATTCCAGATCGGCAGCTGTAGCCATACCTATTTAAACAAATTTAATCTCTGTCTCATTTTGTGGGTGAAAAGAGGCCTTTAAATGGTATCTTCTGGGTTTGTTGTTAGGCCTTTACATGTAATTACCATTAAACAGACTAGTCCTCATGTCCACCAAATGTGGGGTTTAAGGTGGTGCTCTGACTGCCTGGGTGTGTAAGCCGTTCTAGAAACACCCTCCAGGTGACATGATTAATAAATTTCTCAACTTCCAGTGGTGGTCCTAGGATTGTTTGAGGTTCTGGTGTTAATGTAGATTCCTGAGACCTTCAAACTGACCACATCGATGTCAATTTCCATACAGCCTGTGAATCTGCATGCCTAACAAGGTTTTTAGGTGGTTGCTGCCCACCTGATGGGGTGACACCCCCTTATGGGGTCATTGTGGGCACCAGCTGCAGGGGCCTGGCAGCAGGTCAACCTCAGCAAGAGGAGCTCCAGGCTGTCTGGGATGCCCAAGGCTCCCCAGCAGCTGTCCCAGAAGCTTTTCCCTGGAGGAAACGTAAAGGGTCCTAAGTGCCTCATCCTCCTTCCGTCTTTTCCAGCTTAGAAGCTTGGAGATACTCCAGGGGCAGCTTCATCCCTGGTTTCTTTGCCTTTTATTTCTCATCTTGAATCTTCACCCAGGCCTTTCGTTTCAGATTGCTGGTTTAGTTTTGGTTACGGTTGGGGAGTCACAGAACACACGAGGCATTTTTATCTGCAACTTTTGGTGTGCTCCCGGACTATTATCTGTACATTTTGGGCCAAAGGAATGTCTTTTCAGGATTTGGGAAAAATGCAGAAGAGAAAGAAAACTTGATATTTAGCACAGGGGCTACTGTCATGCATCAATCTACATCAAAAGAACCCATGGCTTCCGGCCCGCCCCTGCTCACAGTCTGAAGCCTTCACAAGCCTCAGACCAAGCTCAGCAGAAGGATATGTGCGGAAGTGTCTTTTTCACAGGAATTAACTCTTGCAGCTAACCAGGCAAATCGGGTTGCTTTAGATTCCTTACCTCATAAAAGGCCATATTGTGTTCTCCTCGTCCACACTGGGGTTCTGTTTTGTTATAGCTTTGCAAATGCAATGAATGTTTTGCAGGTGAGGGGGAAAAAAGCCCACAGAATCTTTATTGCCTTATTAAAAAAAAAAAAAAGAAAAATCTGTGGAGCAAGAAAGAAAGTGACTGCATTTTTATTTATGGTCAATAAGCCCAGATGAATATTCGGTAAACGTTGCTGAGACCATCACAAAGCAAATCACCATGTCACAAGAAATATTATTAAATTCTATAATTTCCTTTTCTGAAAATAGTTTCTCTGTATGGAGTTGGAAAAAGAAAATTATATTCAATATTCACCTTAACTGAAAAGCAGCTGAGTGTGTGGTGGCTGATATCCTATAAATAGCAGATCTGTGACCTCATTCCTGTTCTCTCCCTTGCTTAGCTGTTTTCAGTTTCAAGTTGAATAGAAAATTGTCAATCATCTGGTGAATCTGGGCATATAGGCCAGCTTATGGGGAGAATTCTGTCCCGGTCCTTGTTTTTCCCTAGTCATTCAGGTATTGCGCCCCCATTTAAGCAAAGCAGTCTGCAGTCTGTGTCTGTTCCTTTTTGCCTACATTGCACAGGTAATTGTGATTGTGTGGAAATGGCCTTTCCTGACCTTGGAAAACTGCTTAACCTTTCAGAGCCTCAGGTTATCCATCTGTAAAGCGAATCTTGTAGCTGCGTCTCCCTCATTTCAATGGAATGCTTTGAGAATTGATTAGATAGTGTGCATAAAGCAAGTTGACCTCCTCAAGAAGGAATACAATGTATGATTTTATTTCTGGTCTCCAAGCTCTTAGGCCAGGCCTCTCCAGTACAACGTGGTCATTATCTGTGCTGTTGGGCTGCCTGGAGAGGAAATTCACACCATTCAGGGCAAAACAATCCACTCCAGTCTCTAAATGGTGGGGATTGTCTATCTATGGAGCACAAATTCAACAGATGGTTGCCAACCTTCCACTTGATTTTGTGGCTCTTTAAACTGTGTTCATTAAAACTTCAACTTGCAGACAGCTTTGTAGAGACTTGAAGGGATGTATGAGTGACAGTTTGTGATATAATGGGTACAGCCGGGGTCTTATGTCTCTGATTCTTAGGAGCAGTGGTTAAATTAATGTGTAAAATGACATACAAGATCACTATCAATAATTAGAGGGGCTTGCTTCCTGCATGTTTGTGAATCTCCTACTAATGTCAACATTTTGGAACTTCACTAATAAGTGTGTTTTGCAGAATTTGAGCACAACCATGTTTCATGTTGAATTTCAAGTTCCTTTTTTTCAGAAGACGGAACGCAAATGTGAACCAAGGTTTTGAGGAACAGACCAAATGTGTTTCTGTTTTTGTTTTACCATCTTTAGAGAGATGTATAATGCCATGGCACTTTTTACTTAAAGCTCGCGTGACTTATTTATTCTTTCTTCCTCCCTTTCTTCTCTCGGCATGCATGCATACGTGTACTCCGTATTTAGCTTGTGAAGTTTTCATTTATTTAGCAAATGCCTTGCTTTACGGAACATTTTGAGTATTTCTTTGGACTGTTTTGTTGCAAGAAATAAATGTGTTCTTTAAATGATTTATTTTGTTTTCTATCGACTTGGGAACCAACATAAAATTGACATTCTTAGAAAACAAAGGTGCTGTGGAACTTGAAAACATTTACTCTGAAATAAAAATTTGTGTTTACTTAGAGCTCGGTTTTGGTTGAAAAACAAACATCATAGCCCCTCAGAAAAAGAAGAGAAGCCCCCTGCTGACACATTCTCTCATTGATTGATGATGTTGTCTTGGCAAAGCAACTGCAGAAATGGCAATGCGGGAACAAACTGGTCGGGTTTTATTCAATAAGATACCTTTTAAAAAAGAAAAGAATTCTTCTCAAAATTCAGGAATTGCATTTGAAACTTGTGAAACATAGTTGTGTGAGTTCAATCCTTGGAAAACAAAGAAAATGGGATTGTGTCTTGCTCTCATTCCTATGACATCAATCCAATTCGAAGGCCACCTGTCCACACGACAGTGTGTGGCATTACATGTGTCGAGAGATACACATTAATAAAAGTATGACTTCTCTGTTTCCTACTGGGCCATATGGACTTCATATGGACCCGACCTGAGGACTGTATACTGAACAATATATGCACCAGGATGGAGACTTATGGAATACTTACGGTGGGCCAGGCACAGTGCATTATGTGTTTTGATTCAGTTTATCCTCATGTTGGCTTTATGTTAGGTCTTTATTATACAGATGAGGAAATGGTACAGAGTGGTTAAGTCATTAGCCAAAGATCACACAGCTAGAGAAGAGCACAGCTGGGATTTGGACCTAAGTACTCTGATTCCAGTTCTCTCTTGTTAGACTTATAAACATTCTCTTTATGTAATAATAATAATAATAAATCCTTAATACATTGATAGCTTAGTACAAAGGTAATTTCTGAATAGTCACATTGTTTTCATTTCTCGTTCTCTACTTTCAGACATTTTTAAACTTCATTTTGCTTTTCTTCTCTCTAAAAGGTTCTGTTATTTTTACTGTGAGACTTTTGGACTTATATATAATCCAATTTAACTCCATGCGTGAGCACTTTCTTTTTGGTTGTTGTGGGAGTCAATAAAATTACTTCAGGCAGGTATAAAATTCTTTTCCATTTAGTTCTAACTTTTTTTAAATCATGAATGAAAGTATATGTTTTAAATCCTATTTTTAAAGTATAATTTTAACTATTTATAATCATATCTGTGTTTTCCTCTCAGATATAGCATTTCTCAAGCTTTTAGCAGGAAGAGGGATTGCTTGGTCTTTTCAATGTGGATGCTCCATCTTCATCTCTCCCCCCTGATTTGGGGGTATTTTGCTTATTTATTTATTTTTTATTCCTAGAGCTTTGGTATTTAAAAGAGCATTTGTTTGGAGAGTATGTCCATGGGACTCTTTATGTCTTGACAGGATTTTATATGTGTGTGACTAGGCTCTTGATGTATTCTCAAACAGAACAAATTAGGGAATTTGTCTCTATTCTACTTTTAAAGATTTCTGATTCAATACTAACAACAATCTGAAGGGTAGCCCGTTGATTACCTTGTGAAGCATAAATAGGAAAAGCGGCACGGTGGTAGGTCTGAAATTTTATATATAATTGTAACACTTTTTTCTATTAGTTATAAGTCTTTCTTGGTACCATGCTGTTGAGGTGAAATCTTCCCTTAAATTTTGCCTGTCAGTCTGAATGGAGAAGTTGATCCATGCCTTGCAAGATGGTGTTGACTTCAGTAGCCTCAACACTTTCATAGTAGAGGCCCATTAAACAGGAACAATAGCAAAACCTCCTTAAATGAGAAAATATGGTTGAGTTGCCTAGGGTCTCCCCATTTGAAAATCAAGAAACCCACCTACTAGGTAAAGAACTTTCCCAGAGTGTTAAGGAATGAATCTGTGTGTCTTTGAATAACTATACACTAGATTACTCCACTTTTCTGGAGCTAAGTCTTTTAAGTGGCACAAAGCAATTGAATTTATTTTCAAAGTTCTGATAAAGACTCAAAAGGTGAAACTTTTTTCAAATGAGTCATACTGTGTATCAAGATGACTAGACAATGAGTTCTCAAAATCATTTCCCCCTCCACATTTAAAGTGTTGCAGAACACTTTAAAAATCATAATTAGGAAGAGAGACAGTTATTAGAATTTGTTAGAAAGCCAGAATAAAGTAAGAAAATCCAATAAATATCTCAATGAGGATTTCTAAAAATCTTAATCTTCCATAGATGACTTTATGTTCTCTAATTTTGCCTTTTTTTAAAGTACAATATTGTTACTTCATAGTTTTTAAACTCTTAGTTTCCACTTTGGAATCTATGAATTGTTAAGACTTTCAGTTGTCTTGGACACTTCTGCTTGGAGACAGTAAATGTAGACATTTCTTGCAAAATGTTTGGCAGAAAAAGAAGGAAAAGAGGTAGTGGCTGGAAAGTTTGAATTCAAGTGAGTTTTAAATCAGAGATCTGGGCCTCCTTCCTTCCTCTATATTTATTCACAAATTAGTTCTGTAATCAAATGAACTGATTGTCTACCATATATCCAGCAAACATTGTACTAGGCTCTTGGGAAAGACAAATTTTATTTATTTATTTTCACATATGTTTATAAGTTGCCTTATTGCACAAATGATTTGAGGTAAGAAGAAATGAAAACTACCTTTAAGGTGCTCTTCTATGATCAAAGTCTACCAAAGGATAGATTTAGCCATAGAAAAATTATAATACAATCTGAGTAAGTGCTATTACCAGGAGATGGGCAAAGCACTGTGGGAGCACAGTGGGTCTAGTAACTATATCAGCAACCTGTTGATTTTCAGCTGATGCTTTCATTGACTCCTTAAAATGTATATAACTTTACTATATGCCCCAGGAGAGGTCTAGATTCCTGGACTAAGCAGAAAATTTTGAGTAACCATCACACAATCCTAAGTACATAACCTGTCTAGTAATGTGACTCTGATACACTTACTAGATCTGTAGGCAGTTTTTGGTTTGTCTGAATCCCCATAGGGCAACAGCACACATGGTCTTGAATCAATCCCTAAAAATTTTGACCTTGTATATAAGAATCAACTATGCCCAGAGATCTTGGGTGTTTAAGCAATGACTGTTCTAAGATCCTGCTATTATAAATGGGGGAAGTATATTTTTCTTTAAAATTTTTCAGTTTCAATGGTGATATTTGTGTGTATATTTCCTCTGGAGAAACAAAGATAAAGAGGAAACAAGGTGAGGGGACTGTGGTCTAAGGCTTGCAAATAATTCTTTGTGGTATATGTTGTTCTGACTGGATAGAGCTTTATTTTCTCTATTTTGGGGTTATATGTTGTTATATCCATTATTTATGTTTATAGAACTGGTTATATGTGGTTAAGTTATATGTGATTATAGTTATATGTGGTTAAGACCAGAGATGAGGCTGAGCAAAAATGTAGGTAATTATCTGATTTTCTTTCTAACTTTGCTCTTAGCAAATGAGGACAATTTGCCTGAGATTGAATGTGGGCAGTTTTACTTGAACAGGTAAAGTCAAATTACATAGCTCTGGTAATAATATTTTGTGTTGTGCTAGTAGCTTTAAAAATTATAATTAAATATTCTTGGGGTGCCTGGGTGGCTCAGTCGGTTAAGCCTCCGACTTTGGCTCAGGTCACCATCTCACGGTTCCTGAGTTCGAGCCCTGCATCGGGCTTTGTGCAGCACAGAGCCTGAAGCCTGTTTCAGATTCTGTGTCTCCCCCTCTCTCTCTGCTCCTCCCTCCCTTGCTCATGCTCTGTCTGTCTGTCTGTCTCTCTCTCTCTCTCAAAAATAAATATTAAAAAATTTTTTAATATTAAAAAAATCATAATTAAATACTTCTTATATTGCAACTTCTCCCACACCTCCTGTTAAAAGTAAATTCATGCTGAGTCTCGGGAAATTTTGTGGGTTTTTTTTCTGCAGGAATGCAAATGATATAATGTTTTAAAATAAGAAATCCAGAGATTTTCTGTATTCCCTTCTTAGGGCTATGTTATAAAGAGATCCTCTGGTGAATTTATATTTATTTCAGTAATACAAAGGTCAATATCTTCCTGACTGCCTGCTCTATCTCCTAATACAAAGTGTTAATCACAAGTATTTTCTGGACGAAGTGATGACAGATGTTACCAAAATGTCCCTATTTGTTATAAATTAGTTCTACACACACACACACACACACACACACACACACTCACACACACACACATTCAGGGAAACACAGCAGAAACTCTTGTTTAAGAGGAAGCTCAAGGTGGTCAAAATTCAGTAGTGATCCAAGTACATGCTAAGAACTAGGCAGCATTTTTCAAATTCCAGAAGGAATCACTGAAAGGAGGGGAGCAGAGAACTGGCCAGGAGAGTGAGAATTGTATCTTGGGGGAGGGGAAGAGAATGGCCAGCTTTTTATACCTCCTTCTTTTATAGGAAAAAAGAGCAGCCAGCAGAAACTAGATGGGGATCAACATGGGGTGAGGGCGGAGGGACTCACAACCGCTGAGACAGTCAATAGGCAGATTGTTCATCGCACATTGCCAGAAGATTAGCTGAGCAAAAGCACAGACAATGCTGATTAGCGACTTGAAATGCATCAGTTCTTACTGGGGAGAACAAAGCCGGTCCAGATCACTGCCCTACAGCCTAACGGCAATAATGGAACCCAGCTATGCTCAACATAATGTTTAGAGCTGAGAAATGTGGGCAATGTGTCTATCTGTTTGTATTCACTAAATTTCTCTCATCTTTGGAATGGCCTCAAGAGATACATATCTTATTTCTACCAGGTTCTCAAGGGACAGGAGTCCTATAATCACACCCCCACATATCTCAGCCCCTTGTGGATTGTGGATTTCTTCTCACTTAATCTGAGAAGGCAGATATTGAATTGTCACAATTTGTTCTGTTTTTTACTGACCTTGCAAATGCAGATGATCATATTGGGAAGATTTTTAAAAATTATTCTCAAAATGTATTTGATTTACTTACATAAAGAACTGGTAGCAACAGTTATAAATATATTTGAATATTTTGAAGTTTTGAAATAAAGTTATGAAATAAAGTAAAGAAACATATTTGCCTTTTATCCTTTCTATGAACATGTTTCAGACAAAGCCTGTGGATGATTTGTTTTATCCTGATCTCCTTTCGTATTATGAGTCCAGAGACCGCTAGGGTTTTTATTCCATCACCCCACTTCACAGCTTTGGTCTGGACACCTAGGAAATAGAATATGACCTTGGGGTGGTACTAATTCTAAGATGCTGGAAATTTTTATAGAAAATTCTTTATATGCATTATTACTGAACCCATCAAATGTAGCCTTTCCTTTTAATTGACATTATAATTAAACCTAATAATAGCATCTCCCTTTACATTTTCTTTACATATGTAAAGTAATCTTAATATCATTAATAGATCTGTGTTACTCTTTATTGGAAGGCTTTCTCTTCCCCAGATAAAGGAGATTTACTTTAGTCATAATGCTCTTAATAGGATTCATCTAGGAGAAAAGCACTAGAAGGCTGATGTCTTTCACAATCCTCATTGACATTGTATACCTTATTGGGCTTGCAGTTTCTCTCCATTTCCTTTTGTTCTTTCTTTGTATTTTTTAACGCTCAGCCCCTTCTAACTTAACTTATGCACTTTCTAACACCTGATTAAATCAGAGACTCTTCTCTACATTAAAGAAACAATGAAAAAATTTCCAGAATATTTTATAGGAATAAATGTTCTTTTTTCAAGTTAACCACACCACATTTAAAATTTAGAATATATTAGAAGAAATTATTTGCACCAAATTTACAAGACAACAGATTGTGAACAATAATATATATAAAAATTCCTGCAAATAGATATTTTAGAAAAACACATAAAACATCCAATGCCAAAAACAAGCAATGGCTATGATTCAGTGATGAAATGGGATAGCTAAGAAACAAAAAAATGCTCAATCTCACTGGTAACCTATGTTTAATACAGACTGAAAATAAATTGCCATGATATTGACAAAAATTGTAAAAGATGGATAATATCCAATGTTGGCAAAGCTATAGAGAAAAGAGTAATGGTGTAATTTGAAATGCTCTATTTTTAGATAGTTTGCCAATACCTATCAAAATCTAAAATTGTGAACTCTTTCATCCATTAATGCTATTTCTAGAAAGTCATTCTACAGAAAATTCAGATGTGAGCACCAATAGATTTTCCCCCGTTTTTAAGAATGTTTATAGGGAACCAGTTCATTGATGGCACTGCCCTTACATTTACAACATGGAGTATTATATAACAGTTAATGTGGATGATGTCCTAACAGAAATAACTGTGTAGTATATTGAATCTCAGATTGAAAAAGATGAATCTCAGAAACATAAGCATAGAATGACCTCACAGATGCAAAGAGAGAGAGAGAGCAAGAGAGAGAGAAGAAAAAACTACCTATTTGTATAAAACTATAACAAATATTTGAAAGGATAATACAAAACTGCCACCCAGGTAACTCTGGGGAAAGAAGAAGTAGCAAGGAAAGAGGAGGAGGAAATTACGAAACGGTTCTAGACTGTTTAAATTATGTATTAAGTTGGTAACACAAACCCTTAAAAAGAACACAAATTCAATTGTATAGATTGATTCAAATTAAGCTAACAAGAATGATAACTAGTACAGGTCTGCAAAACATATGCTTAATGAATGAATAAGAACAATGGGTTACTTGTGAATAGATCATCATATGAAATTATAACACTTGTCTGGAAAATGCAATTTTTTCCCCAATGAGACTGATAGATTAGGGAGTATTTTGAGCATAACACAAATGTTCTGTTCCTTTATGTTTGTGTCTATCCATGAGAAACACTAGGTGTACACAAAGAACAGGATCCAGTTCAGTTGAATTGTGAGGAAAACACAAAACACACACACACACACACACACACACACGCCTCAAACATTTGCCTCCTATCTCACTCACTGCATGTATTATGAGTCACACCCTTGTACATCTGTTGTTACATTTTCCATCTGATTTTAGATAACTCCCTCCATTGCTTCATAATAGCTCAGAACTGAAACTGTCAACACTCACTTCTAACAAGCAAACTTCAAGTTTTCTCAAGGTAAGGTGTCATATTTATTGGAATATTTATATTTAGTTAAATATTTATATGTGTAAAGCCATGGTACTGTGTTTATTAGGTTTCTATATTATTTTTAGTGTGTCATCGACAAAGCTTTTGAGTGTTGTACTCCTTAACACCATTTTCCCCAAAAGCTCTGTTATTTTTATTGCATAATTTTACACAGCATGGCACTTTTTAGGAACACATATGTTATATTATTGTAGAACTGGTCCCATTCTATATGTGATAGAATATGACTTGATAGAAGTCAATAAGTAGCATTGTCAGGAGATAATTATCTATAGGTGTCTTACATTTCTGCCCATCCTCAGAGTAAAGGGACAAAGTGTCTTTCTTCCAGATAGATGATCTTTTCAAGGATGCTTATACAGCAAACGGCTTCTGCAGTTAGAGAAAGTGTCTCTCTCTGGAGCAAAGGGCAGGTGTGTTTACAGTCTTGAAAGATAGAGAAAGTATTTCCCCTCCAGAGCAATGAGCAAGTATGTTTACTGCTCAGTATAAAAGATTTGGTTCCCTAGGCTCAGGCTTTCTTTCCTACAACTGACTGTGTGTCCTTGTGTCATTTGACCCTTTTTGTATCACTCTGTGGGGATTGAGGCTTGGAGAACCGGTGCAAAAATGATAATTCTTTGCCACTAATATTGCTCTGGGTAATAACCTTTTCTTTGTTTTCGATGCATAGTTTCCATGTCTCATGTTAGCATGCATGCAGCCATGGAAGATGAGCAGACACTGGTCTGTTAACAGGATAGAACCCCAGATCCTTCAGTTTTTGGTAAGATGTCATGGGATTACAGGTACCTTCATAAAATTATTGTCCAATGTAGTTCCGGACCTTATTGCAAAGATAATGATCATTAAATACTGTCTTTTTTTTTTTTTTTTAACTTTAAAGGATGATGTATCCAATAACAGCGAGCTAAAGATTGTGTCTAAGGACATTTGAACTAAACAACATCTTCAGTCATCAAAAAGTGGGGTAGAGAGTATTTTTAGTTTTCATTTTACTTGATTGAATGAGCAATTCTGTGTTCACATTACTTAAAGTACGAATTATGTAGGTTAACATCATTTTGCTCTATGTAATGAGTTATCTTTGAAATTCTTAGAAATAACTTATCATGCATTGAAATGTGACTAATTCTGCTATAGTTTCATTTGTTGGATTAAACAATAAATATTAAGTTTCTGTCCTCTGTAAAGCGCTATAATGGATACAAAAATGAACAAGATTTTCAGAACTTTGTACTCGGATACAGGATAAAACAAAGCAAAGCATAAACATTATGCATTATATCTCAACATGATAGGAACAAATAAAGGATTGCAGGTGTTCTGAGGAGAGAAGGACAAGAGAAGACACCAAGGAAGAGGTGGAATTAAATTAGGAAGAAGGACATTTGAAGAGAAGGAAAGGGAGTGTGTGGATACAGGAAAGTTAATGACCTAGTGGAAGAAAAGCCTGGAAAGAAGAATTGGGAGGAAAACCCCAGTTCTACAGAGTCATGATTGCTAAGGATACTTACTTCATCAATTCTAAGGCAAACATTTTTAAAATTGTAGCACTTCTCTAATGCATTTAGTAATTGATGGTATTGTTACAACAACTGATATCTTACAAATGCTCTAAGTATGTTAGCAGCCATGATGTAGCTGTATGAACATAGCTGTTTGACACTTTCTAATAAGATCAACAAACGTCCAGAAAGAATCCATTTTAGATTAATGTGAGTACATTCATGTGATTATAGGGTCTAAACTTAGAAGTCGAAAGGGACGTTTAGAATTTGAGGGTGAATCTTCTGGCTAACACACTTTAAAAAAACACTATTTGGCCAATATGAATAACTATTGTTTACAGCCTAGCGTTTCAGAGGTACCCCATTGGCATATATAATTCTGACAAAATTCCCGAGCCAGGGATCAGCTCCATTTTATGGATAAGAAAAAAAGGATTAAGAAAAGTTTTGTGAGTAGTGCAAGTTCACAGAGCTAATAACTAAAATGTGAATTTAGGTAGTCTGGGGATGTAAATCCAGTTCTTGCTTACGCTAAGAACTGTTCTGTTAGTTATTCAATTCCTTCCATAGCACATCTTTGCCTAACCACACATGGTGATGGTGAGCTCTCTGTCTCAGGGCAGTGAATTGTTCTAATAAGAAGAGGTGTTGGGGGTGTCAGACAAAGGTTTTTGAGAAAGTAACTCTTGAATCTAAGATCAATCATCTATTTTGTTCCTCATTAAGATGGAAAATATTTATTATTATGTATATTTATTAACATATGACATATTTATTTAAGGCTTAGACAAATTTGATGCAGTGATATGTGGTGAAGCTACCATGTAGTTAGCTTGCTGAAAATGTAACCATCACATGCAATTTTCAGCTTCTCCTTTTCAAGTTAATATTAGTAATTTAAAATTTAGAGCAAGTAGCTTTATAATTATTTAAGTTTTCGCATTATTTTCAATTAATACGTGAGGATTGAGGCCCAGAGAGGTTGAATGATTGTACAAAGTCACACAGCAAGGCAATAAAGGATACTTGGTTCCTAAATAGCTTGAATATCCAGTGCTAAGTCATCTGAGACATCATCATTCATGTTAGGTAACACAGGGGGCCATGCATTGGCAGATTTAATTGTTGAACTGTGACTGAAGTTCTGAGAAAGATCTGCTTGTAGTTATTGCAAACCCAAATCTTTCAAATTCCTTTTTTCACTCCCTCTAGTGTTTGAAATATGTTGTGCATTTGCTTTCCCATTATTACTTTATTTCTACATCAAAGTCAATTCTGGGACCGGATTATTCTAGGATGATTTTATAGAAAAGCTTAGTTTTCAACATAAAACTTCTATGGCTTGAATGTATTTTGCTTAAAAAAATAATTACTTTGAATGTGAAGTGGGATGATTTAGTTTAGTTGTATCTTCAGGATAAAACTTATCAAGAGCCAATGTGATAAACTCAAATTAAAATATGAGTCAAGATATTGTATTAAAATTTTACCAAGTGGGTGAAATGGCAAAATAAGATGAGGTGCTAAAGAGCATCAAGTTGGTATGCATTCAGAATTTCATTTGTTAAAACAGTCTTTGGGCAATAGGGCTTTTTAAGCTTTAACTCATAAACACTGCTTTCCTAGTTAAATTTTTTTGTATTATGTTCCACTCAAACAATAAAACCTTGAAATTTCAAACTTATATGAAAAAAATCAGATCTTTAGATGTGCTTATGTATTCTTACCCTGATTTTGACTTAATAACCAATTGTATGAAAGGGATTGGCTCGAGTGGTCATGGACATTTACCAGTTCACTCTGAACCATGTGTTATTTTCTTAACCTGAAATTTATGTGCTAGGTTAGAATATCCATTTGGGGGACACCTGGATGGCTCAGCTGGTCAAGAGTCCAACTTCGGCTCAGGTCATGATATGGCAGTTTGTGAGTTTGAGGCCCGTGTTGGGCTCTGGGCTGACAGCGCGGAGCCTGGAGCCTGCTTGAGTTCTGTGTCTCCCTCTCTGTGCCCCTCCTCCGCTCACACTGTGTCTCTCTCTCCCTCTCAAAAATAAATAAACTTTAAAAAATTTTAAAAAAGAATATTCATTTGGGACTTAATCAATGTGAATAAATTAAGCCAATTTTATATTTTAGAGAAAAAATAGATTACTTGAGTAATAATCATCATAATTAGAACTAGTCATGATAAAACCATGATATGTGAGGAAGAATAGACAGAATGACAGTGTGTGCATGGTATATCTGGATGATTCATAATTATAGACCCACAAAATCTCAGTAAAAACTGATAAAACAATGAGTCTCATTGGTATTACCATTCTACTGAAAATGTTCTACTATCATAATTAGATAAGCTAGGCATATCCTTTTTTATAGAAACCAAAAATATTGAGAAGTATTTTAGTAAAGTCATGCTCTTCTTTGGGAGTTAGATTCATCTGTATGCATCAGCTGTATATATTTTAGATTTATTTGAGAAAATGTATCATTATATCACTTTCTTCTGACACCTGGAAAAATTAGAAAATTAAATTTTAAAATATTATCTATAAACTTTAATATATATAAATGGGACATATTATATGATATCATATATGTGATACCATATGTATGATTATATCTATGTATTATAAAATATTATTATAATATTATTTCAAACATAAACCTCCCCTCAATTTTCTTTTCTCCCATTTGGAAACCTTATCCCCTTTGGAATACTGGCACATCAAAGATGACTGACAGTGGTTTTATTTGTATGACAATCCAGTGTATCCTCACACAGACTTCATAGCTGACTGAACTAATGAAGGAGGTTCTCAAAAAAGGTAACCATAATAGCTACCCCTTCAACCTTGCATAGTTCTGCACAGGGGCAGGGAAGTTACCATAAGATTATAATTTTCTGACTTGGACCCTGTCAACTCTGAACTCCCCAAATAACTACCCCAAAAACCTGTTGCATATCAAAGCTATATTTATTATACTTACAACATAAAAAGAACAAATGTCACTTTGACAGAATCTTAGTAATGTCTCAGAAAAGTCATGGAAGAATATTTCTAGCCTTTAATGTTCAGGATGGATAATCTTAAGGTCTTTCAAGGTAAAGGACTGGATGGAGGGGGTAAGCAATAAGTATAATAGTTTTGGTTTGGACACAGAGAAGTGAGGATCTTGAAGAACTTGTTTGGTTTTGATTTTAAGTAAGCTTTAGGCCCAACATGGGGCTTGAACTCACAATGTCAAGATGCACCCTCTACTGACTGAGCCAGCCAGGTGCCCACTGAGAACTTCTGGATGAAGAAGTTGTTAGCTATAAGAAGTAATCAATTATTATTGGTTTACAGTTTATCTTCTAGGAGCAGATGTTTTCTGGAGCAAACAGCTAAGTTATCTTTGCTTGTCCTCAGTATTGTGTAATATAGTACTAAGACAGAAATTTAGGCTTGATAATCCAAGTAGTATTTAATTTAGGGGCAAAGTTTTAATTCTGTCTCCATATTGGTCATTCTTCAGTCTAAGATAGATGATTGTCATCTGGAACATGATAAATCCAGATCTGTACCACTGCGTACTGCATAGACTTTCTGATGATACTTATTCCAATCTTTGTATTTCCCTAATTCTCTTGTTTTTCAAGTGGGAATATCATTTGTTGAAGTGTTTTGCCAGGACACTGTCTGCATAGCATCATTTAAGACTTTAGAGATCACAAATTTGAGAACTGCAACACAAATACTAAGAAAAGAATTATGATCATTGTTTATAACATATGTGTAAGCCAGGAGCCAAAGGGTCCCAAATTAAAACAAAAGAAAAGATCCCATTCCTAATCCAAAAAATCAGGAGAATCATATGAGGGATATTAGCCAAATTACCTTCCTTCATGATTTTGTTGTTTCTGACATTTATTAGTAATATACTTGCAAGAGAGATAGAGATTTAAATAAATGTAGCATTCTTTCGTTCAGACAGCATATATTTCATCTGGAGAGCTCAGAATTTCAAGCGGCTGTATTTTGAACTATCACTGTACAGTTTTTACGAACCTCTTGGTCTTTGTTAGAAGAAGAACAGGGGCACCTGGGTGGCTCAGCCGGTTAAGTGTCCAACTTCAGCTCAGGTCACGATCTCACACTCAGTGAGTTCAAGCCCCACGTCGGGTTCTGTGCTGACAGCTCAGAGCCTGGAGCCTGCTTCAGATTCTGTGTCTCCCCCTCTCTCTGCTCCTCCCCTGCTGGCGCTCTGTCTCTCTATGTATCTCAAAAATGAATAAATGTTAAAAAAAATTAAAAAAAAAAAAGAAGAAGAATAACAGCTCCCAACTATATCCATCTCCTCATTCCTGGAATTTATGAATATGGTGTTACATGGCACGAAAGAACCAAAGTTGTAGGTGGAATTAAGGATTCTATTCAACTGACTTTAAAATTAAGAGTTTTTAAATAATCCAGGTGGGCACAAGCTAATTCCAAGGGAGTTATAAATGACAGAGAGAAGCAGGAGACTTACAAAGAAGGAGGTATGACTGTGGAAACAGTGGTCAGAGGGATGAGATTTTTGGCTCTGAAAATGGAAAGAGGTCATGAGCCAGTGAATGCACGTAGCCTCTAGAGATGAATCTAGAGATGAATTTGCCTCTAGGGACTTCAGCAGCCCTGCCAATACCTTGATTCTAGACCAGCAAAATTCATTTTGGACCTTTGAGCTCTGGAACTGTAAGGCAATATATCTGTATTTGTCTTAAGCCACTAAATTTGTGGTAATTTGTTGCAAAATTAATAAGAAACTAATAGAGGCTTAGTGACTTGGTCCCATTCACCTTCTATTCTCTGAATGATAGCATGTGTAATTTCCCCCACTTTTTTTAAGTTTATTTGTTTATTTTGAGAGAGAGAGGGGGAGAGACAGAAAGCATGGGGGAGGGGTAGAGGGAAAGAGAGAATCCCAAGCAGGCCCCACACTGTCAGCACAAAGATCCACATGGGGCTTGAGCCCACAAACTGTGAGATCATGACCTGAGCCTAAACCACGAGTCAGATGCTCAACCAACTGAGCAGAGAATTTGAGACAGAAGAACATAGTTCACATTTTCTTTCAATGACGTCAGTTTTTAACTTAATTCAAGGCCCAGTTTTTGTCTTTGAATTAAATTGTGTCAAGATCTCTTTTTATGGTGGTGGGGAAATAGGCCAGAAAGACCTCTGATGATATCAGGATATACTGAAGGCAGGTGTCAGTTTACAAAGATAACAGATAACTTGTTTAATTTGCAGGTAACAGGCAAGAGACTTTTGTGTCATGAGTCTAACACCAGAAGACCACACAATGATTATGTTTTCAGTTAAAATATCTCTATGTGGTTTTTAAAAAGCATTATAATATTTTGGTGCCACTCATCAAGCCAGGTGATGAATTTATCGTACAGACATCATCGGCCAGAGAGGTTAGAGTACAACCTAAGTGATATGTCTTTGGGTAAGGTCTATAAAAGTGGGATACTTTCCAAATATACACTATCTGTTCCCTAGCTCTTTGCAGAGGGTATAGCTCCCGTGAAAGTTCTATAAACGACTGTTTCTGAGAAACCTCCATTTTTAGGTTTGATATGATAGGGAATTTTAGATTTTTATTTTTCTGGTCTGTCTGTGTGTGTGTGTAGCTACACGCACACATATTTGAGGTAAAATTGGTATATAACATCGCCCTACAAAGTAATCACCACTAAAAGTCTAGTCACAATCCATCACCATATAATTGACCCCCTTCACCACTTTGTCCTCCCCTCACCACCTTTTCCCTCTCATAACCACCAATCTGTTCTCTGCATCTATGAGTTTGTTTTTGTTCATTTGTTTTTTTAAACATATATAATATATATATAATATATATATATCACATCTTTTTTATCTATTCATCTATGGGTCGACATTGAGGTTGTTTCTATTTCTTGATTATTATAAAGAATGCTGCAATAAACATAGGGATTCATATATCTTTTCAAATCAGTGTTTTTGTATTCTTTAGATATATACCCAGAAGTGGAATAGCTGGATCATATGATAGTTCTGGTCTTAGTTTTTGGAGGAATCTCCATACTGCTTTCCACAGTGTCTGCACCAGTTTACATTCCCATCAACAGTGCACAGGGTTCTCTTTTTTCATGTCTTCACCAACACCTCTTATTTTTGGTAACAGCTGTTCTACCCAGTGTGAAGTGATATCTCATTGTGGTTTTGATCTGCACTAATAGTAATGTTGAACACCTTTTTCATGAGCCTGTTGACCATCTGTATGACTACTTTGGAAAAATGTCTATTCAGATCTTCTGCCCAATTTTTAATAGGGCTGTTTGCTTTGTTGTTGTTGTTGCTGTTGAGCTATATGGGTACTTTACATATTTGGGTATTAATGCCTTGTCAGATATAGGATTTGCAAAAATCTTCTCCCATTTGGTAGTTTGCTTTTTTGTTTGATAATGGTTTCTTTTTCCATGCAGAAGCTTTTTAGTTTGATGTAATCCCATTTATTTATTTTTGTTTCTATTGTCTTTGGAATCAGAACAACAGGTATATCACTAAAATCAATGTCAAAGAGCTTACTGCCTATGTTTTCTTCCAGGAATTTTATGGTTTCAGGTCTTACACTTAAGTCTTTAATCCATTTTGAGCTAATTTTTGTGTATGTGTAACAGAGTGATCTAGTTTCATTTTTTTTTTTTTTGTACGTAGCTATCCAGTTTTCCCAACACTGTTTATTAAAGAGACAATTCTTTCTTCATTTTATGTTCATTAGCTTTTTGTCATAAATTAATTGTCCATACATGTGTGATGGGATCTCAATTTTGTTTCATTGATCTGTGTGTCTGTTTTTATGTTAATGCCATGTTGTTTTGATTACTATAGCTTTGTAGCATAGTTTGAAATCATTTGCATCTTTAACTTTCATCATTTTTTTTAGTATTTAGTCTACAGGTCTTTCACCTTCTTCGTTAGTTTCATTCCTAGGTATTTTGTTCTTTTTGATGCAATTATAAATGGGATGTTTCCTCTTTCTGATAGTTCATTATAAGTGCATAGAAATGGCACAAATTTTATATATTAATTTTGTATCCTGCTAATTTACAGAATTCATTTATAGTTCTAAACATTTGTGTGTGTGTGTGTGTGTGTGTGTGTGTGTGTAGTCTTTTAGGTTTTCTATATAAGGTATTGTGTCATCTGTAAATACTGAGAGTTTTAAATCTTCCTTTCCATTTTGGGTGGCTTTTGTCTTTTTCTTGCCTAATTGCTGTGGCTGGAACTTATGATACTATTGAATAAAAGTGGCAGGAGTGGTCGTCTTTGTCTTTCAGGAAAAGCTTTCAGCTTTTCATCATTAAGTATGATGTTAGCTGTGGATTTGTCATATATGGCCTCACTATGTTGCGGTGCCTTCTTTTTATACCGACTTTGTTGAAAGTTTCTATCATAAATGGATGTTGAATCTTCTCAAATGCTTTTTCTGCATCTATTGAGATGATTATATTATTTTTATCCTCCATTCTGTTAATGTGGTATTGATTTGCAGATGTTAAATCATCCTTGCATCTCTGAAATAAATCTCGCTCGATAAAAGTATATGTTCCTCTAATGTATTATTAAAATTTAGTTTGCTAATATCTTATTGGGTATTTTTGCATGAATGTTCACCAATGATATTGAGCTGTAATTTTCTTTTTCATGGCATGCTTGTCTGATTTTGGTATCAAGGTAATGCTGGCTTTATGAAATTAGTTTGGACATATTCCCTCATCTTCAATTTTTTCTTTTTTTTGAGAAGTAAAACAATCATTTTTATTATGCTTATGGATTCTTTTTAAGATTTTAACTTGATTGTTTTTTTCAGCACAGTTTTAGATTTAAAACAAAATTGAGAGAAAGATACAGAGAATTCCTATATAATCCCTAGCCCCTCCTCAACATACAGAGCCTCCCCATTATCAGTTTTGTCCACCAGAAAGGTACATTTTTTACGAAGGATGAATCTACACTGACACATCAAAATCACCCCAAATCCACAGTTTACCTTAGGGTTCATTGTTGGTGTTAAACATTCTATGGATTTGGACAGGAGCATAATAACATACATTCACTAATATATAGACTATTTTCACTGCCTCTAAAAATCCTCCATCCTTTGCCTATTCATCTGTCTCTTGTCCCCATCTGGCAACCACTGACTTTTTTTTTTTTACTGTCTCCATAGTTTGTCTTTTCCAGAATGTCACATAGTTGGAATCATAGTATGTAGCCTTTTCAGATTGGCTTCTTTCACTTAATATTCATTTAAGGTTCCTCCATGTCTTTACATAGCATGATAACTCAATTCTTTTTAGTGCTAAATAATATATCATGGTCTGAATGTACCATTTTTTATTAATCCTTTTACTTAATGAAGGACATTTTGGTTGCTTCTAAGTTTTGACAATTATGTGTAAAGGTGCTATAAACATCAATGTGCAAGTTTCTGCGTGGACATAAGTTTTCACCTCCTTTGGGTAAATAATGAGTGCTATTGCTGGACCACATGGTAAGAGTATATTTCATTTTATAAGAAACTTCCAAACTATCTTCCAAAGTGGCTGTACCACTTTTCATTCCCACTAGCAATGTATGAGAATTCCTTTTACTTCACATCTTCACTAGCATTTGGTGTTGTCAGTGTTCTGGATTTAGGCCATTATAAGAGGTGTGTAGTGGTAAATCATTTTTTTCTTTTTTTACTTTGCAGTTCCCTGATGGCATATGATGTGGAGCATCTTCGCATATACTTATTTGACTTCTGTATATCTTCTTTGGTGAGGTCTGTAAAGGTGTTTGGCCCATTTTTTAAATGAGTTTTTGTTTTCTTGTTGTTGAGTTTTAACAGTTCTTTAAACATTTTGGATAACAGTCTTTTATCAGATGTATTTTTTGCAAATATTTCTCCCAGTCTGTGTCTTGTTTTCCATTCTTTTAAAATTGTTAATTCTTCAAGTCAGGAATTGGGACAAGACAGAGAAGGAATGGCTCACTTTGGTCCACAGGTCTAGGTCCTCAGCTGGGAAGACTGAAAAGGCTGAAGGGTAACTAAATGGCTGAGAGCTGGAATCTGCTTTTTCATTCTCATATCTGGTGCCTAAGCTAACTAGAGGGCTGGGCTCACCTGTGACTGTCAATCAGAGTACATTCAAGGGGTCTTCTTATTGCTCTGGGCTTTTCACAGCACACAGGACTCAGGTAGTCAAACTTCTTACATAATGACTGAGACTATATTTTTTTTTTCTTATTTCTCTGCCGATCTGTAGCAACTTCACCACAGATGAACCCCAGTTCACAAACTGGTGTGCAAAACTACTTGTTCATCTGACATTCAGGTCTTTTCCAGCTTTTGCTTTATTCTGATAGTTCTACAACTTTAGCTTGCTCCTAGGCTTTCTAAATGCTGGAATACAGTCAAGAGGAGAACGTAGTAGGTGTTCCTCAACTGTTTTCAATCAATTCTTACAGCGTCCAGAATCCTGTTCACGTGCCACTGGGGCAATCGGTACCCAGTCGAAAAATTCCTACCCACCTCCTCTCCTTCCCCCTCATCTTCAATTTTTTTTTTCCAAGGAGCTTGAGAAGGATATAGGTATAAACTCATTTGTGAATGTTTGGTAGAACTTACCAGTGAAGCCATCTGGTCCTGCACTTTGTTTGTTGGGAGGTTTTTGAATACTGATTCAATCTCAATAATTGGTATATTTAGATTTTCTTTTTCTCATGATTCAGTTCTGGAAGACTGTATGTTTCTAGGAATTTATCCATTTCTTCTAGGTTGTACAGTTGCATATAATTGTTCATAGTAGTCTCTTATGATCCTTTGCATTTCTGTAGTGTCAGTTGTAACATCTCCTCTTTCACTTCTGCCTTTATTAGAGTTCTTTTTCTTTTTTTCTTGGTTAGCTTTGCTAAAGGTTTGTTATTTTTGGTGATCTTTTCAAAGAACCAGCTCTTAGTTTCATTGTTTCTTTTTTCCTTTTTCTCTTTTTTAGTCTCCATTTCACTTATTTCCTCTCTGATCTATGTTATTTCCTTTCTTCTACTGACTTTGGGCTTTTTTGTGTGTGTGTGTTCTTCTTTTGCTAGCTCCTTTGGGTGTAAAACTTGACTGTTTAGTTGAGACTTTTCTTGTTTCTTGAAGTAGGCCTATATTGCTATGATCTTCCCACTTGGAATCACTTCTGCTGCATCTCAAATATTTTAATATGTCATAGTTTTGTTTTCACTGTCTAGGTATATTTTTATTTATTCATTGATTTCTTTGATAGTTCACCTGTTCAGCAGCATATTGTTTAATCTCCATATTTTGTGTTTTTTCCAGTTTTCTTCCTGTAATTGAATTCTTGTTTCATACCATTGTGGTTGGAGAAGATGCTTGGTTATGATTTCAAACTTCTTGAATTTATTGAGACTTGTTTTTTTAAATATCTTTATTAAAAATTTTTAATGTCTATTCTTCGGGGTGGGGGAGAGAGAGAGTAAGCATGAGCAGGGGAGGAACAGAGAGAGAGGGAGACACAGAATCTGAAGCAGGCTCCAGGATCCAAGCTGTCAGCACAGAACCCCATGCAAGGCTCCATCTCACAAATAGCGAGATTATGACCCTAGCTGAAGTCAGATGCCCAGCTGACTCAGCCACCCAGGTGCCCCTATTGAGACTTGTTTTATGGCCTAATTTGTAATCTATCTTGGAGCATTTTCTATGTGCACATGGAAAGAATGTGTATTCTGCTTCTTTTGAATAGAATTTTCTGCATATGTCTATTAAGTTCAGCTGGTCTAATGTATATTTAAGGACAATATTTCCTTATTAAGTTTTTGTTTGGATGATCTAGTCATTGATATAAGTGAGATATTAAAGTCATTTACTATTAGTATATAGCTGTCAATTTCTCCCTAGAAGTTCATTAATATTTGCTTTGTATATCTTGGTACTTCTATGTTGAATAGATACATATTTATAAATGTTATTTCTTCTTGTTGCATTGATCCCTTTATCAATAGGTAATGTCCGTCATTGTTTTAAGCTTTATTTCATCTGCTATGAGTATAGCTGTACTAGCTTTGTTTTTCTTTCCATTTGCAAAGTATATCTTTCTCTATCTCTTTACTTTCAGTCTGTATATGTCCTTACTTTTTAAGCGAGTCTTTTACAGGCATCATATAGACAAGTTTCTTTTTTTATATATACATTCAACCACTCTATATCTTTTAATCTTTTATACCAGTTTATTTAGTCCATTACATTTAAAGTAACTATTGTTAGATATGTACTTATTGCCATTTTGTTCATTGTTTTCTTTTCTTCTTCTCTTTTTCTCTTCCCTTGTGGTTTGATGGCTTTGTTTCACGTTATGTTTATATTTATTTCTCATTTTCTTTTTTTTATTTACCATACATTTTTGCTTTGTGGTTTCTATGAGTTTCACATAAACCTCCTATGTGTATAATATTGCGGTTTGAGTTGATAGCAAATTAAATTTGAACACATGTCAAAAACCACAGTTTTACTTCCCCTCAGTACATTTTATATATTTAATGTCACATTTTGCATCTCTTTACTTTGTGTATCCCTTAACTAATTACTGAAATTTTAGTTCACTTTATTATTTTTCTTTTTAAACTTTCATAGTTTCTTTATAAGTGATTGTCCCACTACCTTTACTATATAATTACTTTCTCCAGTGAAATTTTTACTTTTGTATGTTTCCTTGCTCTTAATTAGTGCCATTTCTTTTCAGTTTAAAGAAACATTTTAACATTTCTTGTAAGGCCAGTTTAGTGGTGATGAACTCTTTCAGCTTTTGTTTATCTGTAATATTCTTAATTACTTTTTCAATTGTGAATGATTATCTTGCTGAGTAGTTAACTTGGTTGGATAGTTCTTCCTTTCAACACTTTGAATATGTCATGCCACACTCTCTTTTGGCCTGCAAAGTTTCTGCTACAAAATCTGCTGATAGCATTATGGGTTTCCTTTGTATGTTTTAAGTTGTTTTCCTCCTGCTGCTTTAAGATTCTCTCTTAATCTTTAACTTTTACCATTTCAGTTATAATGCATCTTGGTGTGGATTTCTTAAGGCTCATCTTTTAAAATTCTTTGCTCTTTTTGCTTCTCTGGCTGGCTAAATTCTATTGCTTTGTCTTCCAGCAAAAGAGCAATCAAATCACTGGCCTCATTGAGTCTGCTATTGAACCCCGCTAGTGTATTTTTTGGTTCAGTTATTGTATTCTTCAGCTCTGTAATATTTGTTTGAAACTTTCTTATATTTAGATCTCTTTGTTGAGGATCTCACTTTGTTCATCAATTCTTCTCCCAAGTATGACCATGACTTTGAACTCTTTATCAGATAGATGGCTTATCTCCATTTCATTGATGTCTTTTTCTGATGTTTTCATCTTATTCTTTCATTTGGAACATATTCCCCTGTCTCCTCAATTTGCCTGACTCTCTGTGTTTATTTCTATGTATTAGGCTAATCAACTGCCACTCCCAGTGTTGAAGGAACCACCTTCAAACTCAACCTGGTGTGAATCCCCTCTGACCACTAAAGCTAGGCAGTCAAGGGGAATCCCTTGTGTGGGTTGTATGCACCTATCTGCTGTGTCAGGGCTACATCTGTGGCATGGGGGTAGGTGAGGCTGACACTCAACCCAGCTGTGACATGTGGCCTCACTGAGGCATAGGGGTAGGCTGGGCTATACCAACATGGCTGCAACACACAGTTATGCTGGGGCATGGGAGTGGGCTGTGCTGTCGCTCAGCCTGGATACAATGTCTGACTACTGCAGAGGTTGGCAGGGTTTTCAGTTAGGTGCACCCACTAACTCTAGCAGGTTAGAATGGCAGTTCCAAAATGGCACTCAGGAGTGCCAACCATAACAAGGTAGGATGAGATCACAAATATGGTGCCTACCAGAAAAAGTCTCAATAGTTTCCTGCCTCACTGGCACTTTAATTTTAGTAACTGGGTCTCCTTCACATATGGTCTAGCCACTTTTCAAATTGGTGTTTTTGTGCTGGGTCCAGGAGAGAATGAGTCTGCACACAAGTCCTTAGGAGAGGGCTCTGTTCTCTACAGTTCTATGGGTTTCTGGATATAATCCCTATTGGTTTTTGAAGTTCAACATTTAGGAGTCTCGCCTCTTTTGTGTAGAATCTAAAAGTTGGGGTGCCTGATGTGGAGTGCAAACCCTTCATTCCTCAGGAAAAAGTTCTCTGCCTTTGAGATCTCTCCTGATTGTGTATTTCGAGGCCTAGGGTGGTGTTTTTTGTTGTTGTTGTTTTGTTTTGTTTTGTTTTTTGTTTTTGTTTTTTTGGTGAGATGATGTCTCTGCCTCTCCTACCCATCTCAATGTTGTTCCTTTTGTCTTTTGTTATGGAGGCTCTGTTCATACAGTTTTATGGTCTTTTTCAGAGAAAATTATTCCATATATAGTTGTATATTTGTTGTGCCCACAGGCAGGAAAGAGTTTAGAATCTTCCTATGCAGCCATCTTGAATCCTCTATATTGTTTTTAATTTTAAAAGTTGCTTAATGTCTTGGTCCAATTACTAAGAAAACCAAAAGATTAATTGACAAGTGTTTACCAAAGGAAATTTAGTGACTGACATTTTGGAAAATGGGTATTTTGATTGTAGGTTTTCTTTTCCCCAAATCATAAGCAAATTTTAGTAGAGCATTGCATTTATACCAATGAGTGGCTTAGGATGCTGAAGGCATTATTAAGGATAAGAATCTTATAAATGTCAAAGTTAAGAGATGACAAGAGTCTGTTAAAAATCCAGAACTTTAAAATAGCTAAGAGGAAAGAAAACCCCTGAGAAAAAATAAAGCACGCAGATTAAAATGTAACAATCTGTGGCTCTTGTTTATGGGTCTTGCATAGAAGATGTTTACAGTCATCTTTATACACACAAGCTTTGAGTGGAAGCTTTATCTTCCCAAATGTTATCTACTTTTGGAGGATTCCTAAGAATGTCTCTGGTTGGAACATTATTCAAAAAATATATTTGGTTTCAATTGAGAAATGTGAATCCAAGGACCAACACTCTAGAATTTTATAATTGTGCCAATTGTTAACAGTATATGATATAGCCTTTGTCAGATAAACAAAGTTTTCTTGTCATGGAAATTTTACCTTTACAGTATATACTGTTATACTGGTTTTCTTTATTATTTACATGTTTGAATTAATCCTAAGATATCTTTTTATGTATGTGTTTAAATAGATATACATCTATGCAAAGAGATGATAAAGTTGAAGTTTTTAATCTTATCTTTTAAATATAATAGCTACATCATCTACACACAATTAGTATGTATTTCTTATTTTAACAGTATTATTTCAATAACCTAGAACAATTCCTTTAAACACCAGAAAAATCATATTTATTACTTTATATATATATATATTCCTGTGTCTCTGTATTCATTTATATTAATTACAACCTTTAACTAAGGGAACCAATTTTTTTTGAATGTGAATAGTAGAAAGAACTAGAAGGTAGTACATCAATACTTATCAAGCAATTTTTCCCCCATGAGCACATATTTTATGCAACTTGAGCATATTTTAAGCTGTCAGAATAAGCAATTTATCATTTAAAGGAATAAATATGCTCAATATGTACCCATTCCATGTATAAAACTAAGGAAGAATATTGTTTAAAACAATATTTAGTGACCAGTGTTTGTAGCGCTTTTTTCATATTTAAGCTTGTCTATCAAAAACGTATTAAATATAATTTATAGTAGGCTAAGATCTTAAAGTTAATTATAAATCTGAAAATTATGAGTTAAATTGACAAACTAAATCCTTTTGATTTATAGCATAAAAATGCACAATATTAAAAAGATATCTATTATTCAATTTCATTCAGTTAAACATGTTAATATAGGTATATAATCTAAGCTATTCATAAAAACAATGATAATTTGAGGAACTCATGTAACTGATGAGGGAAAAAGTTTAAAACATGAGAAATTAAACCCACACTATATGTTAATTAAGATATTGTGCTTGCATTACTTTTTCTGGTAGTGATACTATGAAGAAGACTAAAATTGTTGTCAAGCTAAAGTTAATCACTCTAATTTGTCTAAGTAATCATCTATTTATATCGCATGAACTTAAAAAATAGAAATGAACCTCTGTATTTATATATCCAAAAAATAAGATTCTGAATTTATGTCAAAAGCTCTATGTGCCTAGCTTTTCTTTCCATCTAACAAGACTATTATCCAAATGCACAGATAAGCTTTTTCTTCTGATTTATAGTTTTGGCAAAAAAAGAAAAAACCCAAAAACCAAAAAACATTAGAATTATTTCTTTTTGTTTTTGGAAATTTTTGACTGTTTATCTGAGCTAGATCCTCCAGGAGTATGTACAGAATAAAAAAACTCCTACTTTTTGATCAATTAGTCTCCAAATTTACCCAAGAGACAGAAAAAGAAGAATAGGAGAGGAAGGAGGAAAAAAATAAGAGGGAACAGTTTTCAGATAGATATTAAATTATCACTGCAAATGGCAAATGATCTTTTTCTCTGCAAGGAGAGAAGGCTGAGTTTCAGGAGAACCCATTTTTGCACATACACACATACATATACACATACAAAAGAAAGAGAGAGAGGAAGTGATTATAGCTGATTTAAACAGTAACTTGGATTTTTGCAACTTCATCAAGCTGTGTGCTTTTTAATTGTACATCATACTGAAGTAGGGTCACGAAAGTGAGAGAGTTTCCTATTTTAAACAAAGAAATCTTTCTTTGAGACAGACAAGTCAGTCAGAGAATCTGTCTATAATCTCTCTATTTGTTTTAGTGCTTCTCTTAAATAAACATTCCTGTTCATGCCAAAAGTTTCCCAAAGTGGCCACTGAAATTTCAGGGTTGTCCTGGCTGGAGTTACGGTGGAGAGATATACACATGAGTCAATACCTGAAAAGAGACACTGATAAATGGCAAATGTCAGAAAGAGGCGGTAGTTCCTACTTTGTGTCTTTAGACCTGGCCAAAGATGTGTTAGCAGCTGGGAGCTCAAGGCAGACAAAACTAAATAAAGCATTTCTAGGGACACAAGGACAAGTCTCAGAAAAGTTCTTAAATGTTTATCCTAAATCACCTTTATTGACACATAATTTATGAAAATAAACTACATTCACTCAAAGCATATTACAAATTTTGTCCTAACATGAGCTTTTCAACTCTTCAGTCCTTGGGGAGGGACTTATTGGGTCTATGTATCTCCTCTTCCTATAGGTTTTCTCTTATAGACTCATAACAGCAGGAGAGACAGGAATATAAACGAAACTGCTAAAAAAAAAGGGGGGGAGGGGCTGTTTTCTACTTGTTCATCAAAAAATTACTAAACTCCTTGATTCTTCATTGAGAAAAAAAAATTTTATGAGTTGATGAAAGGATTTTGGAACTTAGACCCAACTTAGATCATACCACACTTGGATTCAGAGACCCCCTTCAGTCTCAACTTAGCAGATCAAGAGCTCCTCATAATTTATTTTGAATGCAAACAGTAATGTTGTGGCTCTACTGGGAGTCTAAGTCAGGATTTTCTGCATGTCAGGCAGATATTATGACTGCTACCCCATGGACCCTGAAGGTCCAGCTTAGAGAATCAAGGAGCTTTAGGGGAATGTACTTCTCCAGGTATTGCACAAAGCAACAAAAATGTGATTAGATGCTTACAGAAACTCTAGGTCCGTATATGACTGACTCCTTAAAAGTTCACTGGAAATACCAGTTGATCAAGAAGAACCATGTTTATTAGATGTGGAAGAATGCCACCTTTACAAAATTCTAGTAGTGTTTTAGAAGGGGGGAGTCAGGGTAGGATATTAAACAGTGTTTTAGGGCCTGGGCTGGGAACGTTTTCAGTCAAGTCTTGCAAAATAGAGTACTTTGCTTTGCTTTCAGGATTGTTCCACATAGGGGTGGAAAATTATGTTGCTTTCAGTTTTCAAACCCCATTCCCCCAACCCCTGCTAAGGAATTTGTTTCAGCTTTCCAGAGACTAGAACTGCCGTATTAGTCCAATAAAAGTGTTGTAAAACGGCTATTGTAACGACTCAGACTTTAAAGCTGCCCTATTTGAGAGGCCATAATAGGTGCTAACTCTGTGATTTCCAATTAAATAAGCCATATTTTTTAGTGTTTATTGATTGACATACATACAACTTTAAAATTCAGTAATGATTTTTATGTACCTTTGTGTTTTATAAACACATTTTTTTCCATGACCAAATAGTAAATAACCTTGAAGTTACTCTGTAGATTACTGTCTTACTACTATCAAGTGCACAGGCTGGGATTCATTACTGGAGACTAAGTCAGAGGAGAAAAGAATTGAAGTAATGGTAATGAGGAAGATGAGTACGGCTCTAATGACAACGTGGACAATATTAAAGTCACACACTGCGTTATGAACATACATCATCAGAAATAATAGGAAGGCAAAAAAATAAATCCTTCACAATGCATGAAAATACCAGGAAGCCCCTCAGTGTAGCATCTAGAACTTCAGCATGGTTGAGGCTCTAAGGAAATGAAGTAAGTTTCTATATGACAATGGCTTTAGAGAGAAAAATTATTAATGGCCACCAGTGGAAATCTGAGCTACTCTGGGGCCATATCAAAAGAGGAGAAAAACATGGAACATGCTAGTAAAGCAGAGTTCCAACAATTACACTTGTAATGTCTCAGAACTGTATTGAAACCCATAATTGCTTGATTGAGCTCTGTAGTGCCCCATAAATGAAAGCTAAAGAGAAAAGGATCTCATACACACACACACACACACACACACACACACACACTTGTTAAACTCTAAGGGCATGTCAAATGCATTACAATCACAATGCATTAAGAATAGACAAGTTTAACCCCTAAAAATAGGCACCATGACAAAAATGTGAGAGCTGATATAACCAGCTCTTGAGCTCTGGAAGTAAACAAAAATTTATAAAGAAAATATCATTTCCAAGGACTATTTTGAAAAAAAAAAAGACTTTGTAATTTTAATTTGGTCATTCAACCTTTTAAAAAAATTCTGTCTAAGGGTGCCTGGGTGGTTCAGTTGGTTGAGGGTCAGACTCTTGGTTTGAGATCAGGTCATGATCTCATGGTTTGTGGGTTTGAGCCCCATGTCCGAGTCAGGCTCCATGATGACAATGTAGAGTCGGCTTGGGATTCTCTCTCTCCCTCTCCCTCTGCCCCTCCCCTGCTCATGTACTCTCTCTCTCTCTCTCACTCTCTCAAAATAAATAAAGAAACAAAAATAAATAAATAAATACAATTCTATCTCAATTTATAAAATCACAAAGCTTACAGTACTCCAAACTTCTAACTACTTTTCACATGTGTCCGTGCTTTCTGTTAGGAATGGCCAGCCCCAGAAACTGCAGGGCCCATGACCAGGTGCTAGGAAGCAGGTGGCCTTATCAGTTTCAGTAGGATTGTACTTGTGCAAATATTAATGGCTAATCACCTCTGACCTATTTTACTTGGATGGAAGAAACAACGTGGCCCTCCAGGTGATTCCTTTCTCTAGGATTGGGACAACATCTGCTAAAGATGCCAAATCCTGAATCTCTATCTTCGAAGGCACAACATCTTTAACGTTCCTTTATTGGAAACTATTTGAAGTTTATTTCTTAGAAGGGAACTTAATGCCAGTGCTTCACAATTTTCTGGGGGAAAATAACCTTTGGATATCATTCTTGAACCTGTTAGTTTATTCCCTGGAGCTTCAGTGAATTCAAGGAAAAACACTAGCCTGCAGGCATTCAGCCTGGGGCTATAAAGTTGTCAGATCTCATAAGCTAGGCACAGAGTTTGGGTCTGGCCAGGACTTGGAGAGGAGAACTCAAAAGAAAAGAAAAAAGTTCGTGGAACACACATCTGTTATGCACCAGATGGCAGCTGTTATTTCATCTCCTGTGGAACTTTTTCCTATAATTCTTGTTACATTTCTTCTACTGCAGTACTTATGGGTTTTCAGGAGAAAAAGCAAAATATTTGGGGAAAAAATGAGGTGAATGTGACATTAAAACCAAGGCTTTAATTGTTCCAAAACTCAGGATTTGCAGAGTTAAGGTTCCCACAGCAATCCTCCAACTGTGCAGTGTGTATTAGAATGGGAGCCCTTATTACATAATCACCAAACCCCGGCTAATGTTACAGCGTGTTCAGCAGATAAAGGGCACAAAATAATGGAAAGGAACTGCACTTTTTCTCTAATCTTAGATGTACAGAGCGTATTATGTTACTGCATAAATATTACATGATCATGTAACAAAATATACTAATGAAATACACAGATGCAAAGCAAGAGTGCAAGGGTTGAGATTGCACTGGGAACATTTAAATTGATTTTCTTATTCCTTGCTAATTCAAATTCAAACTTAATTTAGCATTTGTGTCTTTTTATGAGACTATAAGGCGTCATGGGAAAACTGACAGTTTTTAGTGGTTTACAAAAAGGTGCTTAGAGTCCAATAGATGTACAACAATATCATCGTCTTTCATCTCCCAAATTTCTGTTCCTGCCGATGCCTTAAGCATTTCATTATTGACCTAGAAGCTAAATTTCTGAACAATGATTCTTCCTGGAGTACAGCACATTAGTTCTCTTTATGAAAAGGACACAAATGTTGCCTTTTGGGGTTGGTGGGTTTCTGCCTATGTTTGTCATTTACTGTTGGTGTGCAAATTTGTCAGCCTATTCCAGTAGACACCCTCTGCCAGTTGATTAAAAACACATTTACATAGCACCTACTTGTATAAAGAGCTCTGTTCTAGTTTCCGATGTGACAGAAAAAAATGGTCATGGGCTTGCATTTGAAGAAATTAAGACCTTCGGTTACTGATGTCAGTGTGAATTCTGTTCGCTTTGAGTTAGCTTGCACCCTAAACACAGCTTTGGCAGGGCTGCCATATTATATCTCATTACTTTTTTTCTTTCATTTTACAAAAGCTCTATATTATGCACACATGTCCTATTATTTCTATCACTGATACTTGGCCTTTTTTCCCCCATCTTTTGATATTTTATTTAATTATTTACTTTTTTTTATAGTTTATTGTCAAGTTGATTTCCATATAACACCCAGTGCTCTTCCTCACAAGTGCCCTCCTCCTTGACCATCATCCCCTTCCCCTTTCCCCCTCCCCCTTCAGCTTTTAAATGTTTATTAACATTTTATACTCTTTGAGCACTTTCAGGTTCAAAGAGAAATTGAGGAGAAGGTACTGAAATTTCCCATATACTCCCTGCTCCTACACACTCACAGTCTACCTCATTGTCAACCTCCCCCACCAGAATGGTACAGGTTTTACAATTGACAGACCTATGTTGTCACTTCATAATCACCCAAAGCCTGTACTTTGCAGTACAGTCCACTTTTAGTGTTGTATATTCTGAGTTTGAACAGAAGTGTAATGACAGGTATCCATCATTATAGTATCACACAGAATATTTTCAGTGCTTTAAAAATCTCCTGTATGCTGCCTATTCCCCCCTTGCCATCTTCTGCCTTCCTCCCAACCCCTGTCAACCACTGATCCTGATCTTTTTAGTGTCTCCATAGTTTTGCCTTTTCCAGAATTTCATACATCAGAATCATGTTAGAATCATACTGTACATAGCCTTTACGGATTGGCTTATTTAGCTTAGTAATACGCATTTAAGATTCCTCCATGTCTTTTAATAGCTTGATAGTTATTTCTTTTTGATACTGATTAATATTCCATGGTCTGAATGTACCTCAGTTTATTTATCCATCACTTACTGAAGGCAACATCTTGGTTGCCTCCAAGTTATGGCAATTATGGATAAGGCTGCTGTAGACATTTGTGTGCAGGTGTTTGCGTGGACATAAGTTTTCAACTGCTTTGGGTAAATCCTAGTAGGAATGTGATTCTTGGGTCATTTGGGAAGTGGATACTTAGTTTTGTAGGAAACCACTAATTGTCTTCCAGGGGGATTGTACCCATCTGCATTCCCACCAGCAATGAATGAGAGTTCTTGGTGCTCCCCATCCACACCAGTGTTGTCAGTGTTTCAGATATTTACCATTTTAACATGTGTGTAGTAGAATAGAATATCATTGTCATTTTAATTCAGATTTCCCTGATAATATATACTGTGAAGCAGCTTTTCATAGGCTTATTTGTTACCTGCATATCTTCTTTGGTGAGATATCTGTTAAAGATTTGGCCCACTTTTTAAAATGTTGTTTGCTTTCTTACTATTGAGTTTTAAGAGTTTTTTGTGTATTGTACATGACAGTCTTTTATGTGTTTTTTGCAAGTATTTTCTCCCGGTCTATGGCGTTTCTTCTGATGTTATCTTTAATAGAGCAGAACTTTTAAATTTTAATAAAATGCAACTTATCATTTTTTTCTTTCTTGGATAGTGCCTTTAATGTTGTATCTAAAAAGTATCATCTAGGTTTTCTCTTATGTTATTTTCTACTTTTGTGTTTTACATTTAGGTTTGCAATCTATTTCGAAGTAAATTTTATGAGGTCTGTGTCTAGATACTTTTTGTTTTATTTTGTTTGTTTTTCTTGCATGTGGAAGTCCAATTGTTCCAGTACCATTTGTTGAGAAGAATATCTTTGCCCTGTTATATTGTTTTTGACCCTTTGTCAGAGGCGAGTTGACCATATTTATGTGAGTCTATTTCTGGGCTCTTCATTCTCTTCCACTGATCTATTTACCTGTCTTTTCACCAATACCACACTGTCTTGATTACTGTAGCTTTGTAGTATGCCTTGAAGTCAAGTTGTGTCAGATCTTTATCTTTGTTCTTCTCCTTTAATATCATGTTGGCTGTTTGGGGTCTTTTGCCTCTCCAAATAAACTTTAATATTGGTTTGTTGATATCCACACAATAATCTATTGAGGTTTTGATTGGTGTTACTTTGATTTGATTTTGATTGGCATATGCATCACAATAATATTGAGTTTTCCTATCCATGAACATAGATATCTCTTCATTTATTTTGGTTTTTTTATTTTATTCATCATAATTTCTAAATTTTGTAGGCATTTGGTTAGATTTATATTTAAATATTTCAGTTTTGGGGGTGTTAATGTAAATAGTATTCTGTTTATTGTGTTTTTAATTTCAAATTCCACTCATTCATTGCTGGTATACAGGAAAAAAATTGAATTTTTATATTAACTTTGTGTCCTATGGCCTTGCTGTTATTTCTTATCAGTTGTAAGAGTTTTTTGTTTTTTTCTGTCATTTCTTTCTGATTTTCTACATAGATGATCATGTCATCTGTGAACAGAGACAGTTTTATTTCTTCCTTCCCAGTCTGTGTACCTTTTATTTCCTTTTCCTGTCTTTTTTGCATTAGCTAGAACTTTCAGTTCTAGGGCCAACAAGAAGTGTTGAGAGCAGATATCCTTGTCTTGTGTCTGATCACAGTGGGAAGGCTTTGAGTGTCTCATCATTAAGAATGATGTTAGCTAAAGTTTTTTGGTAGATATTCGTTATCAAGTTGAGGGAGTTCCATTGTATTTAGTTTACTGAGAGTTTATTTCATGAATGGGCGTGGGGTTTTTCTCTGCTGATATGATCAGATGACTTTTCTTTCTTAGTTGATCGATATACTGGATTACATTAACTAATTTTCAAATGTTAAACCAGGCTTGCATACCTTGGATAAATCCCACTTGGTCATGGTTACAATTCTTTTTACACATTATAAGGTTTGCTAATATTTTTATTAGGATTTTTGAATCTATTTTCATGAGATATGTTGATCTATAGTTTCCTTTTCTTGAAATATCTTTGTCTTTGGGTATTAGAGTAATTGTGGCTTCATAGAATGAGTTAGAAAATATTCCTTCTGTTTCTATCTTCTGGAAGAGATTGTAAAGAATTGATACATATTCTTCTCCAAATATTCAGTAAAATTCACTGGTAAACCTATCCAAACCTGGCGGTTTCTGTTTTGGAAAGTTATTAAGTATTGATATAATTTCTTTAATATATAGAGGCCAGTTCAGATTGTCTATTTCTTCTGTGAGTTTTGGCAGATTATATCTTTTATTTATTTATTTATTAAAAAAAATTTTTAATGTTTTTTATTCTTGACAGACAGAGAGAGACAGCATGAGTGAAGGAGGAGCAGAGAGAGACGGAGACACAGAATCTGAAGCAGGATTCAGGCTCTGAGCTGTCAGCACAGAACTGGACATGGGGCTCGAACCCATGAACTCTGAGATCATGACCTGAGCTGAAGTCAGATACTTAGCCAGCTAAGCCATCCAGTTGCCCCATCCATAATATCCTTTTAATGTTTAGGGGATCTGTAGTGATGCACACTCTTTCATTTTTGGTATTACTAATTTGTGTTCTCTCTCTCTTTTTCTTAGTTTACCTGGCTAGAAGCTTATTAATTTTATTAATCTTTTTGAAGAAGCAACTTTTGGTTTTATTCATAGAGATTTTTCTTTATTGATTTCCTGTTTTCAATTTTTTTGATTACTGCTCTAATTCTTATTATTTATCGTCTTCTGCTTACTTTAGGCTTAATTTGCTCTTCTTTTTCTAGTTTCATTAGGTGGAAATTTAGATTATTGATCTTAGATCTTTCTTTATTTCTAATATATTCATTAAATGCTATAAATTTACCTTTATGCACTGCTTCTGCTGCATCCCACAAATTTTGGTAACTTGTTTTTTTGATTTTCATTTAGTTCAAACTACATGCTCTTCACCGATTTCATAGATATGATCACACATGTGGTACTTTGTGTACGGTTACTCTTAACCTTGTTATTGTGCCACTAATATCAATATTCTGGTGAGCAAAACAACTTTATAGAATCTCAGAATATCAGAACTGGAAGCAAAGTTAAAAGGTACCTAATTCTTTACGAAGATGAAGAAATTGAGTCTCCGGGCTATCCAAGGTCACAAATGTGTTAGGAGTAGAAAAGACCAAAAACAGCTCTCTGTTTTTGTGGTTTATCTTCCCTGCACACAACTACTGGAGATTGGGTAGTGGTTGATTATATAGTCACAGAAGAAATTTGTTTTCAATTACATTTAGTTCTTAAGAAGGTAAATATGTTTTGAGTAAGAAATAAAACAAAAGGCCTAAGTAGACATTGATATATGAAAATGGAGACAAAATCTTAGTAGAAGAAATAAAAAGATAGAGAAAGGTTTCTGAGCATTTTATCATTGCATAATGTGATGAAACCAATTTATTTACCCAATTTCATTTAGTATTTAAAACTTCAGTCTGATATTTAAAAACATTTTGTTATTTGTTTTAAAAATATTCTTTAGATTTATTTTTATTATTTTTTATTATCAAAGTCCATGATGGAATTAGAGCTTGTTACATAATTTTTACCTTATCCTATATCCTGTTAGGTTAAACTTGTAATTCAATTATCAAATAGCATACACTTAGTGATAGCTATTTTTTCTAATTAATTCAGTACCATCAGAATATGTGCTTTATTGGGGCACCTGGGTGGCTCAGTTGGTTAAGCGCCAGGCTTCAGCTCAGGTCATGATCTCAGGTTTGTGGGTTTGAACCCTGTGTCAGCCTCTGTGCTGACAGCTCAGAGCCTGGAGTCTGTTTTGGATTCTGGGTCTCCCTCTCTCTCTCTGCCACTCCCCTACTCATGCTCTGTTTCTCTCTCAATAATAAATAAACATAGAAAAAATTTAAAAAAAGAACATGTGCTTTATTAAGAATGATCTAAATATACAAATTTGAAATAGCCAAATAATTTTAAAATAAGAGAAATTGTTTCTAAATGTTGTGAGGGAAATAAAAATTTAAGTACCCTTGGGTTGTTGAAAACAAACAGAATGCTCATGACCTATTGAAGGATTTTGCTTAAATATTTGTAAATATAAATTTGCATTTTTCTTTATTGTGACAGTCACTGTATCTCCACCAAGGATATAATGAAACAGAGGGAATAACTAGAGGTAAGAAAATCCCCAACTGCAGGAAAATGTACTGTACTAATTCTCAAAGGAATCAATTACTAGATATCTGAAAAAAGTATTAACATTTATAGCATAAACAATTGTGCAATAATATATAAAATTAGAGAAAGTAATAAAGCATTATAGTACTTAAGATATTTGCAAACATCTGAATTCATATATTATTGGGGAGACTTGAAAAATTACAGGCCAAATAGTGAAAAATACTGAAAAAAAGTTTTAAACACTCATATTAAGTTTCTATATATTATAATTCTATTTTTAACATTCCTATGTATACTATGTCACTTAAAGCTAGCATAAATCTCCTGCTAAGAAAGTTTTGTTCAGCAGCCTACCTTAACAAGAAAGAGACCTTTGAATTCGTCCAATAAAACACAATTTTTTTTATTAATCAGAGAAAACTTCATTTCTATCATTTTACTTTCTGCCACATGAGGTATAAAGGAACATACTATAAATGTTGACAGTTTTATTTGCAGTTTTTAGTTGTTAACACATTTACACAGATTTTTTTTTTTAAGTTGGTCCCACCATAGTTCACTTTTATAGCCATAATTACTGTGTCTGCAAAATTGGGTTTACACTTTTACCAAATTTGGCTGGTTTTTGCCTTGATTTAAAATCTATCTTAACTTTAATCAAGTCGGATGTATATTGTTATGGACATCTTTGAAATGACCATCTAAAGGGGGTTTCCAAATAATTTCATCACTGAGGATCTGTTAGCTTTTATATATTCCCAGAAAAATTCATACTAAAACAAAAATAGGCTTATTTATTCAATTAACGTATGATTTTAATTCAAAATAATACAAACAACAACTTCAACAAATTAATCACTTATTTAAAAACTGTTGCCTCAAGATATTCCTAGAGCAATGTTGCCACAGTAGGTATATTAATAATTAAGTAAACTGTTTTTGATCTTATAATTCTATTTAAATACTGTTCCATTTACCTAAAGTAAAGTATATATGTTTTAGCTAACACCTTAAATTTGACAGTGTGCTGTTGTTGTTTAAAGGATGTTCTTCATGTTTATTTTTTCATACCGGTGCCATTTACATGTTTATGAAGACTTTGTTACTCTTTAGAATCATTGTTCAGTGAGAAAAGCATTTGCAAACTCTACTGTACTATTTTACTCTAAACATGCCTCTTCTTCCTCTGCTTGTTTACATGGAAAGATCAAGATAAGCCGGCATGTGATTACAGGAGGCATGATTCATCAACTGCCAATCAGAAGGCTGAGAGTGAAGTCTTTGGCAGAAAGACAAATATTTGAAAAACAATGTGATTTTAAAGCAATGTTTTGCAGAGTGTCAATGCCACTGATCTGTAAACTCTGATGAATTCCTTTCCCAAATATCTATTCCTCTTGGCCAGATACATTCACCTGATTTTTCTTGTCCAGTGGATTAAGCAGCTCCACCCTATTTAAGTGTGATCATTTGTCTTCTGTAAACTCATGAACTGGAAACACAAGAACCGAACACTTTCAATGTTTCAGTTCTGAATTCACTCAACGTTCATTCCATACACACTTACCACCCATCTATTATGTCCTTGGTACATTGATAGGAATGACCATTCCTGTGGGCACCAAAAATCTTTTGATAAGATTTTAATATATCCAATTATCTGAAAATTCCACATTCACTATGGCATTTTTTTCTTTTCTTTTCTTTTTATTTATAGTTTATTGTCAAGTTGGTTTTCATATAACACCCAGTGCTCTTCCCCGCAAGTGACCTCCTCCATGACCATCACCCCCTTTCCCCTTCCCCCTTCCCCCTTCAGCCTTCAGTTTGTTTTCAGTATTTAAGAGTCTCTCATGATTTGCCTCCCTCCCTCTCCCTAATTCTCAGAATTGAATAAATCTTTTCCCTACAGAGTAACAATGTATATAGTCAATAGAAAAAAAAATGTTAATAGTTATCAGAATAACGGATAAGCTACCGTTTACTAACATGCAATTTTTTTCTAATATTTAATTTTGCAGTTTTTTTCCTTAATGGGTAACAACTCCACATATTGATTAGTAGTCTGCCTGTCGTACAGTGACCTATGACTTACCTTTCATTTGTTAGGTTGAATTCTGGCACTTGCCCCTATCAGCTTATTCTTTTGCCAGGATCCAGTTGTTTTGAGGTTTGGATAAGGTCCACAAATTTGAGTACAACTCTAAAAAGAGAGCGAACAGGTGACAAACAAAACAGAACAAGCATTAGTAACCTTTTGGAAATACAGCAAAGCTAAGTGTCTATTTTCCTGGATGAAAACACTTGTCATCTGGAACAGGGTGCCCCAACCCTATTTACCTGGAAATGACATTTACTCCATGAGAGCAGACATTCATTGCTATTATTAGATGGTTTGGGTCAGTGAATTTCTTATCTTTTTTTTTTTTTAAACTTTTTTTTTTTGAAATGAAGAAAAATTAAAATGATAATTAAGGCAAATAAAAGTAAAAATAAAATAGTTGAAAAGAATTTATCTAATGAACTTGACCCTTCTTTTGAGCACTTGGATTAATAACCATCGGCTTCTCCTCTCAGCTATTCCCCCTGGGAATCCAAAGGCTCTCGGGAACAACCACCAGATCTGTTAGAAGATCAAGTGGGGGAAAACAACAGGTACATTTCTACTTCAAGATTCTAGGTGCTTTTAAACCTCACCACTCCTTTAAATGCTTAGCAAAGGCAACGTTGCATGTTTATCTCAGAGTCTTCCAGTCCCTGGTAGATTATATGCATTTAAAGACTTATTAACACAAACTATATAGAAACAAATTCCTTTACCTTTAAAGGAAATATTAGTATTTTTTTTCTCTTAAGCACTAGATAAATAGTTAACTGTTTCCCTCCTGGACATATTTTTTAATATAAAGAATGAGAGAATGATGATTTTCAGATATCAGTTTTGTTGCACAAAAAAACTGACTGTCCATGAAGTTATAATGGTAAAGGTATATGGAGATACTCATTGTGAAGCAGTTAATGAAACCATGAAAACAAAGTGTGCCATAATAGTTTTTTTTATTTACTTTAAGCCAATAAAGCAATATGTTTCCAAAGTGTTTCAATCTGCATCAAAATTCTCCATTTTACACTTGCCATAAAGCCAATCTCTCTTCTCACTCAACATTAAATCACCACCAGTAATATTACTTAATCTTTTTACAACATTTGGACATTGTCTTGACATAACCAGAGTTAAAGTATCTAAGAGGGCTTCTAGAAGACTCATTTCAGTTTCTTTGTTAATACATAAAGTATTCATTTTGTGGTATGAAAGCAGAGTCCTAGAGACTTTGAAGGCTTGGTCATGGGAATGGTCTAGAGCTGGGGTCAGCAAGCTATGACCTATAGACCAGCTGCTTGTTTTTTTTTTTTTTTTTTTGTAAATAACCTTAATCAGAACATAGTCTTGTCCGTTGGCTTACTTACTGTCTGTGAGTGCTTTCCAGTGCAAAGACAGAGTTAAGTACTTGTGACAGAGACCATGGGGTCTGGAAACCTCAATTATTTACTATTTCCCATTCAGGGAATTTTAAGAAAAGGTTTTCTGACCCATGATCTTAAAAAGCACTTTCCAATAAATAGAACTCTTGGTGATGGAAATATTCTATATATGTCTACCATATACTCTATCTACCATATCTAATATGGTAGCCACTAGCCACATGTGGCTAATAGGTCCTTGAAATGTGACTAGTATGACTGAGAAATTAAATTTTTAATTTTATTTCATTGAAATTTGTTAAAATTTAAATTTGAAGAGCCATGCATGGCTAGCCACTACTATATTAGCAGAAGTAAAGAACATTTCCATCATCGTTGGGTTCTCCTGGGCAGTAATTCCCTAAACCAGTCAAGAAAGTGTTTCTTAAAGAGCCACATGATAAATCACGTGACTAAGGAGCAATTGAAATGTGGCTAGTGTAAATGAGAAACTAAAGTTTGAATGTTTATTTCATTTAATTAATTAAAATTTACATAGCCACTTTCGGCTAGCAGCTAGTTCAATGAACAGAGTGGGCTACAGCAGTAGTTCTCAAAGTTTGGCATCCAGGCCAGCTGCAACAACATCAACTGGGAACTTTTAGAAATGAAAATTCTTGGTCTCTATACCAAATCTACTGAATCAGAAGTCCTAGGGATGGTGGGGTGGAGCTTGGGTGGCCCACTTGGTTAAGTTTCCAGCTCTTGACTTCGGTGCAGGTCATGACTTCATGGTTTGTGAGTTTGAGGCCCGTGTTGGGCTCTGCACTGGCTGTGTGGAGCATGCTTGGGATTCTCTCTCTCTCTCTCTCTCTCTCTCTGCCCCTACCCAGCTTGTGCACATGGACACACATACATACACTCTCTCTCAAAATAAATGTATGAACTTAAAAGAAAGAAAAGAAAAGGAAAAGAAAGGAAAAGAAAAGAAAAAAGCAAAGCAAAGCAAAGCAATGTAACTCTGGGAATGGGGCCCAGGAAACTACATTTTAATAAACATTCCAGGACAGTGTATCTCAAAATTTATCATCATCAGAATCATCTGACAGGCCAGTTGAAACCCAGATCTCTGGACCTCACTCCCGGAGTTTTGACAAGTTACCAGGGTATGCAAAATGCTGCTGATCCAAGAACCATGCTTTGAGAGACAAGGGTCTAAGGCCGCAGTTGTCAGTGTCAGGTGTGTGTTTGAACAATCGAGTGAGTTGCAGGAAAACACTAAAGTTTTTGTTTCTATTTACTTTTCACCTAACAGAAATAAATTAGGCTTTATTAACAGGCATTATGCCCTCACTTTGTCCCTATGTCAAATAGTCATAATGCTCATGATGGGTTGTCTGTGGCCTCATTTGTTTTTTATTTTTAACTCTTTTTTAAAATTATCAATACAGTAACTTTGACTTTTTCCCTTTTGGTTTGCAATACTGTAAATTTTAACACATGCAAAAGTTCACAGAACCACCACCATAATTATGATATAAAACAGTTCTATCAGCATAAAAAAAAAAACTTTCTTGGGCTATGTCTTTGGGGTCACGCTTTCCTCCATTCAAAATCCCTGGGAGCCACTAATCATTTCTCCATCTCTATAGATTTGCTTTTTCGAGAATATCATAAAAATGGAAATATGAAATATGTGACCTTTGGAGACTAGCTTCTTTCACTTAGCATAATTCTTTTTTTTCTATTTACAGCTAAAATATTTCCTTGTGTGACTATCCACAGTTTATCCGTTTACCCTCTGAAGTTAATTTGAGTTGTGTTCAGTTTTGGCAGTCATGAAAATAGCTATTTAAACATTAGAGTACAGGTTTTTAAGTGAGTGTGATTTTTACTTATCTAGTATTCAAAAGTGAGATTGTTGGGTCACATGGTAAGTATATGTTTAACTTTGTAAGAAACTATCAAAATGTTTTCCAGAATAATTGCACCATTTTGCATTCCTTCCAGCAATACAGAAGATTTCTAATTGTTCCACATTCTTGTCAATATTTGGTATTGTCAGTATTTTTTATTTTACTCATCATTCCAATAGGTATAGAGTGGTATCTCATTTACAGTTTTAATTTGCATTTTCCTATTCGCTAATGACTTTAAAATCTTTTAGGTGCCTATTTGCCATTGTTATCTTTCCTGTCATTTCTTGTCTTTTTTTGTGAAATATCTGCCCTTCTCTTTTGCCCTTTTGTTGCATCATTTATTTTCTTATTGTTGGTTTTTGAAAATTCTTTCTATATTCTGGATTCAAGTTTTTTTGAGTATGTGATTTAAAAATATTTCCTTCTATTCTTTTAACCTCACTTACTTGTAATAATGTGATGTTAAATTCCTTTAAGTTAAAATTCATTAATTTTAATAATGTGAAACTACATTAAGTTGATTCATTCATTACATTATCCAGTTTAGGTAATGGACAAAACAGTCAAGTGTACTAATAAGATGCCTGTCACAGAAACTCTGGCTGGGAAATGACTAGTAAGGCAGGCACATGGAAACAAGAAAATGACGCCATTGACATGTGTCCCTAATAGAAGTTCTTTATCATCCAAATTATGAGGAAACGACTGTCAGTGGTAAGTGATCTGGCATACATATCTGTAAACGTGCCATTTTCTATAAGGAGTGAGAAAGCAATGGTTCAATTTTGAAAGATATGCATGCTATAGAGAAAGTTTTTTAAAAAATTCATGCTAGGAAAATTTGGAGTGATTTTGTTGCTAAAAACAACGTGAATATGTCATCTATTTAAAGTCTCACATCTGAACACCTAAAAACTTTGGAAAAAGAATTCCCAAAACTTTTTTTTAATATGCTGCAGCCGAGGTTCTTCAAATGTGCCTATTTGTTACAAGTATAAAATGATAACATCTTCAATTAATTTCTTCAAACAACCAAATGACATCAGGGAAGATGCAAATTTACTAGCCACATTTCAACAAAATTCTTCTCAAAGTTATTGGGTGGAGTTAAAAAATTGGCATTACAATTTGATAAGAATGTCCCTATCTTTGAGAGGTGTCTTTTTCACAAATAACAGCCACAAAAATCAAGAAACAAAACAAGTTGAAGTTTTTACCATAGTTTTAAATTATATACCTGTTAGTGTTAAACAAAGGTTTTTAAAAAGAAGGAAGCATTTTCAACATTGCTTTCCCTTAAAAAAAAAAAAACCCAAAACTTTCAAACTGATAATATATTTCTGAAAGCAAAATCTTTTGTACCATCAATAAGGGAAAGGGAAATTATTTAAAGAATATGTATTTCTTCTTTATTTCATTCTATTAAAATGTCCACATATATTTGTTTTATATTCCTGTTCCTGGCACAGAGCTTCTAAAAGCCCTGGTTTTTTTTTGTAAGTAAGGAGAACCATAAATATGTCTTTTGCTATGTAAATGGGGTAACTTTTCAAATGCTCCTAAGACTCCTAAGGATGAGGACTGGTTACCAGAGAACTAACTGTGTGGTTCAAGAGATGGACCTTTCAGTCCCACCTGCCCCCTCCTCCCCACCTCTGAGGAAGGAAAAGGGGCTGGAGATTAAATTAAATCTTGAATGGCCAGCGATCTAGTCATTTATGCTATGTAATGAAGCCTCCATAAAAATCCAAAAGGAAGGGCTTCAGAGAGCCTTCAGGTTGGTAAACAGGTGTAGATTCAGGGAGAGTGGTGTGCTGAGACAGCAAGGAAGCTCTTTGCCCCTTCCCATATACCTTGTCTTATGTATCTGGCTGCTCCTAAGTTATCCCCTTTCATAATAAATTGGTAATGTAGTAAGGAAACTGTTTTTCTGACCTCTGTAAGCTACTCTAGCACATTAATGGAATAGGAGAAAGAGGTCATGGGATCCTTCTGGAAACCTCCCATGTATAGCCAGTTGGTCAGAAGCTCAGGTGACAGTCTGGACTTGGAAATGGCATCTGGATTGGGGGTGGTCTTGTGGTATCGAGCTCTTACCCTGTGGACTCTGACAGTATCTCCAGGTAGATAGCATCAACATTGAGTTAATTGCTAGGTGACGGGGAAAGGACCCTGAGCATTTGGAATCAGAACTGAGTGCAGAATTGTAAGTGTATAAAATATTTTAGTTTAAAAGATACTTTATTGATGGGGTGGTGATCGCCTCATCAACAAGTTTTGACACTCCTAGGCAAGAGCATGACAAAATTGTTGAGGAGAGCAGGGCTTTATGAAGATTCTGTTTGAATACCCTAGAGGGATAAGGATAAAAGAAAAAGAGAAGGAAGAAAGTATAGGCAAGTATCATGTAGTATAGACATTTCCTGGATGTCTACTCTGAGGCCTCCTATTAGATAGATGAACTGAGGCTGAAGAAGCAGGAGGAAAGGAAAAATTGCAAAATTGAACATAACATTGAGCTTGTCTTCACAGATATTGAATTCTAATGAGAGGGTCAGAGATATACAACTTAAAACATTACTTACTCTGTAATTTTGTCAAAAGCTTTCTCTTTGGCTGGGCTTTCAATGTTCTCTAGAAGACCGTACCTTGATAAGAATGATCTGTATCATTTTGGATGCAGACAGCAGGATAAAGATATCTGTTGAGTCAATGTTATCCATAAATGCTGTGGCCACCAGACCAGATGAGCTCAAGGTCAGATCTAAGACATCCTCTCTGTAAGGAGTAACAAGATGCTTTGAAACTAAGTTTAATCAAGGCAACAGAAACATTTACATGATCCTAGTTATAGTTAAATACACAAATACTCCAAAAGTTTTGAAATCATACAGCAAATCATAGGTGAAACATGAGTAAAGAAAACAATAACCTTGAACTTGGAAAGCAATAATTCTTCCAACTTAGAGTTTTATCTCTTAAAAAAATAGGAGGTAAACATACCTTGTCCCACATGGTTTCAGTTAGGCCTCAATACTTCTTATGTATACAGTTTTTTTCTGAGAAACAATCAACTTGGTATATCGAAAAATGAATAACTAAATAATGTTGAGTGATCAGTGTCAAGGAAAGAGGAATGGAAGACTTGAATCTGCCTAAAAATGAAAGAAACATTGGCAGTTAGATATAGATTGATTACTCATTAATTAATAAAGAGTAGTTTTAACTGCAAAGTAAAATATCTTTATAAATTATTGCTTAAGGCAAAATAAATGTTAATTAGGAAAAAAACCCCAAGAAATGTCATAAGCTTCAAGAAAAATGGTGGGATGGTTTCAAGGATGTTTTCAGGAGATGAGAGCCTAATTTTTCAAACCCTGCTATTATGTACACGGCAAGAATAAGTCCAAAGGTAGAATATTTACCCGACTCCGCTCCGAGTATCATCTTGTCTCATATGAAAGCCAACCTAACTGTTTCATCAAACTTTTAAATTTACTGGAAAAGATAAAAGAGTGAGTTGAAAATAGAGATAGGACTTGTACTTCTGTTATGCCCTATTAAATTAGTAAATATATACCGTATTCAGAGAACTTAATGTTGAAACAAAATAGTACATTATTCATTTCCCTTACTTTTCTCTTACAGGGTGACTATTGCCAAAAGTTTTAAGATCTATTTTATATATCTATTTGACAGGTGTTTGTTAACATTCTATAGTTCAAAATTCACTTGCTGATCCCATTTTATGGATAGGAAAAGTGACAAAGCCTCATGTTAAAGATAGAAGAAATAGAAAGGAAAAATATGTAGAGGAGCCATGAGAAAAATAGGATGAAATACAAAACCTATTGGCCCTTATATCTTTCCACAGGTCTTTGAGTTATTAGAACTGTGCTTTACAAAGTTACACTCAGTTGGGAAATGTATTACATCCCCAAACATATTAAAAATCCTCTTCTTCCCTATTTTCTTCCCAGCCTAGCTCACACCTCCCATCATCTTTGAACAACATGTCACTGTTCACGTGTTGGTGACTGAGGTCTCTCAGAGTGTTTGTCACTGTCATGTTTTGATTGTTTGTCTACAGCGCCCGGACTTTGTTCCATCTTGGGCACACAGACGTTGAAATGAAATGGTATGTCGGAAAAATCCAGGTTGCTTTTATAACAAAGAGCATGTTGCCTCTTTAGGGAACAATGAAACACGATGAATAGCTATTCAATTTTTTGTAGTACTTCCAACACTGGATAAAGCAAAAATCTGGCCCAATGGCAAGAGTGGCCATCTCTTTTGTAGCCAGTACTGGAATGGTTAATTACTTTGTGGTTCTCAAAGAAGCAACAATGAGCAAGCTCCTGCATCCCAACCAAAAACAAAACAGACAGATCGTACTCCACAGCTGAAACAGATGGTTGCTTACGAAGCTGACAAAGCAATCACAAACTGTAGAGGCTTTCTTCTCCGCCACAGCCCTGAAGAGGTGAAAAGAACACCTTCCTTTTGGAGGGACACATACATGCACATCACACCACACTACATGACACCACAGCGGCTAAACTCTAGCATGTTATTGCCTCATAAACTATTGCAAAATCCTTAGCCATGAGAGATGGCATTCTGGAGAAATTGAAATGTGACTCTGTGCCTTCTCCACAAACATGAAGAGTAATGGACTTTAAAAATATTGTGGTGGACAGGGTAGAGGGAAAAATGTTTCCACCTCAAACCTGCCTCTGACTTATGGATGACAGTTTTTCAATCCGTTCATTCTTAAAACCAAGGAAGGCAGAGAATTTATTAATACGCTGGAAAGTCACAAAAGCAAAGGAGAGGTATTTTCAAATTTCAAAAAAAAAAACCAATTCTTTTAATGAAGATTAAAAACCCAGATATGTGTCCTTTGGCTCAGCAGTGGTTAAACACACACTACAGTAACCGGCCATGTGTCTTTTTAAGATGCTTATGAGGTGGAAGGCAGGGACAAGTTCAGGGATATTCCAATAGCTACCAAGATGAAAGCAGTCATGAGATGAAGAAAAGGAGAATGTGAACTGAATGTCAAGAAAACCAACTTTGCTTCAACTGCTGGTCTACATTGGAACATTCTTTCCAAATAGCTCCAGCATCCCCATGGCTTCAGGTATTTAAACACTCAGTCATATCAGATTGTAGCTCGAACTTGCTAATGATCACAGAAGTGCTGACCCTTGTAGAATAGAAAGATGTCTGACTGGTTTTCAGAGCGCTGTGAAGCTTCCTCTGTGTTCTTGCTCCTCTGTGACTAAGAAGAGCATGAGCTGTCAGCTCAGGGGTAGGCCCCCCACTGCCAAGGGGAACCGTTGGCTTTGTAAACATGCTGGAGGCCTGGGGAAGAAGACAGCCCTCAAACTCGGTCTTGTTAACATTTGTGCTCCTCAACTGACCAGGGTAATTGAATTATCTCCAGTTTACATAGTTTTTGTGTCATCAGGTCAGTGTTTTGTTTTGTATTTGGGTCCCTTTTCCTCATCAATTTTCCTATTTTCTTTTACAGGCTTTCTCTTCCCCTTTTTACTAAATTTAATACTTCCTCTTTCTAATCCACTGCATAATCCAATTCTTTTTTTTTTTTTTTTTTTTTTTTTTTTTTTTTTTTACTTTGCCATCTCTTTCCGTTGCCCGCCCCACCTTTATACTTTCCTCATTTGGTCGTCTTCATCTGCCATTTTACCTGAGGATTCTATTAACTTGCCAGGGCTCAGCTATCACCTGCTGTGCATGTTAATGACCCCTCTTCCTTCTCCTGCCTCCCCCTCTCTTCCCTGTTGCACTATCTACCTTTCTCTTGCCTCTCAGATACAGTCACCTGAACACCAAATGAGGTCAGTATGCCCCAGATACACAGGGTGTGTGTCATAAAATGGCTTACTGTTGACATTTTTCCCCCCAAAATGTTTTTTCTTACCAGTTTTCCATTCAGATGACCAGCGAGTCTTTTTATTCCAATATCTCACTTAGAATTTGGGAAAGCATTTCACTTCTGCTTCTCTCTGTTTACACAGCCCCTTGACAAATAATCGTTGCTTTTTTTTTTTTTAAACTTTGCACTGACCAGCTTCACAATTTGCCTCTTCCTTTCTAAAGTTCTCTCTGAGCCAGTATATTTATCACATCCTTTTCATAATATCCTCTCCGACCTTATCTGTATTGCTTCTGGTGGTTAGCCCCATAGAATTGCCTCATCATGGCATTGTTTTGGGGAGACCCAGTCAAAGATTGGTCAAAATTTCTCCTCCTTATGGTCAGGAATTGAAGGGACCAAGCAAAGGGGAAGATATGAAATGGGATTTATTCTCTTCTTTTTTTTTTTTTTTTGAAAAGTATGGTCCTACCCCCTTTACTATCGCCTCTATGTACAAGTCCTCTTGTGTTCACTCCATTCTCTTCTCCTCTGGGTTTTCCCATAGGCTCTCTTTGTCATTTCCAGTGAAACATTCATAGCTGAAACATGTTTCCTCCTGTGTAACTGTGTATATCCTTTTTGTCTTTTTCATGTTCATGCCAGGAAAATCAAGCTCTCTGCGTTTGAAATGTAAACATTGCTTCTTGGTGTTCCAAATCATCAATTATCATGCCTCTAGTTATACATAAAATTTTGATTCCTCAATCTGGACTCTTTAACTTGAATGGTTTAGATGAACTGATGTCTATTTCTGGGGAAGGATATAGCTATCATTCCATTAGGATGCTCTGCCCCAAGGAACTGACCTGCAGAGTCTTATTTATCTGGGATCTGCTGATTCATCATCTCTACTGTGATTCATACTGAAAAGTGGGTATGTCAGGGGTGGAGTAGAATACCATTCACTGCCAGGCTTCAGGGTATCTGTTTTAATGATAGATAAACAGCTTTTGTTATCCTCAGCATTTCAAAAAAAAATCCTTGCAAATATTTACTCCAATTCTCTAGTGGGGATCTTCTGCAAAACCAGGTTCTATATTTTAAAGAAAAAGCTGTTTTCGGAGAAATGTGCCTCTTCAATCGCTTCTCTCAGTGGTCTATAATGTGTCAACATCCATAATTGGAAATTCTATCCCTCTTTTATGGATGTGAAAAGTGAAGCAGAATGGATCTGTGCTCATTATGACAGGACTTGGCTCTCTGCTATGGTGGCTTATAAATAATAAACAACACTTTGCTTGTGTGAGCGTGTGTCCGTGACCTAATATATTAACCACAGGGTGACACGTTTTTTATTTAACCCAGATGTCTAGAGGCAGTATGTTGTTCCAAGGACTGAGCATGAAACTTGGGTATTGGGTCTGAGGAGAAGCTGGTGGAGAGGCCCTGGGGGAGAACTCATGGTCATCCTAAGTGTTTGCGTTGGGCTCCGCTGATGACCACTTTCCAACTCATGGCATAATCTAAAGTGAAACTTGGGTCGTCACTCTGTTCACTGTTCAGCTTTGAAAACATAGCAGTTATTTTAGTTATTCTGCTATCTTGGAATACTGTGGTGCAAGAATTGCTCTGGAGTGCTGAGTTCTCTTCTTGACCTATATAGCTCAGTTGGAAATTGAAATTACTGAAGCACAACGGTCCTGTGTTTCATTCTTTATTCTCACATACAGACACACAAATACCTTACTTTCAACCCTGTCATAAGTGTAGCAAATAAACTTTAAGGCAATTCTTATAGTCTATATGCCTGGGTAGAATATTCACTAAGGATTCTGATATTGGGAGCAGGCTGAATTTGTATACTGGTCCTGTGATGGCTAATTTAACATTTTAATTTGGCTATGCCATGATACCCAGTTTTGATTAAATACAGTCTAGATGTTGATATGAAGGTATTTTTTTAGATATGATTAGCGTTTAAATTGGTAGACTTCAAGTAAAGCTTATCACCCTCCATAAGGTGAGTGGGTCTTGTCTAATCAGTTGAAGGCCTCAAGAGAATAGACTGACATCCCCAAGGAAGAGGGAATTCTATTAGCAGCCTGCCTTCATGCTCAAATGACAATGTCAACTCTTACCTGGTCTCCAGCCTGCCCTGTATGCCCTCACAAACACATAAGTCTGTTCCTTAAAATAAATCTCTCATTTTGAGGTGTCTGGCTGGCTCAGTTGGTTAAGCAACTGACTCTTGATCTTGGCTTAGGTCATGATCTAACAGTTCATGAGTTCAAGTTCTGTAGGGCTTTGTGCTGACAGCCCAGAGCCTGCCTGGGATTCTCTGGCTCCCTCTCTCTCTCTGCCTATCTCTCTCTCTCTCTCTCTCTCTCAAAAATAAATAAATGTTAAAAAAAAAAAAGTAAATCTCTTATTTTATATATACATCGTTTTAGCTAGGAGAATGCTTTCTAATACAGGTTCCACCATTGAATAGCTTTGTGATTTTCAGCAAGTTGTTTAACATTCTATGCCTCAATATCTCTTATTTCTAAAATGGATATCATAATAGTACCTATATCATTGGTGGGAGGTCATGAAAGTTAAGTCAATTAATATGAATAAGAAAAGTGTCTGACACATGGTTAATTGCTGTATAAGTTCTAGGCATAATTGCTGCTGTTTTTATCATAAGTAATATAATGATATATATTTTTATTATCACTTTTAGCCATAGGTGGCAAAATGCTGCTTTACTTGCTTTTGTAAAATTGAGAATATTTTATATATAAATATCAGTATTTTGGTCTAATTTTATTGCTCCCAATCATTTTCTAACTCACCAAGGCCTATGAGAGGTTCTGGGGGTGATGTCTGTTAATTCAGCAACAAATTGTATTAAGTCCTTACTCTATGCCAGGCTCTTTGCTAGAAACTAGATGCCACAGTGGTGCACAAAATAGACAAGTCCCTGCCCAAGGGCAGCTTACAGTTTGGTGCGGAAGCTAAACAGACAGAGAAATAAATAAATAATTGCAAATTGCATTATTTAATGTTCAAGAGAAGCTGTGAGTTTTATAGGAGAATCTAGAGGTTCCATATTAGAGGTGGGAAGGGCAGTCAAGCTGGTCATCTCTGACAACTTCGAGTCTGAGGCTAGAAGATTGAATGTTATTCAACTAGAGGAAAGGATCAAGAAGATCCAGGCCAGTAGAAGAACTCTCGGTGTCTGGACTGAAGCAGGAGGAAGTTAAGACATTTGAGGGGAGAAGGGAAAGGGGAGCTTGGTAGAGAAATGGTTATAGTTGGATGCACTTCAACTTCAATGTGTAAAAACCCCGAAGCCAATCAAGCATTGTAAAAGTTCCTGACTCATTCCGTCCTACGATATGTTCTTCTGCTCTTGTTCTGGAACCTATTATTGCCTTTTTTGGTCTTCTTTGATAACTACTTATCCTTTTCTTATTTTTTTTTACCAAATTATGGCATTTACCTCGTACAAGGCCTCCTCTCTCTCTTTCTTTTCTTTATAATTTTCTACATGTGAACTTGTGAAAGTTCACATGTAGATATTTACTTTCATTGCTGTGAAGCCTGCGATCTGGTTTCAGGTTCCCAGCTAACTAGAGGTTAGCTTCACCTTGACTCTATCATTCTTTGGGAGGGGATGTCCCTGAAGAATGTTTTCTCAATGCATTTGTCCTTAAGTCCCTGTTGTGCATGTGGTAGATGGTATATATATATATATATATATATATATATATACACATATATATATATACACACACACATATATATACACACACACGTATATATATATATATATTTTATAGATAATATATATATTAAAGAGATAGTATACATATTAGATAGATTATATGTATTAGGTTATATATACAGTAAAACCTTGGATTGCAAGTAACTTGTTCTGTGAGTGTTCTGCAAGATGAGCAAATATTTCTAATAAATGTTAACTTGATAATCGATGTCTTGTAATACGTTTCGTACGTGATACCAAATGTCACGTGATCACAACTGAACCAATGGTTCTTGAAATTTACTTTGATATACAAGTGCTTTGGATTATAAGCATGTTTCTGGGATGAATTGTGCTCACAAACCAAGGTTTTACTGTATATAAAAATTGTATAATTCAGACAATTTGTATATAATAGATAAATTATACGTATACATATGATTATATGTATATGTATGTGTATATATATAATTTAGATAGATAGATAGATAGATAGATAGACAGAGCCTGAGACAAACTCTAAGGAAGATTTTTTGGGTCTTTATTTTGTTTTTTGTAACCAGTACAGTGTTAAACAGCTTTTAAATTAGTCCTGCTGAGTAAGGTTCCTGCTAATGGATTTTGCTTTGGGGGGAAGTTGTGAGGCTCCGTTTCCCACCCTGATTACTAATTATTATTGCCTTTGTCTTTCAAATCCAGTTTGGAGATCACAGAGCTTTATTTAGCCACAAGCCGTGGACTCTACGATAATTTGGAGGAATATTTCTCATGATTTCTATTTGTAGTGAGTTTATATTTGTATATGGAGATGTTCAGTTAGATCTGATCTGTGGCTCATTGCAAACGTGGAATGCGAGTGTGTTGATCTTCCAGCCTTCTTCGCAGGGCACCTCTGCCTGATTAGTGTGTGAACAGGAGGCTGGGTCTCCTCAGTCTTTCCCTTAAGTCTCGTCTCATATGCCTTGCAATTAGAGTCAGTTGAGGAGGTGAACTAGATTGAGACCACTGAGTGATTTTACATGCTGTGGGCTGCCAGCACATTGTGAATCCCTAAGGATCCTGGAGCCCATTACCAACCCAGTGAATCACTCACTCTGTTTGCTTTTCCACAAAAAAGAAATGTGCAGCTGCTTACTTGTGCCATGGACTTTGGAATTTTGTTCCCTTTTCCATCTGCCTTTTGTGTAAAGAAATTCTGCCTGAATAATTACTTGTCTGTCCCCTTTGCTCATTCCCAATATCATCATTCTTCAACCTTCTGTTTCCAATTAGTTCTTATCTCAAATGGCTTATTGGCATCAATCTGTTCTCAGCATCACCAAAGTGCACAAAACTACCCTGAAACATGAGGGAAGCTAGATAAGGCTGAGGCTTACCAATCAGTCCAGCAGAGTCTCTACATTTCACCCCAGTGCCTTCCTTTTCTCAGGAAACCCGAGATAGGAGATGGTGTCAAGACATGTCATTGATATAGCACATTCTGGAACAAAATGACATGCGTGAGCATTGCAGAGACTGTGTAAGGCCTGTGAAAATAGCCATTGTTGGACATCTGGTGTCGAAAAGAGCTGTTTCAAAACAAGTTCACAGTGTTAAATCATGGTGTAGACAGCTTCCGAGCAGCTGTCCACTGCTGGAGAGGGTGCCCTGAGATCTGTTTGTCAATGGTTGTGCTTTAAGCCTTGCTAGTCACTTTGATCTGCAAACCTTTATGCCACAGTAGCATGGCTAAAATTGGGCCAAAAAACCCCTGCTGTCATTATTAGCCAACTAGGCATGAAGAGAAAGTGGTAATAGGATCAGGCAAAAAAAAAAAAAAAAAAAAAAAAATATATATATATATATATATATGTATATCACTTTTGAGGGAACTAATGAGCTTGGTTGGTTGAAGGATGGCACAAACAAGTCCAAGGACACATGTTTGAGATCCACGTAGTTACCGATGCTCAGAAAAAAAAAGGGGGGTTTTAGAAATTGTGTGTCCAAAGTTCTTTTTTGATAGAAACTGACATCCAGGAGTATTGCATGGTTTTTCCAATGTCATAGCTTATTAATGGTAGAGCTAGCATCCTAACATTTTTTCTTTTAACTCCTGGTAAAATGCTCATTCTAACAGATCACACTTTAAGACCATGTCTGGGAAAAATAGTTTAAAGCATAGGTCAAAGCCAGGCTTTACATTCTATGAGGGTCTGGATTTGCCTTTCTCAGTCATTACATATTATATATATATATATATATATATATATATATATATATGGAGAAATGAATCTAATCACAGTAAGGGATAGGTACATATTGAGTGCCTCCAATGGGCCAGACACTTTCCATATGGTATTTCATTTGACTTTTATTTTGGTAAGGGGTCCCTGGGACAATTCTGTCTTCCCAGACTCTTCTAAGGAGAAACCACTTTGTAATCAGATTTAATCTGGTCACAAAAGGAGTGCTTAAGAAATTTAAAAGCTGGGACAATTTGGTGGCTCAATCGGTTAAGCATCTGACATCGGCTCAGGTTCCTGAGTTTGAGCCCTGGATCAGGCTCTTTACTATTAGCACAGAGCCTGCTTCACATGCTCTGCCCCCTCTCTCCTGCTCCTCCCCCACTTACTCTCTCTCTTGCTCTCTCTCTCTCTCTCTCAAAAGTAAATAAACATTAAAAAAAGGAAAAGAAAGAAATTTAAAAGCTGTAGGCCTTAGATATAAAATGTCTGAAGATTTGAATCCAACATCACAATCTGATTTGGGAATCACTAAACATTTAGCATTGGAATTTAGCTATCATTTAAAATGCTGTGTCTGGTTGGTGTTGCCTGGCTAATCGTAGTCCCTGTCTTCTTGGCCACCCTCGACAAATTCTACCCTTAGATACGTCCTCACTCAAGATGTGAGTAGGCTGCTTCCAACCCCCACTCTATAGGCCCCACCCTGTCCCGTTGAACCTATAAGACTGGGGGTTACTTACAGTCTTTCTCTGAGACAGTCTGAGATCACAGACATGAATTTGGCTTGACATTCTGCTCCTATCCTTCCTGGGATCTCCTGATAGAAGTTCTGTTATTCTTTTGGCTTGTGAGAAAAGAACAGGGTTTCTAAGGGTAAGTGGCTGTCAAGATAACACTGCAGTCCTTCTTTGTTGTTAGTGTATCCCATGCCTGCTTGGAGTGGTAAAGATGTGTGACCCTTAACATCCCTAGCTGACTGGAATTCCTTCCCCTTCCTTATCTTTTTAATGTTGGAGGAAAAAAGTGGCATTAAAGCTTGCTTGGGTTTCATTTATTCCCTGTGAGTGTCCACCTCTATATAGTGGTACATAATGAAGAGGGGAATGAAAAGTTATTTTACTCCCCCTGGAATAGAAAAGTAAACTTTAAACGTGAGATAATTGTTACAATCCTATATATGAGTGAAGAAACCGGGTTTTAAAGAGGTTTCTATGTGTGTGATTTCAAGGTCCCTCAATTAGTAAATGGGAGAAAGCAAAATTAGCACACAGACTGGTCCAATTCAGAAACCCACATTCTGCTATATTACACTGTCTTTACGTGAGAGAAGATAAACATGTATGAGATTCAATGCCATCTCCTTCTTGTAAATAATAAACAAGATAGAAGGAAAGTAATAGTTGATTGTAGAATTATAGTCCTCATTGACACAGTTTCCTGAGAGAGAGAGAGAGAGAGAGAGAGAGAGAAGTAAAGATATTGTTCATTCATATTTGTCCTACAAACACACCCAAAGTCAGGAAAATTTCATGGTAAACTCATGAAAAGTGCCATTCTCTTAGGGTACTTTCAGGTTTTTGAGACCCTCCTTGATATTTTGTGACTCTGCCTCCAATGGTCCAAAGTGAGCTGACGGTGTCAAGTGGTGGTCCACTAAGGAGCCATTGTTAGCTCAGCGCCAGAGAGAAATCAATGGATTTCACCCACTGCAGCAGTTTCTAGATCAACTGGTTCATCAGATTTTAGTTTAAATAAACACTTAACTCCATAAAAATTATCATGAAAAGATTAATAAAGTTTCTCTTTAGGAAATTGTTTTAGATAGCCTTTGTAAAATCTTTTATAAAAATTCACTCCCAAAACAATTATAAGTCCAGTAAAGTTGTGGACAGAATAAAGCCCAGGATTTTTATGGTTCACGTATCTATTCTAGTCACAGTGAGAGATTTGCTACCTAAGCTGCTTACTGTTACCTGTTTTTACCTCTTCTTCTTCTTCTTTTTTTTTTTTTTTTTTTAGAGAGAGCACTAATTTAAGCAGGTAGAGGGAGAGAGACAGAATCTTAAGCAGGCTCTATGCCCAGTGCAGAGAGCAATGTGGGGCTCAATCTCACTACCCTGAGATCACGACCTGAGCCAAAATCAACAGTCGGACACTTAACCAACTGAGCCACCCAAATGCCCCCTTACTTACCTCTTTTATTTACACATATATTTATTTTTATATAGTTTCAGGCATTTAGTGACCACAAAATTTTTAGCAAACAGTATGTGGAATGAACTGGAGGCTTTGCTTTTCTGAAAAGAAAGAAAAACCAATTCTGAAGCTGGGATTGTGTTACTCAAAATGCTTGCTAACTATGGCCCAGTTGTTTGATTAATCGATTGATGTAATATTCGCATTCTGTTTTAGGCATGATGCATTCACCCTCTGACCCACCATTCTCCAGACAGCCTCCAAGGGAGGTATTTCATCACCATTTTACAGATGAAGGAATTGAAGCTAACGAAGGTTAAGCCATTTGTTTAAGCTAATTTACCCAGTATTTGTCAGAGCTGAGATTAAAACCCAGGTCTAACCACAAAGCTCTTGTAATGTCCAATAATATGTATTATTTTAAAGCACAGTTTCAAATCTTAAGCTTATAGTTTCTTTTGTAAGTGATAGGCAACAAAATCATCTTTATAGGTTGCATGTCTAATACTTGTCTTTCTTCTAAGTAAATTATAGGGCTTTGAAATATAATTTTGATGCTCTGAAATCTCAATGAAGCCAATTAAATATATCATCAGTGAAGCAAGAGTTAAGTAAGTGTCCACATAAGCTACATGCATATGGGACAGAACTTTGATATTTCTATTGAGCTCTTATTCAAAATCCAGAGCCATTTTCTGGAGAAATACAAGACAGAGCAAAATAACAAACAAAGAATAGGTACTATCTACAGACCACTTCATGTGCATGTGATTTGGCTATTTAATATGACAAACACATAATAATTTATTCAAATGTCATAATAATATACCATCTTTGTTTTTAGTAGCATGACTGGCAAATTAGTATACCTAAATGATCTGCCATATAGCTTCTACCAGAAGCTTGAGGAGACACGAATATTCAAGCCAGATATTCTAAGGAAGTATTAATTATCATGTTTTCAATATTGTTTATACATAAATTTGCATTAATACCACGTTGCAGAAACATGCGTGTCTGTACCTTTTCTGTCACCTTCTCCTTTCTCTCTCCATTCCCCAGCTTCACCTCTCACACTGCCTTTATAGAACTACAACTTTTAACATGCACTTGGCTTCAGTGTCAGAGCAATATAAGGAATAGCCATGTGGAACGTCTTTATATTGCTTGTAAAATTGCTATGGGGGACATTATGGAGCTCACTGCCCTTATATAAAGAGCGTTTTGACAAATTCATCTTCGAACTTGGAGATAGGAAAGTTTGCCTCTGTTGATGAACTGGTGTGTTTTCTTTCCGTAGAAAATGATAGCTCTGTAATCCATCATGTTGTCTCTTTGCTTAGACTGTTAGGAAACAATGCACTAAGAGCTGGCCCAGTTACAGCCCTGTTCCGCAGGTAGGATTTCCTGTCTGCATTCTTCCTCTGGGTTTCCCTGTTAGTGTTTACTTGCCATCATTATTTTGTTGTAACAGTTTTTTTTAATCTTTCTGTATTTACACATTTTTTAAATGACTCATTGTTTATTCTTATTGGGATTAAGTTAGGGCATAAGTGAGTTAATAGAAATATATGTTTGGAAGTGTGTGCGTGTGTCAATGGCTGCATTCGTGTGTATGAGAGAGAGATGCATTTCTCAAAATTCATAAACTATATGTTACTGCTTATCTCTGTGTAATCATCATACAATTATTCAGACTCCATGGTGACATGACATTGTTCTAGAGAAATACAGAAAACATATAGCAAAAAATCTGAATTTGTGAGATGGAGAGCCATGAGAACACATTAACACTTAAAACTGTATGAATTCTACCTTAAAACTTTCAAGGCTTTTGGTAGGTTATATAAGAAAGTGGTTGGAGAGGTCAGCCAATCTGTTACTCTAAACATAGATCACATTTTTCTGAGTGTACCTTCAACTACTTTTACTAAAACAAGATTTATTTATTTTGATTCCTCTTGGTTCCAAAAAGGATTTGAGCAGTTATGTTAATAGGAACTGATATGTAATTGACATGTAATTAGATGATAATAAAGTTCATGCTAACATGGATAGGACTGAGAGATTAATATATCCATTACTGACTGGTGTTGTTACTTCTATGTAGTTCAGTACCAAGGATTGGTAACTACCTTCTCTAATTTAATGTAAACATTTACTTAGAGATATTTATTACTGGAGGTTTGTACGTTTTGACTGCCTTCAGCCAGTTATAAAATAAATGTCATGGGGTTGTAATTACAGCAGGGTAAACTATAGCTAATAATACTGTATTGTAGGGGCACTTGGGTGGCTCAGTCGGTTAAGCGTCTGACTCTTGATTTTGGCTCAGGTCATGATCCCATACTTCAGTTCATGAGTTTGAGACCTGCATCGGGGATTATCTCTCTCCTTCTCACTCTGACCCTCCCCCCTCTCCAAATAAACATAGGAAAAATAACACTGCATTGTATTTCAAAGTTCTTGAGAGTAGATCTTAAAAGTTCTCATCACAAGAAAGAACATTTGTAACTGTGTAGTGGTGAATGCCAACTGGACCTATTGTGGTGATCAGTATACACAAATATCCAATCATTGTGTTCTATACCTGTAGCTAATACAATGTTCTATGTCAATAATATCTCAATTTTTTAAAGAAGTTGTTTTAGTTATATATATATATATATATATTATCTAATACATATATTTTATATATAAAAATAAATGTGACTTTTTTGTTGTTGTTGTTGTTGTTGTTAAGTGGTTCCACAATACAATCCCTTAAAGAGTTGCCTAGGAATGGAAAGTGGTTTCTAAAAGAGAGCAATTCAAAAAAAGTAGAAGGATCAGGCAGGGTAATACTGGAATTAAGAGGCATGATTGAGAGAGCCAAGCTCCTGGTTTATGCCATTTTATGATTAACCGAGGGTCAGGTTTGTTTGCTGTGAAATCAGGTACTGTAGGGGAAGAAGAGCCGGCATTTCAGGAATGCACTTTCCTGTGTGCTTAATTTTATGAAATACAGTGAAATTTCTCTCTTTAGCACCGCCCCCCCACCCCGACTTTTTGCCTTTGTTTAATTCTAAATGATGTGTCCACATGCTCTCTCACTGCCTTTTAATTTTGCAGCTGGCTATGAATGGATAAGAACTAAAAGTTATCATAGCTGATAGGAGTTTAAAAGATTACCTTTTGGAGAATATTTGCATTTGAATAGGAAAATCCAATCTGTAGATGGAAACTCTGCAGGACCCAATGGGATGATGTCTCATGGTGGATATTTAGTCTCTATGATAGGCCCAAGGCTGACATTGGAGTGAGAAAGATTTCTGGGATGAACTCATCAAAATCACACCACAGATTTGTCCACATCTGCTCTCAGGTATGTCATTGGGACGTATGAATTTTTCTTAATCTTTAATTCAGTAAAAGGAAACCATTGATATTAAAGCCATGGTATTTTGGAAAAGGAAGTTGTAAAATATATAACACCAATTTTAATAATTAGTGTCCTCTTACAACACACTGTGTACTTCTCTTTAAAAAATATTCTATAGTCATGATCACTAATGAAAATTTTGCCAAATTTCATATTCCCTTTTCCTTTAGGTTTGGAAATTCTGTATTATCCTCTCCATTTTCATCAAATTAGCAAGCATATTTTTTTTGTCCTAGTGCTAAAATAAAATACTAAAGCATTTTAAAAATTCATCCATCAATTACCCTTTTTTTTCTTTAGAAAACTATTAACCTCTTTTTCATTGATTTTACTGCCTCACAGTCAAATCAACTTACCTGTATTTGTTTTTCATGGTTCAGTGTGCAGGAATGAGCAATGATTTCCTTCATCAACCATCCACCTAAAAAATTGTTTTGCTTATTAGTCAGTATAAATTGTTTTCCTGCCAAATCATAACATATCAGAGTGGAAGGATTTATTGCCCAATTTCATTCTACTGAGTTTTCACTTGTCCAGTATAGAAGCATAAAAATACTGATGTCTGGTGCGCTGTAAAATGAGAACAACAGAGTTCCAAGTTCTCTTCAACTTAGCAGTGTCTACCTTTGTAGCCTTGTCTCCTATTTGTTCCCAGCCTGAATCATTCCCTCTAGCTCATCTGGACTGCTTCCTCAATATGCTTTTTAAAGTCTGATTTCCCTTTCATAAACATATCTCTTCAGTGACCATCTCTTAAATACTCTCTCTGATCTATGTGTGTAGAAGTGAAACTTTTTCTGAATGTTTTCCTGTAACTTTCAGTCTGAACTACTCATGACTTTTATCACATGAAGCTTGAAGATAGACTTATGTGCACTTGTCTATTTGCCTTATATTCCTAAATAGTGATGAGTTCACTCTATTCCACCACTAATATTGAGCATCTACCATACAGCAGATGCTGTATTACGAAAAGAGGATATTAAGAAAAGTAAGACACAATCCCTGCCCTGGAGAGCTTACAGTTAAGAGGAAGTGACAAATATTTAAATTAATAATTAGTGTACAATGGCATCAAAGCTGTAAGAGAGGGATTGATAATGTACTGATGAGACCCAGAGACATATCATGGATGTCATAGATTATCTGCGTCAAGATGATGATATCTGAGTTGGGCCTTGAAGGGTAAAGTTCTTGGAAGGCAGAACGGTCATTAGTAACAGAGATTTTTAAAGAGGAAGAAAAGAAAGAGCATAGCACATTTAGGTGACAGAGATCAACAATCCCTTATTCACAATTCCAAAGTCCAAAAAGTTCCATAAACTGCAAGTTTGTTTTTGTTCTTTTGGTATTAATCCTGATCTGATTTGACCTCAGTAGTCAGGAGAACCTCACTTGAACTGGCATGAGATGAATCATTTTGCTTTACTGCAGATGCATCAGTGTATTTGGTTCTACGGTGTTACCCCAGACCTCTGATCATCTAAAGGTGGGTGCTGAATTACCTTTCTAAAATCTGAGGCATTCTAAATTCTTTCTTTTTTTTAAATTTTTTTTTACATCTTTATTTTATTTTGAGAGACAGAAACAAAGAGCGAGTGGGGGAGGGGCAGAGAGAGAGGGAGACACAGAATCTGAAGCAGGCTCCAGGCTCTGAGCTGTCAGCACAGAGCCCGGCTCTGAACCCACTGACCGTGAGATAATGACCTGAGCCGAAGTCGAGTGCTTAACCGACTGAGCCACCCAGGTGCCCCTGAGACATTCTAAATTCTAGAATTCTAGGCACATTTGTTCCTACCACTGTTGGATAAGAGATGATAGGGATATAGGAAAAAAACCCTGATGGATGTTAAATTGGAGTGAAAAAGATGAAACTGGAAAGATAATTTGGAGCCAGACTGTGTAGGATATTTTATTCCAAGGCTTATGAGTTTGGACTTGAACCTATAAACCATGAGAGAAGTATGCGAAGGCCTGGTTTAATATGATTTTTGAGTCCTGTTTTTTATATTTTATAAAATATTTGTATTTTATATTTATATTTCAGGTCTTAGCAATAATATTATATCCTTTCTGAAACTTTCTCTTTATTCACAGCTACGGCTAATCCCTTGTCTCTATTTTCCCATGGCTTTATTCAGAGGATCCTGGTAATGTATCATTGTATCACACAACTTACTTGGTTTATTCCTCCATTTAATTAGAACATAAACTACAGCAAGAGACCATTTATTATAATTCATTCAGCTGCTTTTGTTTACTTATGTATTTATAATATTTTATTTGTTTCTTGTCTTAGTGCGCTCAGACTACCATAGAGTGGGTGGCTTATAAACATTAGAAATTTATTTCTCACTGTTCTCTTGGCTGGGAAGTTCAAGATAATAGTGCCAACAGATTTTGTCTGATTAGGCTTGCTTCCTCTTTTATAGATGGCTGTCTTTTCTGTGTCCTCACGTGGGGAAAAGTGCAACAGAGCACTTTGAAGTTTCTTTTATAAGGGCACTAATCCCATTCATGAGGGCTACACCTCATGACCTAAGCACCCCCCACAGTCCCCAACTCTAAATACCACCATGCTGAGGGTTAGGAATTAGCATATAAAATTTTTGGAGGATGCAAATAATCAGCCATAGATAGCACTTGCCTACAACTCTCCTTACTCTAAAAGGATATAAGACAGCTGGGACCGTCTCTCAATATCTTTGCATTGAATTCTTTAATTAAAATAAATACGACATTCATCATGATCTTACTTAGTGCCGGGCACTGTTCTCAGGGTTTTACAAAAATTATAAAAACCACCTCATTTAATCCTTACAACAATCCTATGAGATAGGTATTATTATGATACTCATTTGTAAATTGGGGAAATAGATACTCGGTGAGGTCAACAAATTTGATTAAGGCCACATAGCTAGTAGCTGTTAAAACCAAAGCTTTTCACCTTAACCACTAAACCACACTGCCTCTGGATGAATGAACTCTGCTTTCTATGTACCACTTAGCAAAATGTCTCCCTTGAAATGTGTTCTCAAGATAAATTTGTTGATAGACTGGATGAACAAAATTTGATGTTTTAAAATGATAATTTTCCTGGGGCGCCTGGGAGGCTCAGTTGTTTAACCATCCTACTTCAGCTTGGGTCATGATCTCACAGTTCCTGAGTTCAAGCCCTGCAGCGGGCTCTGTGCTGACCGCTTGGAGCCTGGAGCCTGCTTCGGATTCTGTGTCTCCCTCTCTGTCCCTCTCCCTCTCCTGCTCACACTCTGTTTCTCTCTCCTTCAAAAGTAAACATTAAAATAAATTTAAAAAAATAAAAAACATTAATAATAATTTGTCTGAACTAGCTGAAGCCACATCCTTTGGGGGACCTGGGTGGCTTAGTGGGTTGAAAGTCCAACATCAGCTCAGGTCATGATCTCAGGGTTCCTCAGTTCGTGCCCTACATCAGGCTTGTTGCTGCCAGCACAGAGCCTGCTTTGGATCTTCTGTCCCCTTCTTTCCCTGCCCCTCCCCTGCTCATGCTCTCTCTCTCAAAAATAAAATAAAACATTAAAAAAAGTGACTTCCTTCTTTTGGTGACATCGTGCTTACCTGATTTTAAGTGCTCCGTTTGGGGTGGTGAAGGCAGGTTATGCAAGTAAGTACTATAATATATATAAATAGGTTTAGTTTTTAAATATTCAAGTGAGTTGTGCTCACTTGTAAAAAGACGAAAAAATATTACAACAAAAAACGGTCAAACTGTGCCTTAATTTCCATTCCTAGATTTCATTCCCCAGTCTGTTCCTCTGATTAGTTGAGTTTCAGCATTGATACAAACAAAATAGTTTTATACATATGCATATAATTCTGTCAAATCAAGTGTCTTTAGTAATTTGAGTCCAGTGGGTTTAATATAACTTCTTCTAATATCAAAATTATGGTTGCCATCACTGTTATAAATTTTAGTAATCTCCTAGCAAATAATGTTCAGAGTTCTTCCTTTTGACAGAAATGGAATATCTGCATCACTCCTGCATTATTTAAAATAATATTTTTAATTTTGGTGCTCTGTGAGGGAAAATGTTTCGCATGACAAGACAATGTGGAGTCTCTTAGGAGTTGGTCGTGGGTTAATTTGCCACACTTTTCAAAGATCTACAAGAAGGGATTAAAAAAAGGACTCAATTAAATTTATAGATAATGTTAATTTGGGAGATGTTAAAGAGAATTTGTAAAGACAGATATTTAAAGAAGTTAGAAATATGTGAAATAAATAGCAAAACAACATTTAGACTGCAAAATATTTAATTGAATGTATTAAAGGCGTATTAATCAGTGGACCAATTACTCATAGGAAATAAAAGAAGGCATAATGAATTCTGCTCTAATAATATCACATGGCTGCAAAACGAAGATCATACCCAAACTAAGCAAACTTTGTTCATACTGTTAGTGTCCCTTGTGAGTCTTTTAGAAAAATTAACTTCACAAGTTACCTACAGTTTTTTTGAGGTCACTCTAAGTTGTCTCACTCTAGAGAAAAAGCTAGAAAAGAAATTAATGCTTAGTGAAACCTATTGTCAATGATCATGTTGTTTACATGGATTACCTTACAAAATTCTCATTATAACTGTGTGAAGAAGATACAGTGTTAATATTTTTGTTGTTCATTTTTAGTTCAGTTTATATCTGAATTTGACAATTTATTTTCTGATGTGACATTTTCTCTTAAAATCAGACTTGTGTGTGACCTTGCATTCAAATAGCTATACATATTCAAGTAAGTAAAAAAACTGAATACATTTTTACTTTAATTAAACTTTCGAAATTAAAATGCAATGCTACACTAGTTACCACTCATAAGCCAATGAGTGATTCCTAAATGAGTCCAATTATGCAGAGAGAACCATGGAGAGTTGTCTGATGAACTACAGTAATAATGACATGTGTCCATAGTTTGTTGTTGTGTCTATGCCAGGCATTTGTGAAATATCTATTCATCAGGCGATACTTAGTGAGAAAGTGTTTAGCCATTATAACAAGGTACATGCAAATGAGCTTCCCATGAGACTTTGCAACAAACATTTAATTAGCTATACAAAGAAACAGTTAAATATACAAACACACGTTACAGAAAATTGGCCAGCGTGCATTGTTAATTTTGTGCACATAATTCCTAAATAGTACCACTTAATAACACATATCTTTATCACATACTTATTATTGGAAATGTGTAATTTTACCTGAAAATTAATTTTGTTGAATTTCTTATATCCTCCTTTTCTTACTATAAAAATCAGAAATCTACCAAGTAACATAATTTAGATAGTCTTAGCATTTCATTTGTAAATAAGGATGGTAAAATGTCAAAACTGAAATATCTATTCATCAGGTTGATACAGAAAAGCGAAATTCAGAGACTAATATACATTAGAGAGGTAGATGACAGCATTAGTTATGATTTATCATTCTGCACAAAGAAGACTGATCTATATTTTTAAAATTATTATATATATTCAAAAAGACTTCCATTAAACTCTTTAGTTTCTTTACTGATTCACAAAAATAGACATATATTTCTTAGAATCAAAACTCATTGACAACATTTGCCTTCTGAGTGCTAAATATCAAGAAAATTCTCTTTCATGAACCTGCATAGTAAAAAAATTATTTATTTTCTTGCCTTAAATTATAAAGGTATTCTTAAGGAATATCATCAGGATAAAATTAAAATTTTACTTTTCCGTAATCATCACACTTTTCATATCTTTCATATCTTGTGAAGAATCCATACTAATTTTTGTTATTAAGTCTATGTTTGCTGTTCATATGATTGACAAAGCATTAGCAAACAACATTTTTGTGTATCTAACAGTATTGTAATAAGCTATTTAGAATGCACTTAAAAACACATTCAGAATAGTCTTTTTTCGGGGAAAGCATGATCACAACTTATAACAAGGATCACCACTTACAACAAGTAGGTCACAATTTTAAGCAAGTGTTTTGATTTTGAGTATTACATCCTCTCCGTGTAATTCAGATATACTTTTTTTTTTTTAAACAAGAGTCATTTTATTTTTAGATATTCAGGAGGAGTTACTAGGTATAGCAGCTGACCAGCCAGCCTTCCCAAGACGATTTGCATCTCTGAAGCCCCCAAGGACAGAAAGGAGTCTTTTAATTGGTGATTCAACTTTAGTGGAAACATGCATTTAGGAAATGAGGCCTACACTGTTGTCTTCACACCAGGCAAACCAGCTCCTGTTGTCATGGTGATCTTCTATAGCATGCTAGAGCCAGTGATGTGGAAAACAAGATGGCTTCCTCGTTTATTTAGCCTTAAAGAAAGTTGCAGATATTAGCAAATGATTATTGAATTAAAAATCTTTTTAAAAAGATATGTGAACATTAAGTTATGGGGACAATTTTGCTTTGGATAAAACTTAACTGTCTCCAAAACTTCTAAAATGATCATGTGTTTAAAGGTAGAAGAATTATTTCCTTTCTTTTAAATGTAAATGTCTTAAAACACTGCCATCCCATGGAGCTATGCTTCAAGGAACAGGCCAGATTTCAGTTCCTGTATTATTTCTATTTATTTTGGATTAACAGGAAGGTTATAGGATGACACATGTTATATGTAGGCTTTATTGTATAAAAATAGGCTGCTTCAACATTTCAGTGCTTGTGAAAGAGCTCTACATCTGAAAGAGACCCTGCATTTTCAGACTGGCCACCAAAAAAGTAGGAAAAATGCAGAAAGGACTCCCAAGCCATTAAAAGTGAGAAAGAAGCTCCTTGGTGCTCACAGGTGACTTTTCAATCACCAGTTTAAAAATGGGACTGGCAGTAATCTGAGTGACTTCTTAATAAATATTTGGACACAAAACAATCTTTCCATTTTGAGCCACTCTACCTATTTACTGAACTGACAAAATCTCCAAAATACTTGGTAAACATTAGAGGAAATAGAAGGATTAAGATGCAAATACTTTACAATTAATGAATTAGTTATTCACACTACATTTTGTTATGAAAACAAGCACAGAAAGAAAGGCAAAATTTCCCCCAAAATTACTATATGTATTTTTAAAATCGGTGTGAACTTCAAGCAGTGATCATTGCAGTGTTATGCATAATAATAAATTTGTGGATTGCTTATTTGATTATACTTTTAGGAAAGTGATGGTTGAATTAGGTTTTATATATGTAGCTATTCCTTATATTAATTCATTATTTTGATGAATAGCCATAATGTTCAATAAAGATATTGATATCAAGGAATGTTAAACTTCACATACAGCATTTTCCAAATTGTTCTTTGGGACACTAGTGTTCTGGGCAATGTTAATATTTTCTGTGATCCAAGACTTTTAGAGTCCAATTAGTTTGGAAAGGATTGCACTTTTTTCACCCTTCTGGTGGTTCTAAATGGAATATCATACTAAAGGTGCAGAGAAGATCTACAGTAAAGAGATCTGTTGAACCCCAATGCTCCCCAACTTTTTTTGGCCATGGCATGCTTTCTCCCTTGTCCGCTACAGAATATTTAGTTACATCTGCGGCACACTATTGGATTTAGAAACACAACTGGGAACCATGGGTTTATTAGGAGAAATTCTACAACTGTCAAGGCTCTGATTTTGTTTCTTCATGACTCTGGTTTGCTTATGGTTTGTATGCTTACAGTTAGTCAGTTTGCATATAGTTAACATGCATAATCCTGACCACTGAGCTTCCTAGAGAGTGCTCACAGGTTGTGAATAAAAATTCTTTACACTGAGGCTGTGCCCTGGTCTGAAGTTTATATTCCACACCCCTTTATCATCTTTTCTTCAAACTTTTTAGTAGAAGTACTAACAATGTTTTGTTAAAAAAAAAAGAAGCTTGGGGATGTTTTGGCTCAATATCACTTTTCTTTTAGTATCTGCCTATAATACCTGTGCTGCTGCTTGGCAAAATGAACTACACAGAGGTAGAAGGTTGTATTAGGGAGACAAAGCTATAGGAAATCCTCTTACACAGATGTTGAGCAATAATTAACAATGAAGATATAATTATTGTGATGGTGTTGCAATAAGCTAATGTAAGACCCACAGTATGAAGTTGTAAATATTTTGTATGAAGTTCTTTAGCATGTCATATCCTAAACCAAAATTGGAACATATGGGGTTGTGAAGTAAACTTAAAAATTAGAAAAATATTTTTTTAATGTTTATTTCTTTCTGAAGGGAAGGGCAGAGAGAGAGGGAGACACAGAATCTGAAGAAGGCTCCAGGCTCGGAGCTGTCAGCACAGAGCCTGACGCAGGGACTGAACCTATGAACTGTGAGATCATGACCTGAGCTGAAGTCGGACGCTTAACTGACTGAGCCACCCAGGTGCCCCAAAGTAAACTTAAAATTTACTGAGAGCAAAAAGAAGCAATTTTTCTATAAGATCATGCTGTCTTATGAAGGTTTTGTTAGTATTTCTGTGCTGTTGATTATTGAGTTTCCATGAAGAGCCATTGTTCCATTAGGACGAAATGACTCCAAGGAAGATAGAGCTTCCTGATGTTTTGTTTTGTTTCGTTTTCAGAGGAAGACAAACCAACACTTAAATTTCTTTTGGCCTTTGTGGGTACATACCTTTTGTAAAGATCTCTCTTTTAACTTTTATTTATTTATTTATTTTTTCAGAATTTGTGAACAGGTGGAGGGAGTCCTCAGGTACAGCTGCCTTGGCTCATCCTTCTTGATTTGGGAAGCATTTAAGTCCATCAGGTTAGGGGGGCATTCCACATGTCATTTGCTCAGGGGAGATGAGAGATACCAAATTAGATTACTTGGTCAGTCTGAGGGCTTTCCTCCTCATATTACTTGTAAGCATTGAAACATTTATAAAGCAGAGTACACAGGCAAGAGAGATAGCTTAAGATGGTGAGCTACATAAAAGGGTTAGAATAGTCAGTGAAGTGCAAAAAAAAGAAAAGAAAAGAAAAGAAAAGAAAAGAAAAAAGCCAATGAAATGAGCAAGCAGGTGGGTAATGGGGACAGAAGTGTGAGGCAAGAAGGATCGGGAAGATAATGGTTCACAGACGGAAAGCTAAGTGTTCACAGAGACAAACATGGACTTTCACGGGTAAAACACTTTCCTGGGTTTTCAGTGACTGTTTTCTCAATGAGATCAGCAAAGGCCTTGCACAAAGGTGTCAGTTTGCTGTGCAGAGGCCCACGTAACTTTCTGGCTTTTGCCCTGGCGTTTGCCACCTGCCCTTGGGGGTTGTCAGCTCAGGTAATTCCTATTGAATATCCTAATTACTGTCAGTTTATTCTCTAGCGTGGCTCATGTTAGGGTCCAGGAAAAGTAACAATACGGAAACCAGGAAAGGCTATTTTCAGTGCATTAGCAGAACCTGCCTGCCTATATATAAAAGTCACCAAAGCAATACTTTATTCTCTGTCAGACATTATCACAAAACTTGCTGTTGCTCTGATTTGGGCGTCAAGTTCTCTACCTCCTGCCTTTGTCATTTTCTTAATACTTCTATTTCTCTCCAATATATTTTCTCCCAAATTCCTGTACGAATATAGCAGTCTTCTAAACTGACGTTTACTAGAGCAATTATCCTCCTTTTCTATAAAATGAAGGTGAACAAGAGGAGAAAAAATTCAAATTTTCTTTCATTTTTCTTTAAAATATGAACTCGCAGCAGACGGAGGGTTGCGCTGAAAAAAAGCACTTCCCCCTCTCCCCCAAGCAACTCCTGTTTTCCCAGCAGTGAAGAAAATGAGTTATGCACACAACTGTTCCTTACCTCATCACATCAGAATCACATGGGGGTGGGGCAAGGAATCATTTTGCTATGAATAACCGGGAAGTGAGTTTTGGCAGGCAGTCCTTCAGAATGAAAGCTGTAACTGCAAATAAGTTGGTTTTAGAAAAAAAAATGGAAAAAGAAAATGTTAAATTACTTGTGGAGATAAGGTTATAACTATGTCAGGCCTGTTTAAAAGAAGTTGAATGTATTTCTTATTAAATTTGGTTTCTCCCAGATAAATTATTTCTTGAGTCAAGTACACAGAAAACACTGATCACTGATTTTGGGGAAGGCTACCAATGAGAAGATTTAATTCCTTTGTGTTTTCCCTCCTCTCTAGTTTCGAACAAAAATAACATTTGTTTTTAACCTTTTAAATTAATTTCTAGTTTAGCTGTTCAGTTCCTCTGACTGAACAAAGTGTGACTCTTGATTCAGCTTCACCTGAACTGAACATCCAGTGGTAGAAGGCCTAATTCAGAAGGTTGAGTGGCATCAAGTCAAATTGAATAAAATTACTCAATTTATCGTAGCAAAAAGTAAAAGTCTTCTAGGAAAGTAAACGCCAAAACCTGTCCCTTAGACTTCAATTCGGGAAGGGTATTTTCAAACCTTTTAATTTAACTTGAATGCCTTGTATGTCAGTGAAATTTGATATTCTCTTTAGGAGCATTAGGTTGAATATAAAGATTTAAATCTCCAGGGAGACCTTTCATTAGTGGGGTTTTTGTTGTTGTTGTTGTTGTTTTTACGACATCTGGCCAGTGACTTCCAACAGACTGAAATTACTGTCTCTTTCTTTTCAATTTTCTATGCAAAATCTATTAGGAAGATTACCTGTGGTCTAGAAAACTAAACAAATCCCATGCTACACATCCTTTTAAATAGCCCTTTGTCGTACACAGAGAATACAAGAGCAATTTTTATGGTCTGAAAAAAATTTGAATTTGAATTCAAACTGTAAGTAGCCTTCTCTGGCTGTCCAGGATACGGGGGTATGAATTAGCCTGACAGCTCTGTGCAGCTGGGGCACTCTACACTGTGCAGTAATTATGTAAAACAATCAAAATCCATCTTCTTGGAGAATCTCAGTCTAAGGCATATAAGGAGAGGCACTGCAGTAAGATTGACATAGAACTACACAGAGAAAAGATAGCAAACAGAAATCACAAGACAGTAGACACCAGAGGTATCAGCAGCCATGGCAGAGAGAGGGTTAGAAAGCAATGGCAGAAATAGTGGAGACAGACTTAGGAGGAAAAGATAGACTAGCTGTGTTAACATAATAGTGGATTGCTCGAGTCATGAGCAATGATTATTAGCTGCAAAGTACACAGAATAAATGCCAACTACATCTCCAAAGCTCCTTTGCAGTTTGGTGTGGCCAGGTGAGGAAGTTTTGTCAGTGAAATGTCACATGACAGAGTCTGGGAGGCTTCTTCGGACTACCTACCCAGATAAGTATTTGAGGGAGACCTAAAATTCTATTTTTCTTATGTCTCTGCTCTCTTCTCCACCCCTCACTCCTATTCTTTCACTCAACCAAACCTAATTGTAAGTAATACATGCTGGTTGAAGAGCCTGGGAAAAAACTACATCTTTGAATAAGGAAGGACACATGTAGATTTTGGAATTAACTTAATGCATGCTTTCCTAACAAAAAGTTTCAAAAATAAACGGTAGCTTTTTCTCAGGAAATGCTGAAGTGAAGCGTTTATATCAACTTAGGAGACATTGGAAAGACAATGCCAGCATTTTATGAGGCTGTTGGACTATATGGTTAGTCTGTGACTTCTATGCTACAGGTAATTACAGTTGATAGATAAATTGAGGTGTCTGTATTTCCCACAGTCTATTATTCTATTATAAGAATATTATACCTAGTTGTTGTTGTTTTTATTGAAGAGAAACCCCCCTCAAACTAGGTTGTTCCTTACAAATAGCTGGCCGTATCTTTACCTCATGACTCTGTCTCTCTGGCAGGCTCCGGAAACACATCTTTTCCTAAGAAATTAGAAATGATACAAAGATGTTAATTATCACCATTCTAGTCAACATCATAATGAGATACTATCCAGTGCAATAAACTAAGAAAAAAGATAAATATTTAAGAATTGTAAAGTAAGAAGCAAAGCGCTCATTTTTTTTCACATGATTGTGTATTTAGAAGGTCTAGACAATCCACAGATAAAGTAATAAGTTGATGGAGAAAAAAAAGATGAAGAGAAAATCTTGAAAGCAGTAAGAAAAAGAGATATATTACATATAAGGGAATAAAGATGAGAATGGCTACAAATCTCTTATCAGAAACAAATGGACTTAAAAAGACAGGAGAATGACATTTGTAACCTTCCCTGAAAAAAAACCCAAAACTCAAACTACAAGTGTATATTTGGAATTTTGAAATAATTTTTCAAGATTTAAAGAGAAGTAAAGATTGTCACCAAAAAATAATAAAAACTGAGAGGATTTATTGCCACTAAATTTGCACTAAAAATATTAAGAGTTAGTTCTTTAGAAAGAATGAAAATCATACAAGGTCGAAACTTGAATTCAGAAAATATAATTTTAAAATGCTATAATGGAAACTATTAAAGTCTTTTTAAAACAGTTAAAAATTTTTAAATATAATTGAAACAAAAGTAGAAGAAAAGGTGTTTTGTAAATATGTGGAAGTTAAAAGGCCTAAAAAACAGTGTACAGAATGGCAAGATGAAATGAATGGGGGTCCTTATATTATTAGTGAAGAGAAATTATATCATTTAAACATATTTACTGTGAGAAGTAATAATGCATATTTTAACCCTTACTTAGATCAACCATGAGAAAAAACAACAACACCAAAGAAATAAACCATTAATCCAACAATGGAGGTAAACTGGGGTATTGAAAAATGCACAATCAAAAAGACAGGGAAAGAGAAAAGAAGGCACAAAACCCAAAATAAATAGATTACTACATTACAAAATAATAGTCACGCTGAATGAAAAAGGTAAACACTTCCATTAAAAGGTGAAAGTAGACTGGATAAAAAGCAAGACCCAACTATATGCTGCCTAAAGAAACAAATCTTTAAATACAAAGAAGCAGATTGGTTAAAAGTAAAATTTGGGCAAAGGTGTACCATACTTCACATAGATGATAAGAAAGGTGAAGAGACTATTAATATCAGAAAATAGGAGCTTTTAGACAATAATATTAGCAGAAATAAACAGGGCTATTTCATATTTTATAAAAAAATACATCAATACTTAAATAGACATCTGCCTTTTAACAGACCTTGAAGTATATGGCACAATAACTGATAAAACTAAAGGAGGAAATAGACAAATTCATTATTATGATCGGAGATTTCAACTCTCACCTGCAAATATGGATAGAACAAGCAAATAAAATCAATAAGGATAGACAGTATATGAACAACACCATCAACCAACCTGCCTGATTGATATTTGTGTAATACTTTCCCAACAATGGCAGAACGCACATTCTCTTCAATGTCACAGTGAACCCTAATCAAGATAAGGAACCAAAAAACAAGTTCCAAAAACTTAGAACATTTGAAATAATGTTTTCTTTGACAGCAATAGAATATTTTTAAAATTCAATAACAAAAAATTTAGAAGACTTCAAATATTTACAAATTAAATACCTATTTCTAAATAACTGATGGCATAAAGAAAAAATCACAACGGAAATCAGAAAGTATTTTGATCACAATGATAATCAAAATCCAATAATGAAAATGTATGATATAAAGCAAGTTTAAAGGAAAATATATACCTTAAGTCCTTATCACAGAAGAGAAAAAAGATGCTTAAAATGAAAACTTTTAAGGGGCGCCTGGGGGGGGCTCAGTCAGTTAAGCATTTGACTTTGGCTCAGGTCATGATCTCATGGTTTGTCAGTTTGAGCCCCGCATCAGGCTCTGTGCTGATAGCTTAGAGCCTGGAACCTGCTTCGGATTCTGTGTCTCCCTCTCTCTGTCCCTCCCTCCCTCTCTCTCTCTCTCTCTGTCTCTCTCTCTCTCTTTCTCTCTCAAAAATAAACATTAAAAAAATTTAAAAAAAGGAAAACATTTAGGACTCCACCTTAAATAAACAAAATAAAAAGTAACAAAATAAGTCCAAACTAAGAAGAAAGAAATAATAAAGAGCACAGATGAATGAAATAGGAAACAAACAAACAATAGAGAAAACTAATAAGACTAAATGGTGCTTCTCTGAAAAGATCAATGAAATTGATTAATCCGTAACTAGGTGGAGAAAGAAAAAGTTCAGGGGAAGATACAAGTTACTAGTATCAGAAATGCAAGAAAGGAGCACCATAATAAATCCTATATACATGAATAGGCTAATTAGGGAATACAATGAGAAAAATTATTGCAATATATTTGACAAATAATAAATGAAATGGGCAACTTACCAAATCTGACACAAGACAAAAAGAGAAAATCCAAATAAATATATATTTTTTAAAGAAATGTTTCTGTAATTAAAAATCTTTTCACAACAAACCAACCAACCAACCCACCAACCTCTGAACCCAAAGAGCTTCAATGGTGAATTCTATCAAACAATTCAGGAAAGTTTAATCCTAATCATACATTAACTCTTTTGGAAATTCAAGGAAGGAAAATACGTCACAACTCATTTTATGAGAACACAATTGCTCTGATACTAAGAGCAAAACAGACATTACATGAGGGAAAAATACAGATCAATAGCTCTCATGAATATGGATGCAAGTATACTTACCAAATTTTAATACATTGAATCCAGAAATATATAAAAAGAATTAAACATTATTACCATACAGAGATTATTGCGGGAATTCAAAGTTGATTCAACATTTAAATATCAATCATATTAAGAAAATAAGGAAGAAAATTCCAGATTATGTCCTGGAATTTGATAAAATTCAACACCCACTTGTTTAAAAATAAAACAAAACTATAACTACAAAAGAACTTCTTGAACATGGTAAATGACATTTATAAGATTCTTATAGCTAAAATAATATTTAATGCTAATAAAGTGAATACTTTCTCCCTAATGTCTAGGAAAAAGGGAGAGTAAATATTGTCACTGCTTTTATTCAGCAACATATTAAGCATCCTAGCTAATGTAATATGGCAAGAAAAAAAATGTACAAATTTTCCCTTTTCTTTTTTTTCAGTGGTTTCATATATATAAAATCTTAGAAGGATCTACTAAAAACTTACTAGAAATAAGTGAATTTAGCATTATGTGTGTGTGGGTGTGTTCATGTATATATATATAATTAGAGAAATAATGGAAATAATCCCATTTTTAAAAAATAGGCAAAAAACTTAAATATTTTACAATAGAAGATATACAAATGGCCAATAAGCTCATGAAAAGATACTGAACATCTATATGGTTCTGGGGAAAAAAAAATAAAATCAATGTAATATCATTACTCACCCAGTACAATGGTAAAACTCTAAAAGACTGATAATACCACGGTGCCTGGGCGGCTCAGTCAGTTAAGCGTCTGATTCTTGATTTCGGCTCAGGTCATGATCTTGCAGTTTTTGAGTTCGAGATCCATGTCTGGCTCTGCGCTGACAGTGTGGTGCCTGCTTGAGATTCTCTCCCTCTCTGTCTGCTCCTTCTGCTCTTTTTCTTTCTCTCAAAATAAGTAAATAAACTTAAATTAAAAAAATAAATAAGCGACTGATAATACCCAGTATTGGTAAGAATATGGAACTCTTTTGTTACATGTTATTGTATAAAATGGTACACTTTGTATTATGTTAATAATACCTCAATAACATTGATGATTAAAATATTTTTAATATACCAACATAAAAGTAAAATGATTTTTGCATATTTTATTCATTTAAATTTTATTTAAATTTTAAATTTGTTTTGTTTAAACATTTAAAATATCTTATAATATCTTTATTGTAATAAATATCTAGGAATATCTAGGAATATATCTAGATATTCTAGATACCAAATATCTAGGAATAGATCTTACTGGAGGAGTGAAATATTTTTACACAAAAATCTATAAAACTAAAACAAATGGAGAGGTATACTGTATTCAAGGATTAGATGGCTCACTATTATAAAGATAAACAGTTCTTTCCAAATTGATCTATAGATTCACTTCACTTCCAATCAAAATCTCAACAGGGAATTTTTTAGAATTGTCAAATATATTCTAACATATTAAACTGCAAAGAATAAGAGAAGAATAATATAGTTTAAAGAAGAATAAGAGCAAAGCTGGAGAGCTTACATGCCTGATATTAGGTTTTATAAAGTACTCAGTATAGTATGGTATTGATCAAACAAATTTTTCTTAATGTATGGCAAACTTTCTACTGCAATATAAATGCGCAAAGAATGACCTTTTAAATAAGAGGTGTAGGATCATATGGATATCCACATGGGGGGAGAGGGGAGGAAGAAAACCTCACACCTCTAAGTAAATTCCACACTAGTTGTAGATCTACTTGTCTGCCATAAATCAGTAAAATTTCTAGAAGAAAATGGAAGAAAAATTCTTAATTTGGGACAAAGAGTTCTATAATAGAGTACAAAAAACCTCCAAAACACTGTAAAGAGATATTGATAAATATAACTTTATCAAAAACATCAATAATGGGATGCCTGGGTGGCTCAGTCAATTGAATGTCTGACTCTTTGTTTTAGCTTTGGTCTTTATCTCCGGGTCGTAATTTCAGTAATTTCAAGCTCTGTGTTGGTCTCTGCATGGGACGTGGAGCCTACTTAAAAAAAAAAAAAAATCAATAAGAACTGAAAAGGCAAACCACAAAGAGTGTGATTCTGTTGCAATGCATATATCCAACAAAGCACTGGTATGCAGAGCATACTAAGAAATCCAAAACAAGAGAAAGAAAATGATAGACAATTCAATTAAAAATCAGCAAAAAATCCAAGAAGTATTTTTTTTTATAACAGGACACTCAGTTAATAAGAAGACCTTCAACATCACTAGTTATCAGAGAAATGCAACAAATAATCATTTTGAGAATCCACTACCAACTTCTGGAATGGTTAACATTGAAACCAGCAAACAAAATACCAAAATACTTTGAAAATACCAAGTATAAGATGCAGAGAAATTGGAACTTCAGTAGATAATGGTAGTTTAAATTGGTTATATAACTACTTTGGAGAACTCCTTGTCATCATCTTGTCATCATCTACTAAGATGATTCTACTCATACCCTCTGACCTTTTTCACTTCTCAATATATTTTCAACGGAAATGTATTCACAGCTGTATTATTACTAATAGCTGAAAACTGAAGCCAGCACTGATAAACAGTTCAATGGATAAATATTTTCAGTATAATCTTATAAAGGAAAATGCTACATGAATTTATCTCATTTATATCATATTGTACAGAAGGCAGACATACTAGAATGCACACCGTGTGATTCCATTCATAGAAAGATCAAAAGCAAACCTAAAATCTTGTGATAGATATCAGAATAGTGGCTACTTCTTAGGTAGGGGACTTGAAGAAGACTCCTTTGGTTCTGGTAATATTCTGTTGCTTTATCTGGGTGGTGGTTACAGTGGTATGTTCACTTAGTAAAAATTCTTCAGTCTGACTATTTAAGATTTATACTCTTATGCCCTTATAAAAATGTTTACAGAGAAACATCATTCACAACATACACACAAAATGTTAAGGAGAGATAAGAATCTGGAGGAAGCGATAGGAGAAGAGAGAATGGTCTGAGGATGGGATTATGAATGTGGGCTGAAATCTGAGGAAAGTATTGTAAAGATTTCAATTAATGTTGATTTCCAGTGTGAAGGAGTCATTTAAAAATCCTCACATCTTATTGCAAATAATGCTGCAATAAACATAGGGGTGCATGGATCCCTTTGAATTAGTGTTTTTGTATTCTTTGGGTAAATACCCAGTGGTGCAGTTTCTGAATCATAGGATAGTTCTATTATCAATTTTTGAGGGGCCTCCATACTGTTTTCCACAGTATGGAGTGCATTCTCCATAGGGGTACATGGATCCCTTTGAATTAGTTGTTTTTGTATTCTTTGGGTAAATACCCAGTGGTGCAGTTTCTGGATCATAGGATAATTCTATCATCAATTTTTGAGGGATCTCCATACCTTTTTTCACAGTGGCTGTACCAGTTCGCATTCCCACCAATAGTTCCCTTTTTTCCATATCCTCACCAATACTTGTTGTTTCTTGTATTTATTACCAGTCTGACATGTGTGAGCTGGTATCTCATTGTAGTTTTGATTTGCATTTCTCTGATGATGAATGATGTTGAACATCTTTTCATGGGTCTGTTTGCCATCTGTATGTCTTCTTTGGAGAAATGTTTGTTCATATCTTCTGCCCAGTTTTTAAATCGATTATTTGGTTTTTTGAGTGTTGAGTTTTATAAGCTCTTTATATATTTTGGATTCTAACCCTCTCTCAGAGATATCATTTGCAAATATCTCTCCCATTCAGTAGATTGCCTTTTGGTTTTGTTGATTGTTTGCAAATTATGGAAGAAGCCCAAGTGTTCACGGACTGATGAATGGATAAAGAGGATGTGACGTGTATATATATACAATGGAACATTATTCAGCCATACAAAGAATGAGATCATGCCATTTGCAACAATGTGGATGGAGCTAGAAAGTAGAGCGCTAAGTAAAATAAGTGAGAGAAAGACAAATATCACATGACCTCACTCACATGTGAGTTTAAGAAACAAAACAAAGAGCAGAGGGGAAAAAAAGAGAGAGACAAACCAAGAAACAGACTTTTAACTGTAGAGAACAAACTGATGGTTAGCAGAGGGGAGGTAGGTAGGGGGATGGGTGAAACACATGATGGGGATTAAAGAGTACACTTGTTATCATCAGCACTGAGTAACGACGTAGAGAATTGTTGATACACTATATTGTATACCTGAAACTAATATAATGCTCTATGTTAATTATACTGGAATGGAAATAAAAAACTTGATAAAAAATTAAAAAGGTCCTCATATGCAACAAGTGGTCAATGTTGGAAGTAATTGTTTGAGCATCACAGAAATTTGATATTGTCAGAGAGCTTCCTGCAATGATTTTGTCTTCGTGATCTTGATTATCCATGATAGTTCAGAAATTGTGCTATGATAATTTGGCATAGTTCTTTTGGGAAATGCCTGCCAGGTGCCCAAGAAAACGCATCAGCCAATTTTTTATCCACTAACATAACCTACACAGACTTCTTTTTTTTAATCCCTACACCATTGTCTTTTCTCCACTTCAGTAGGATTAGTGCATTTCCTGGATGTAGACTTGAGTGTGTGCTACCTTTCAAATTAATGACATGTTTGTCAATGTTTTCTTCTTTTAAAGCAAAACAGTGTAACCAGATCAATACCAACCTTACTATTTACTTACAACATGCTTACTTCCAAAGTCTAGCTTGATTTCTTTCTCTCTCATGCTTTGTTTCTCTTGACAGCTTCAACCCATTTAGAAACATGGTGTGAAGCAGCAGGACTTACAGTCTTCCAACTTATGTTTGGATGTTAACAGATTTCCATCCTTTAAAAACTTTTACAGTGTTTATGATTTT
>CM053577.1:24529889-24607076 GCA_028646485.1 Cryptoprocta ferox | reverse complement strand
GGGGCTCGAAATCACAACTTGCGAGATCATGACCTGAGCCAAAACCAAGAGTCAGATGCCTAACCGACTGCGCCATCCAGGCACGCTTTTCCCTGCAGATCTTTAAGCTACATTCTTCCCTTCAATTGGATTCCCTTTCCACAAGTTTTTATTATTTCTTTCATATTCAAGTTCTCCACAATCAATTATTTTTAAAGACCTCTTACTTAGTGGTACAGACAATTGTAAACAAAATACATTTATTGAAACAACAGACAGGAGATAATTAGCTAATGTGTACAGGTGGTAATGACAGACTTTTGGAAGAATATCGCAAATAACAGTTTGTGGAAATTAGTTTTCTTTCAGCTATGATGATTTGACAATCTTTGCCAGGACATGCAAAAATTTTATGATGAAGAGCTAAGCAAAATGCTAGCCAATTCTTGAGTATTTGTGTATCTGACAGCTTCTATTTTCAGATTTTATTGATGAGATTAAGCACACTAAGTAATAAAGTACTTTAGGAGTTCTTTTCTAATTTTTATTTGATTTTATTCTCTCACAGCACCAGCAATGAGCTGGAAAGCGTCTGTAATAATTCTGAGACAGTAGGAAAGAAGGGCTCAACCGGAAAGGTACTTTATTACCATATGTCAGGTAGGCCCACCTGTCTCTAGAATATATGAGGAGTACAGGAGATTATGAGCTATGAAGTAAAATGGGTAATGTGGAAAACTTTCTGTTTTTCTTCAGACTGTCTCAGGATACACTCATTATTCAAAGCCTGAATTTCTGTTATGTCTCAAAATATGTATGTATCAGTGTCCAGGTACAGTCACCCAAAACATTACAAAAGCAAATAAGAATGACTTTGAAGCCAACTTACTTTAGCCTTACCAACCTGTGCTCCAGTAATTGAATTGCTTCACATGGGCATCTATATACTTAAAACTAGACTTCAATTTCAGGTTTTGCTGAAGAAATAAAAAATAAAATCTCCATCCCTTAAAACTCCAGTTTGTATTATACTCAGGGTCAAGAGCATGATCTCTAGGGAAAGTATTTGAAACAACTAGGGCAGTCATAATAACCTTATGCTATGTTTCTTAAATCTAATAAAAACTTATAGATTAATAAAGATTTATAGCCTCCATGGCATTTTTCACTTCCATTTTTATTTTTCATTATATAGAAAAGGAAACTGAGATTTGTAAAAACTAAGTATATTGCCCAAGGTCACTCAACTATTAAACTCTACACAAGTCTTTTGGCTCCTAGTCGAGTATTTGTTTCAGCACATCACATAATAGTTTGAAGAAAGGAAGAAAGAAAGTAATAGAAGGAAGAGGTAAAAGGAAAAGGAAAATATGCAATCAATTTCACTGTGAGGACATGTATTGCTTAAGACCCATGAATTACGGAGATCTTTTTTTTTTTTAAGTTTATGTATTTATTTTGAGAAAGAGAGAAAGAGCATGGGGGGACAAATGACAGATACGGTGGAGGGGAGTGGTAGGGAGAGAGAGGATCCCAAGCAGGCTCCATGCTTTCAGCACAGATCCCCATTCAGGGCTTGATCTCACCAGGTGTGAGATTGTGACCTGAGCCAAAATCAAGAGTCAGATGCTTAACCAACTGAGCCACCCAGACACCTCCTGAGATCTACTTTGAACACACTGTTTTCTCATACCATTTTAGCCTTACAACAAATCTAGAAATTCAACCACTTATATGAGAAAAACTGGAGGCTTAGCCAGGTTACTTGGCTTTGTAATGGGCACAGAGAAGCTAAAATTCAGGTCTTTCAGTTAAGTTTATCATTAGGAATGCAGTGTTGTTAGAATAGCATAGCAAAATATGTATGCGTGGATATGTGTGTGTAGATCCTCCGAGACATCTCTAGGTGGGAGAATTTTAAGACAATGTTTATATAAGGAGCTTATAAATGTCAATATAAGTATTCAAAATACTATACTAAAAATGGACACTGATTATTTTTAATACACTATCTGTCTGTATATAATTTGAACGCCATTCACTTATATTTCCACTTATAATTATCCACCCATAATTCAAATAAATATTCTATAGCTACCATGTACAAGTTCACTAAAAATAATCATTACAGATTATTTCCAGAAGCTCACATACAGTCTGTTAAGGGAGATGAAATATCCACAGAAATTATTATAAATAGTCAGCAAAAATGGCTGTAAAAGAGATATAAAGTACTGTGCTTTAGGAGATGAAAGGAGCGAGTGATTGCTGCTTGAGAATCCAGTGAAGTTTGTGTGTGATTAGTAAGGTAACTATCACTTTAAAGCCACTAGAAAGGTGCTGATGGCATGTTCTGTAAATGGGACGGTAAGAATGGAAGGAATGGCACATGTAGAAGATATTGATGAGATAGAATCCAGAGACTTCAGATTCCAGACTTGACACAAGGAAAGGGGAGTAGTCAAGAGATCCCAGTAATGTTCTGTCTCTCTGGCCCAGGAGGGTTCAGGGAAGGACTAAGGAAACATCTTCGACGGAAGACTAGGAGATTCATTTCCAGTTAGGTTGTATTGTATGTACTAGTCAGGACACCAGATGACAGTGAAACCGACAAGTACGTTCACTATATATTTTTAAATATTATTTGTTACAAAAATAATTTCTATATCTCCCACTAGAGACTCAGATTCAAGACATCGCTATTCTCCTTGACTGTTCCTTCTTCCTTGTCACCATTCTCCTACTCCTTCTTGAGTCCTTTCAGTTCTACTGCCACGTGGTCCCGTCTGTCGTCTCCTTTCTGAATCCTCCCATGCTTTTCTGGATTGTGGGTACCATGATGCATAGGTATGCACACCCAGCTTTTCCTGTCAGGCTATATCACGCCCATAAAATGCCAGGGACTCAGACTCCACCCACGCATTGCATTTCCTCTGTTCTCTGACATCTTGATGCCTGGTCTGCTGTGTAAGCAGCTCCCAGTCATATTGCTGTCACTGCCTTAGGCTGATGCTGCTGTCATCACTTGGCATGCTACTCAAGGCTGAATTCTATGTGCTTGGCTTGGCCACTGCATAAAGCAGTGCTGTGCTCTGCTGTGGGACTGCTTTTTGTTCCCCTGGAAAGAGGAGGGAGGAGATAGCCCTGCATCTGCTCCTTCAGGCTCTTTCAGAGGGTCTGCACGGCAGTATAGTTTAAGCCTCAAAGTGTTCTTCCTTTTGTTAAGCCTTATCCATACCCAGCCTTACTCCCCACAGGGCCTTATATGATATAAGTCTGGCAAGGTTCTTGCAACAACGATTTGCACCCTATGCCTTTGCTGTCTTCAGTCTCCATTCTAGAATCTAACTCAATGTGCGAGACTTTCCCATTTCTCCATTCTAGAATCTAACTCAGGGTGCTAGACTTTCTCATTTCTCATGGTGAATTTTCTCCTTGGAGCCGTAGAGAAACTCCCAGTTTCCTCTCCTTCACCTTCCGTATCTGTCATTTGGCTTCTGTTAGGTTTCTGCTAGCCAAATAAACATGCCTGAACCCCAATCGTTGCTGTAATTAGAGTTCTTTTCTAAGGATGATGCTCACAAAAAAAAGTCAATGGTAGTGGTAATTGGGTTGGAATTATATCATGTCTGGCATCAATATACCATATTCAACCTTCTTAGGCTCAATAGTCTGTAGTCCATTAACTAAATCTGAAAGAAAAATAATCACTTAAAACCCTCCTATCCTGAATTGATTTTTTACACATGCTCTCTGTTATATCTCAACTTTTATATATAGAAAATCGGCATGAATTTGTCTGCTTTCTAAATATATTTCTGTGTATGTGTGCATGCACACATGCATGTATGTATCTATATAAACTAAAATGAGACACATGTTTGTTAGTTATCTCTGCTAAAAGTCAAAAGGCCATGCCTGGGCTACCCTAATGAGGTCCCATTAAGAAGCTGGAAGCAGTTACCAGAGGAAAGTCTAAGTACCTGGGAAGGATTAAGAAATCTTTCTTGAACTTACTCTACAGTCTCATTCCCTTTTCAGTGGCTGGAATTTAATTACCTTCCTGTGTTCCTTGAAGTGCCCCTGACTAGATAGGAAGACAGGAGACCTCAAAGCATGAAGTGAAAGTGTGCAAGTCTAAATTTATTCTAGTTTAAAAGATCATGTAAATTTGCTGTCTAAAACCTCAGCCCTATTTATTCAAAAACTAAATTTTAAAACAATGTTAAATTCCTCTAATCTCGAAACAAGATATGTGAGGAAGATAGGCTGGCCTATATTGATGCAAAGGCCTTGGCTATCCTTTGGTGTACAAAAACTCTAGTTTGAAAGTGATCATCCGAAGTAAGAGACCCAGAGATGGAGTAACCAGGGAAGAATTATCAATATTATAAACATTTCCACCTCTACCTATTTGATAGTTTTCCTCCAGATTTTTTTTTGCTTCTTGTATTTGACCTCCTTACTTGATTTTCTAATGTCTTTGACCCTATAGAAATGTATTTCTCTTTGTCATTGTGCATTTTCTATTCTTATCTTCAACTTTTGCTTCTCCTTAGACAAAGCTTTTCTTTTTTAACAATTTGACTTCCCCCTTGCTCCAGCCATTAACTTTTGCTGACTCCTGAGTTTTCAGTTTAGACTCCTTTCTGCCACTCACAAAACCTATTGTGAGCAACTCTGTTTTAATAAAACTCCTGTGGTTTTTGTATCCCAGGATAAAGCTAAGGGGATAATGGAAAGCCTAAGAATTCCTTAACTACAACTACTTTAATAATAGTGAAAGCAACTTCTACCTGGGAATTTAGGGTGAGGGAAGATATATTTAATCCGAATACTTTTCTACAAGGCACATTTGACATCACATCATTTGTCATCTTTTCTGGAGTTCAAAGACATTGCTTCATGGAACACTTTTCTAACAAATATTTAGACATTCCAACATTCACATTGACGAATTGTCCTATGGCCTTACCAGTTAATGAGAGACATTTAATTCAGCACTTAACCCATAAGGGGACTTCGATGTACATTTTCCAGCACATTTCATCAGAAATAACCAGACTGAACTGATTCTTCCAAGTGAGAAAACCTAGAAGAAAGACTAGTTGTAGAGGACGAGCAAATTTATATCTAACAAACATTGTTGTTCTGTGTACAATGTGTATAAAAATATTATCAGCGGTGCACATTTTTAATCTAGTGAAAATTTGGCAGCACTGCTGAAATTCTTTCTAGCAGAGCATTCAGAATGACTTTAAATAAACAGAGCCAGCGGCCAGGAAATGCAAACTTCAGCAGATTTACTGCAGTAAGTGATAGCTACCAAAAGGCTCTTCTCCCTGGTTAGAGTTAAATAATTTACTCTCCACTACCATTAAATGTTTTAAAATTATCTCTGTGTGCTTATATGTGTGTGTTTATTTCAGTATAATTATTCCTTCTTGCCATTCTTGATGTTAAATCCTGAAAATGGATCATGGTTCTCCCTAGGTTATTGGTATATAATCTGCCCTCCGGTTAACTGCCCTGTCCTGAATGTACACAGCCACAGCTGTGAATGACTCCCAGAGTGTCTTTAACTAATTAGCAACCAGACACCATTAAATAAAAAAGTTAGAACAGAGTCTTTAACTAGAAGGCTTCTACAAGCATTTACGAAGCTTTGTTTTATCTTTTAGGTTACATTTAATAGCAAATTCTAACAGCATGGGCTGTTCCACACATTTATCAGTAGACTTTTTTTTCTATTTCTTTTTCACATATTTTTGTTCTTAATTCATTCTTTTAAAGAAAAATAGAAACATATCTTTTCACATTCATTCTACCTACAGAGATTTTACTTTTTCCTCCTTTTCCCTTTTCTCGTAGATTAAGAAATTTTACATACTTTTTCTTACAAAGGAAGAAATCTAGAATGAAAGAATTTCAAATTGTTTTACTGTTTTATTTATTTTTAATTTTTTTAGTGTTTATTTTTGTGAGAGAGACAGAGTGCAAATAGGGGAGGGGCAGAGCGAGAGGGAAACACAGAATCTGAAACAGGCTCCAGGCTCTGAGCTGTCAGCACAGAGCCCCATGCAGGGCTTGAACTCGGGAATGGCAAGATCATGACCTGAGCAGAAGTAGGACGCTTAACCAACTGAGCCACCCAGGCCCCCCTCATTTTTCCATTTTATTTATCCAACTTTCATTCAACATACTGCTTAATCTGTATCTTTTTTAAAAATATTTTTATGTCTTTATTTTATTTTGAGAGAGAAAGAGAGACAGAGACTGAGCAGGGGAGGGGCGCGCACACACACACACACACACACACATACACACACACACACACACACAGAATCTGAAGCAGGCTCCAGGCTCTGAGCTGTCTGCACAGAGCCCAATGCGGGGCTGGAAACCGTGGACCGTGAGATCATGACCTGAACCGAAGTTGAGCGTTTAACCGACTGAGCCACCCAGGCGCCCCTTAATCTGTATCTTGCAAGCCACTAGGCAATAGAGATATAGCTTTTACATGCATTTGGAGGATTAATGGATTTATCTGGAGCACACACAGCACTGCCTGTCATGTGGAATTAGTGCTATTCAAGTCTCTGATACTATTATTACCGTTGTTACTTATAACTGAGGTCCAAAGAGATGGAAGTGATTTGTCCAAGTCATTAGGAGTGTTTGATTAGTATTTGACTGAATTTTTACGTATAACATTTACAATTGTTATGTTACAATTATGCCCCTCCTATTTTCTTGCAAGATAAGCAGGGTAGATACAATTATACCCATTTTACAGATTGAAGAAACTTTGGCTCTAAAGACCTAAGGACTAGCCACAGTTCTCGTGGCTAATAAGTTCTAGAACTAATAAGTATAGAGGTTAGCCTACGACTTTGCATTTGAATATGTAGCCTGGTATGCTTATTATAATACTAGAAATACATACCTAGAAAGATGAATCATGGCCTGTATACAGCTGACAACATCAATTTGAGCTGTATGGGTCTTATACATGGATTTTTAAAACAAAAAATATTGTACAGTACTGTAAATGTATTTTCTCTTATGATTTTCTTACATTTTCTTTTCTCCATCTTAACATTATTATAAGAATATAGTATATAATGCATATAGCATACAAAATACATGTGAATTGACTGTTTATGTTATCTGTTAGGCTTAGAGTCAATAGCAGGCTATTAGTAGTCAAGTTTGGGGGGAAGCAAAAGTTAGGTGTGGATTTTTCAACTGTGTGGCAGATGGGGGCCAGCATTTCTAATCTCCCATTGTTCAAGGACCAACTGTACTTGCTGAAATAGGACTGAGTTTAAGGCTTGACATGTGTGTATTGGTTACCTTTATTCTTTTAAAAAACTTGCTCTTAAAAATCCAAAGGTCAAAAATATAGTTAAGAATCATGGGCCATTGTTACCTCTTAGCAGTACTGTCCACATTAGCAGTGAAGGTTTATTTCCCATATTCTCTTATTCTATAAATATTCATGTGTGAATCAGAGGATCCTGGTTAATCTCTTTTATATTGATGGAATGCAGTGATACTTGCTCTCAAACTGTATCAACTCAATGCATAGTGATAGATCTGCCAAATGACAGTTTCAGTTTCAAAAAAGGAGGTAACATATGTATCCAATAATTAGGCTCCATAACTGCAAAACTAATAATCTGTATGCATTGAAGTACCTAAGATTCCTGATTTACTTAGTCCTACTGCATAAGAAATATACCTAAATACACATTAGAAAGTTGTACTTATAGGTGTTAGAATTTTTAATAATGGAAAATTTAAAGTATGGTTTTAGTTTTCATGGTTTAAACATTTATTTCTCTTTTCTGAGAATTGAAACTTAGGCTTTTTTATACTGTAGTGAAATTTACTTTCAAGGTTCAGATGCTGGCAGAAGGTTGTAAAAGTTTATTATGACCTATTAATATGATAAACATACTGATTTTTATTATTTGTTATACTCTCCCTAAAATTCCCATACTATCCTCTTAAAAATAAAGTTCTATATTTTGGCACTAAATTAAGTTGTCATCATTCTCCTTTCATGTGTGAAATCACACCGCATTGCTTTATCTTTTTAATTAAGTGTTAATCAACGGTCTTTTATTGTATTTGAAGTAGTATATAAGTTTCCCTGAAGATATAGACACAATTGCTTATCTTCATTCCCTGGAAAACTATTTTTTATTGGTCTAATCAGGTCATGTTTTATTGAACAATGGATCCATGTTGATGCGAGCAATGCAATGTTTTATTAGGTCATTTCTCTAGGAAGCGATGATTCAATCTCTTGCAAAAGTAAAATAGTTCTCTCTTCATAAGGCCAAGCAACTGGTAAGGGACGTTTTCTACTTTGATAGCAGATTTTTCACTGAGTTTATTAAATTAGTGTTTGTCCTTATTTAGACATAACCCCATGTTTTTTTTTTATTTTTTATTTTTTTTAAATTTTTTTGTTTATTTATTTATGAGAGAGAGAGACAGCATAAGTGGGAGAGGGGCAGAAAGAGAGCGAGACACAGAATCTGAAGCAGGCTCCAGGCTCCGAGCTGTCAGCACAGAGCCCGATGCAGGGCTTGAACCCACAGACCGTGACATGATGACCTGAGCCGAAGTCGGAAGCCCAACTGACTGAGCCACCCAGGTGACCCATCCCATGCTTTCTTAAACCCACAAATTGCTGATGTAAGAATAAAACTATTTTGCCTCTACCATATCTTCTTTCTCTTTCTACATTGCCTTATCATTTTTCTCTGGGGCAATTTTAAGACTTTCAAAGTTTCATGGTGTTCTTATTATACATGCACTACATATATCATATCAAACATGTTAAAAGGTTTCACTTTCCCAAGTAATATAAGGTTATTACACAACTGTTATATATGTATAAGATACAATGGGTTGGAGAATATGATATTAAAACTTGTAAACTTCTATATACTGTAAAATTTTATTTTTCAACTTCCATTTTCAGATCCAATACATTTTATGTTAAAACTTCAGAAATATCTGTGGGCCCTTGAAAAATTACAATACGCTTGCCTTGGGTATGCAGTGGTAATAACTCTTTCTCTTTGCTCTATGCCTCTACAATTTAGACTCATTTTTCTATCACTTCCATAGGTTATTTTTTTCATTGCCATTTTCATGATCTGCTCTCTCCAACGATTTTATTTTTTGACCTCTTTTTCTGCCTTTTAAAATCTCTACTACTTGTCACCTCTTTTGAAATGTACTTTCTTTTCCCTCTCTAGATTCAGTTGTATCCCTTTTTATTAGGATGTACAAATGATGTGCTCTCAGACATCCGTTTATGTGAAGTGGAATATATATGGTGTTTTCCTGGAGAACCAGTGTCTTCATCATCACATTTTTCTCCCTGGCAGATATATCACTAGTGAATACCCTCCAAACACTTGGTTCATTTCAGTTGTTGTTAATAGTTGCTGATATCCATTCTAACTTTGACTATTTCTTCCTTGCTCATTCAGTAAGTTAACAAATGGACTTTTGGAACACATATATTTTACTAAGTTCTTAAATTTAAATTAAAACATTTTAAAATGGAGAGTACATTAGTTTTTTAGAGCTTCCATAACAAAATACCAGAGACTGGGTGACTTAAACAACAGATATTTATTTATTTATTTTTTAAATGTGTATTTTTGAGAAAGAGAGAGAGAGAGAGACAGAGTACGAGTGGGGGAGGGACAAAGAGAGGGAGACATAGAGTCTGAAGGATCCTCTAGGCTCTGAGCTGTCAGCACATAGCCTGATGCAGGGCTCGAACTCACAGACCATGAGATCATGACCTGAACCAAAGTTGGATGCTTAAATGACCCAGCCACCCAGGCACCCCCAGATCTTTATATTCTCACACTTCTGGAGCCTGAAAGTCTGAGATCAAAGTGTCAGCAGGCTTGGTTGATTTCTTCTGAGGTCTCTTTCCTTGGCTTGTGGATGGCTGCCTTTTCTCTGTATGTCCACATGGTCTTTCTGCTCCTTGTGTTGCTGTCCTAATCTCCTCTTACAAGCATGCCAGTCATAAGATATAGGGCTCACTCCAATGAACTCATTTTAACCTTGATTACCTCTATAAAGGTCATATCTCTAAATGCAGTTATGTTCTGAGGTAGTGGGGGATTAGGACTTCAACATATAAGTTTTGGAAGGAAAAGTGACACAAATTAGCTCATAATAGAGGGAAATAACAAATAACATGCATGTCACAATATACACAATATCCTTATCACCCATACTGGTAATTGTTGTCTGAAGAGAGGAAATTCTAATTCTTATGTTGAAATCATTTTAGTGAGAGGGTAATCTGGACTTTTTTTTTTACCTATTATGAGGGACCTGGCAATGTGTTTTCTACTATAACCTGAATCTTGTAAAGGATCTTGGCCTGGGGTTAAATTTTATACTTAATTAACAGGAAATACTATGTATTGGCTATAAGTCATTAACTCGTGTTCGAATAAGTCCTCCTTGCTACCTACTCATGCTATTCAGGTACCCAAATTTTGAAATGTCATTTGTATTGCTTAAAATGGCTAAAGATGTGAGACATCCTCATATTTTCATATTATCACCTCCCTAGTCTGCTCCCTGTTTTGTTGTTTCCACTATAAACAACCTAAAATGGATGGTATACTTATGTTTTCGCTACTGACAGTTTGGTAGAGTCTAGTGTGCCTCCATTTTGTGCTGGTCCGCTCCAGTTATTCCAACACAAGAAATATTAAAATTTCTTCTTTTTCTTACCCCTACTTACTCCATCCAACACAGTACCAGGAACTGGAACTATAGCAGGGAACCAGTCAAAATTCTTATTTTCAAGTTGGTCCAAGTGTCGGGGCCTGAGGTGTCCTCCCAAACCTTCCCCTTCCTCATGTCTCCAAAGGCAAACCATTCATCAAGAATTTTGTATCCAAGTCCCCAAAATTTGTAACCCAAGATGATGAATACTGACATGGATGGAGTTGGTGCTAAAAAGCAGGTGGAACTGGAGGGGAAAAAATACACAACTTCTCAAAACTCCAACACCCACCTAAAGGGTTCTCTGAAGAGTAGATGCAGTTAAGGAAGAAAATATGAAGCTAAATTCAGAAAACCAAGTTCTTGGACACTATAAAGAAGATCTCTTGTCATCTTCTAGTGTTTTCCAAAACACTGACACAAGAAGAAAAGGAAAAATAAGGGACTCATCTCCTTTCTGTTTTATGAAATTGCTGTCAATCTTTATATTCTTTAAAACCTGGATCAATTCCAAATGTTACAGTACTTTTTTGTATGGCCTTATTGAGTAGTTATGAAGATAATGTCATATCTAGGCAAAATTGGGAGAATAATAGAAGACTTCCCTGAGTCTGCATATTATGAGTCTATGAAAATGTGCAAATGTAGTATAGGGACTTTATAATTAGTAATGCATATTATTTATGAAATATGAAAATAAATGTTTTATCAAATTTTCTTTGATTTATAGGTTTAACACTGTCTTTTATTACAGGCATAGTAAAAGATACAAGAAAATAACCATTATGTTGTGAAAAGGTGACCAAAACCATTGAATGCAAAGCTTTGTATACCCTATCCACTATCTTGTGCCTCTTCTCCATTTGCCTCTTCTTTTTTTTTAAGTTTATTTATTTTATTTATTTATCGAGAGAGAGAGAGAGAGAGAGCATGCATGTGTGCACAACTGAGGGAGGGACAGAAAGATAGGGAGAGAGAGAATCCTAAGCAGGCTTCATGTTGTCAGCTAGAGCCTGATGCAGGGCTCAATCACAGACAATGAAATCATGACCTGACCCGACATCAAGAGTTGGACACTCAATGGACTGACTTACCCAGGTGCCCTCATCTTTTTCTCTCCTCCCCATTTCCCTTTTCCTAAGGAAAAAATTGGTTTCACAGTTATAAAAATAATTTCAATAGTTACTCATCTATGAGAAAAACCTAGCCTCTAATTGTTAAAACATAACCAAAAGAGGATACTTCCTAAGTTAGGGCTTGTTACATTGAGTAATAAAAAAAGATTGTTGGTTCCTCTTTAATCAATTAAAAACAAAGCCTATAAAAATGAAGACTTTTCTTGAAACAGAGTTGTAAAATTGGGAAGATTTGTTGGTAAAAACTTCCTTTTGTATAAAATAATCCCCTTGGTATCTGAAAAGACAAACTCTGGTTGTGTGTATGTTTCAAATATAAAATTTTGAGGAAAAATAGAAATAAGATGGAAAAAGTACTTGGTAAACAGTAGTAACCAACTCCAAATGTTCTTACTCCAGATCTGTGTGATCGCTGGCACAGATGAGATCTTTGGGGAATATATATGAAAGTGGATTAAGTTTGACTAACCTTATGTAAACCACATCTAGAAGAGAATGGTTACAAGAGTTTGGTCTCAAGGTTTATTTGTAGTACCCAGCAGATCAACTTTTGCAAAATGCCCTGAGAGTATATTAGTGTCAAAATCATGAATAAAATGGGAGAGTTTTACACATGTACTAATTGATACTTTCTTGTCACTTTATCTCATACTTCTCTCAAAATTTTCTGTGAACCTACTACTTTGGTAGGTTCACACACTTTTTTCTGTGTCTACTACTTTGCAGACATTTAGTCATTCTTTAACAATTTTTTAAACTTTAGTTCGTAGATCTCATTAGGTAAGGACATTAGTAGTACAAATAATGTGTAAATGTTAAATAGAAAAAGAGATCCCATGAGTATGACTTACAGTTATTAGATCTGGGCTACATTTAATTATGGAATTATGTTTGTATTGGTATAAGATTTGATGAATGGCTTTAGCTACATAAATATATAAAATAGCCATATTGCAAACATTTTTGCATCCCTTTTGTGACCTAATTTGCAAACATTCAAAATTGTGTTACAATTTTGCTTTGCTGTTTAATAAAAACCTGTTTCAGGATTTTTAAAAAAAAGTTCTTATATTCATAAGGACTAATTCTTTTAGAAGGGTGGGCAAACAAGAAGTAAACAAGAACATCTGGGGGCAGAAGGGGTTTACTGTATTATAATAATAGGTGAAATACCCCCATTGATAATTAGACAAATGCTGTTAATAGAATTGTAAGACTAAGACAATAAATTTCCAAAAAAAGGATATTCTAGACTGAGAGGATCGTAAGTAAGACCTTAAGGGGAAAGAAGGTGACTTCTTCTGTTCAAGGACTAAAACAGTCATTTATTCATTCAACAAATGTTTAAATATTTTGTTAGCACCTACTATGTGCTAGAAAAGGTGCCGATGTTTCAGAAGTGGACAAAGACGGAGAGAAGGGTCAAGTGGATTAAATAGACTTTAGTTACATAAATATATATAAAATTATAATTGTAACATATGATGTGATGAGGGAGGTTGGAGAAATGACAACTTCTAATAGAAGAATTTGAATTGTCTAAGGAAATTAGAATTCACTTTGTGGCCGAAATGACATTCGAATTTCTAACTGAAGAATGTGTGGGAGTTGCCTAGGTGAGGAAGGGAAAGCATATTGACCAATGAAAAAGGGTGCTCAGATTTGAGTTGTGAGAATTTTTTCCCCCCAGATAATGGAAGTACTACCAGAACATTCTGCAGAACATCTCCCTTTTGTATCATTCTGCCATGACACAAGGCGAGTTATGTCACTATGCCACTCATAAATCTCTACTGAAATATTAAAATAGCACTGGGTCTCTTGTATTTATTAAAAGACTTGTTGGAATAAGAGACCTTGACTGTGGAGTCAAGGTGAGGAAGAAGTGTGTCAGGGAAAGTGTGTCCTGAGTCGAGCTGGAAGGGAAGGTGGAGATTTGTTATCAGAGGACAGGTGAGTGCTTCACTTACTGTGGACGGAGTCACAGACTTAGATAAGAGAAACTAATGATTTAACTTAACCAACCCATCTGTTAGTCCTCCTTTTAAAAATAATTGTGTTTATCTCTTTCTTTTTCTTGGGTTTAAAAATACTCAAGATCATCCTTCTTTCTGTATCTATTATTTATATTCACTCCCCAAATCTTCTTCCTCATTACTGTTTTACTATCTCTTACATCACTTCTGCCCCTTCTCCCTTCCCAGAGGTAAACCATTGAATTATACCTTGGTTAATATTCATTGTAATTACAGTTAGTCCCCTGCTTATCCATAATTCCACTTTTCACAGTTTTATTCCTCTGGTCAACCATGCTCTGGAAGCAGATGATCCTCTTTCTGATGTATCATTAAGAAGGTAATTAAAAGCCTAACACTGTGTCACAATGCCTATGTCATTCACCTCACTTCATCTCATCATGTAGGCATTTTGTCACCTCACATAAGCATGTGGGGAAGGGTACAGTAAGATATTTGAGACAGAGAGAGACCACATCCACATAACTTATTACAGTATATTGTTATAATTGTTCTTTTTTTTCAAGTTCATTTATTTATTCTGAGAGAAAGAGAGAGAGAGAGGCAGACAGAGAGGGAGAGAGAGAGAATCCCAAGCAGTCTCTGCACTGACTGATGTGGGGCTCAAACTCACAAACCGTGAGGTCATGACCTGAGCTGAAGCCAAGAGTCAAAACTTTAACCAACTGAACCACCTAGGTTCCCCTATTGTTTTAATTGTTCTATTTTATTACTGGTCATTGTTAATCTCTTAGTGTGCCTGATTTATAAATTAAACTTTATCATATGTATGTATAGGAAAAACATAGTATATCTGGGTTCAGTATTATCTGCAATTTCAGGCATCCATCGGGGGTCTTGAAACGTTATTCCCCCAAGGAGGTGGGGGTGTGTGTACGTGTGTGGTGGGATTACCATACTATCATTTCAAACTTACGTGCTAGCCTCTGCTTTTTTTAGTTGTCTACTTTTTAAAACAACTCTTGTTTACTTGGGCTTTTTCCTGAATATTTTAATATGGGTCCATGTGTGGCTCCTTTTAATTTCTAATTCAATTAATAATAATTTTAATATTTTTATAGGATCTCATCTTGCAAATGATCACAGCATTGTTCTCTCAACAAAAAAGCTTATATTTGAAGAAATATAAGAATACTTATATTTATTTTAATTAGTCATATAGATAAAAAATGACAAATGAGAAATTAACAGATGAGGTTTTTTCCTTATATAGGTATTTTTTTCAGGCAGAACAAAATATGTATAGTATTATTTTATAGTAATAATTGTGGGCACTACATATATATATATATATATATATATATATATACTATAAAATTTATAGTAAATTTTCTGAAGGCAAAGGATTTGGCTTATCTAGTGTCCATACTCAGCACCCAGACCTAGTCTGGGCCCATAAAACATGTTTAATAACTGACTACATACCTAATAAATGGGGAAGGGTAAATGAAGAAAGGTCTGCATTGCATATCCAGGTAAAGGCTGGGGTCTCATAAAGATATCATGATATTTTATGTGGGTTCTGTTCAGATTCTTTCTTGACAAAGTCCTTTTAAATCAGTGGTTCAAAGTTATGTGTGCCTCGGTATCACCTGCAGGGCTGGATAAAGCATGGCTTGCTAGGCCCAACACCCAGAACCGCTGATTCGGTAGGTCTAACCAGTTCCCAGGCAATGCTGCTGGTCTGGGAACTTCGCTTTGAGAACAACTGCATTAAATGCAATTTCACAAAAGGACGGGGAAACAGGAAGAAGCACTGAGACTTTACTGGTCCTTTGCTTAAGCATGTATTTTCCTCCTGCAGTTTGGTTCTCTAGTCCGGCTGCATGTCTTCTTAATGTCATCTAGTGATTTCTATGTTCATCTCGATTATGAGTAGGATTGAGGGGAGATTAACATTTTTTTAAGTTTATTTATTTTGAGAGAGAGAGAGAGAGAGAGACAGGGTGCATGAGCAGGGGAGGGGCAGAGAGGGGGTAGAGAGAGAGAGAATCCCAAGCTTCCCACGGTCAGCACAGAGCTCAATATGGGGTTCAAACCCACGAACCGTGAGATCATGACCTGAGCCGAAGTCAACAGCTGGATGCTTAACCAAGTGAGACACCCAGGCGACCCTGAATTTTTTTTTTTAACCAAGAACACAAACATAGAAGATGAAAATTTGCTCAGCTTCAGCTACTTCTACACACATGAAATAATCGCTACACCTGGGTCTTCCAGAGAAGTGAGAATGAGGTTATAATAACTTTACAGATTGAATTAACTAAAAAATAATGTGTATATAATAATTTTATGAGGTAGCACACCAAGTCAGTGAGGGCAGGATGGCTTATTTAATAAATGTATTCAGAATATTGGTTGATTATTTTATCCCATACAATCAACATAAATTCTAAGTCTAATATCAGTTCAGTGTTTAAAAAAGTATAGAGACTTGAAGAAAATAAAGGTTCACTTTAAAAATTCCAATTTATTTTGGTGATTTATTTATCTAGATAGTGTTTATGTAGTCTTGGATAGGAAAAGCTTTTCTAAACATGAACTCATGAAAGCAACCCTAAAAGAATATTGATGGGTTCTAGTAAGTAAAAAACCAAACAAATACACAAAGAAGTACTCTGTCCAAAACCACAATAAACAAACCTGCTGGTAGAAAGGAAAACATTATTACAAAGTTTCTAAAGTATATTTTAACTGTTTATATCACAAAGTCTTGGAGATTTTACCTTTTGACAGATTTCAAATAAATTATTCTACAGAAATATTTATGGATGAACATAAGTAGGAAATGGAAGGAGTCACAACACAGACTGTAAATGACAGCAAACTTTTGATAACAGTAATAGAGAATTAGGTATATGAATGAGGGACAATGCTGTATGAGTATCAAATAGCAGTTGAAAGGGTGTGGTACATAAATACTACCTGAAATACATGGGCACAATATAGTGTCATGAGAAAAGCAGGGCGTAAGGTTACATGTACAAAATGATTCTCTTTTTGTCTTTAAAATATCTGTTTTCAGGATATAGATTGGAAAAATATGAATCAACACCTTTAAAGTGTTGGCTTATTCCTGCATTGTAAGATTATATGTGATTTTCTCCTTTTGACTCACCTGTTTCCTGAATACTTTTCACAAATTTGTCTTATTTTTAAAATTAAACAATGAGAAACAATTTGTAAAGTTGTATTAATTTTTGTCTCACAAATAGTTACATAAAACCCCTCTTGACCCCGTCCTAATACTCAGCTTTGAATCGTTTCATCGTGGAGAGGGGAAAAGTTGAGAATTTATCTCCGGGTCCTTAGGAATTTTCTCTATGCGAATTCGAAGTGGATTTGGTTGGCTGGCCAATATAAACTGCACTCCATGGCCCTCTGTCCTCCCTGTCCGTGTCGCTGTGTGAAGACGTAAAAATATAACTCTCCATAATTACTTTACATGTTGGCCCAGAGAACGGGTTTCAGAGGAGATATCTAAACTGTGCTTCTCTTGTAGCTGTCTTGCTTAATAACCCTCTTTTCCTTAACTGAAAAAAGAAAAATGAAGAATAAAGAATTTCACTGATTTGGAAAATACTTGTAGAGATCACCGTCTCCAACTGTGCTTGTTCTTGCTGTCTGTTATGGTCCATTAGATAAACATGGTGTTCAACAGCCAGGCGGTTGTTGATATATTTGGCAACGCTGATAATGTGATCTATGTTTAGGAGGACGTAGCTGCGTCATTCGGTGAGGGCATAGGTTTTCTGAAAGTAATTGTTCCTTTCTCAGGGAAAAGTTAGGTCATTGAACCTTAAGTTCTCACTCTGAGTCTGAGCATTTTCAGTCTGTCATCTGTACTTTTTTCTGTTGCTTTTAGTGGATTTTAGATTAATCTTTGGGCTTGTTCTCAGAAGCAGCAAGTACTAACTGAAAAGAAATGCAAACCTGGTCAAATCTGACTTCTAGGGTATAATTAGAATAATAAGGAAAATGGAGAGTCTTGTTCACCTTAGTATATTTCTTAAATATCTGTCAATCACAGCTTTTAGTGTTTTCATTTGTGACCTGGAAGTTTAAAAAGATACATACAAAAGAGCTTTGAATCTCAAAGTTCCATATATATATATATATATACACACACATATATATATAGTCAGCGTGTGTGCATATATATGATATATATATTATATATATATACATAACGTAGTCTCTATGTAATGTGTATGTATGTGTGGTGTATACAAACACACACAGACTATATATAGAGAGACTATATATGTGTATGTATGTAAGCCTGTATATATGAGTATATATATATACACACACACACATACACACACGTACTATATATAACATATATTCACATATATAACAATATATATGCACAGACTATATGTACATATGTGCATCTATAGATAATGTGTGCATGCTCAAATTTACACAATATATTAGACAATAAAATGAACGTATATATTCATCTCTCTTCATACATAGTCCCTGTAGAGGGATTTGAACACAATTTGTCAAATAAAAGTGTTTGGACATAAAAGGGCATGAAGTCTGGGACAACGGAATGCCTTGTAGTGTCCAGCTCGGTTCTTAATGTCCTTAGTGATAGAATTTCTAGCATTTCTCTGGAAAAGTGATTCCATTATCTAATAGTTTTCAGTGGGAAGAAGATTCCCAGATAGGTTTAAGGTTCCTCTTCTAAACTGATTTCATTAAACCACCTCACCCCTCCAAGGCTGAGTAATTCCTCTCCTCTTGGCATTTTCATTGTTACAGCAGTGGAAGGCGACAATCAGCTCTTCAGCTGTCATCAAGTCAGGATATTTTTAGCTTTCTGATCTTCCTTTTTAAGTGGTATACGTACATGTACATACATATGCAACTCGTACGTAGTCACCACCATGGCTTTATTTGGCGTTTATAGAACATCCAAATCTTATCACTATTTCAGATGTGCTATTACTATTTCAGAAATAGTGATAAAATTGCAGTGTTCTATAAACTCATGAGAAGCCATTTTTGGTTGCCTTTTTTTTTTTTTTGGTGAATTCTTTATGTTCACAAGAGGCCACTAACAAACACTAACTTTCACTCACATTTTGTAAAAGTTGGTTATATGGTTGATTCGGTGGATAATTTTCACATTGCAGGGCTGTATGGCAGGGTCTCTATTGCCAGACAACGTGTTTGCGTCTATGACTGTGTTGACATCTATACCTGTCTCTTCCCCATCTTAGCTGGATGTTCTTGGGAAACTCATTTAGCCTTTTTGTGTTTGTTTCCTCTTCATACAAAGGATAAAAGCAGAGAACCAAATTCACATGGGTGTTTCAATGATTAAATGAGGTAATCTATGAAAGCATGTTGAATATTACCTGGCACATTGTAAGTCTTCTGACGATAAAGATGGGAGTTCAGATACTGACTACATCCCAAATAACCCTGTTTCACAGAAGAAGGGCTCTATGTGTGCCAAAGATTAAGATGCATAGTTTATTGTTACTTACAATTTTTTTTAAATTTTTTTATTTTTGAGAGAGAGAGAGAGAGAGACAGAGTGTGAGCAGGGGAGGGGCAGAGAGAGAGAGGGGGACACAGAATCCAAAGCAGGCTCCAGGGTCTGAGCTGTCAGCGCAGAGCCTGTCGCAAGTCTCAGACTCACCGACCGTGAGATCATGACCTGAGCCAAAGTCATAGGCTTAACCGACTGAGCCACACAGGTGCCCCAAGATTTGTAGTTTAAAGTTTAAGGAATCTGTTTACAAGGCAAGTAGAGAAAAGAAGAACAAAAACAAAACACAGTTCCTACAAGCCCCATTAAATCACAATCTTATCTGTTCAATTTCAAGTCCAACCCCTTTAATCAGTTTCCATGACACGTCAGCTGACATACCTGCAAGGTGACTCACCTTATTCCAATTAAACTCGATTGAGATTAAAAACAAACAAGCCAACAGCTGGAATGTGACATGTGGGTCAGACTCTTCCGAGTCCAGTGGGGTAACTCTACAGAGATCAGAACTCTCTTCAAAGACCAACAACCAATTGGCACATGTCTCCAGGCATGCTTGGAGCCTACAGGGCCAAATGGTAGAGTATCCTAGCAGTGCCAAAAATTCTTCTTTGATGACACAGAAAAGAAAACTTCTTTCAAAGTAGTTATGTAACCTGAGAAAACACAATGTATCCATTGTATGCATCCTGGGGCTGTCGATGCACACATTATTTCTATATTTTTCTCTTCTGTAAACTTCAACACTAAAGAGCAACATCATTTCAAGTAAACATTCTACTTTGTCTTTGCAAAAACATGCCACAGAGAACACAAGTTATTATTTCCGTATTCATTTTTCTGGTTAAAAAAGGCTTTCCTATTTTAATGGTCAATTATATCATATTCCGAATTTGCCACAAGTCTTTTTTATATTTAAACACTTTTTGCACTGTTTTATTTTTTAATCCTTAAATATAAAAGTAACGTTTAGAAAATGTACAAAACAATTGCTCGTCTTATGAAATCTCATTAGGGAAGTAGTTTTTATTCATTCCATACTGTTGGCATTTCTCAATTTCAGTAATCATTAATATTTTTAAAAGCTGCCAACAGATGCTTACAACATTTCTTTTAGAAACTATTTCCATCAAAGACAGATTTATATTACCTCTTTAACTCTTACTGTCATTTCCCTATTGTTTTCAAAGTATTACTAATTCCTCCAAGTTCATTTGTATTCTGTGAGCTTTCTCTTGTATCTAAGCAACTCTCTTATAAAGTGACTTTTATGTGTGTGTATGACATACTCAGAACATAACCCCACATGTAAATATATATATGTACGTATTTTTAAAAAATAAGTTTCATGAAACTACTCAAAAAGAAACCTGAACTTTGGGAACAAACACTGATTCCTTTGCAAGTTCTCTCATCTATGGCTGACTATCTAAACAATTTAGATGTCTCTATCTTGATGAAACTTTCAAAAAATGTTGATTCTTTTCTGTTTTTATTTTTATTTTTTATTCTTTTTGTGGTTGTTGTTTTTAGAAGGGACACGGGTCATCAAGACAACTCTTAAAACAGAAAATGTAAAAGTAGAAAATAAAAACCTCCCAAAACAACTATGGGACAACCAAGGCAATAAGGTGCCAACTTAATAAATACAAATTTGGGTAATACTTCAGATTTGGGCAGATAGCCAAAGACCCAGTGAGGCAATCTGCTGATTCTGATGCAAATGAAAAACCCGAACTACTCCTTATATTCATCTTGACTGAGAAAACCATCACCAACTATTTCACTTCCACTTTTCTTTATGAAGCATATCTTTGAGATGGACACATGCAGAATTGTTAAGAATATATTGATGTAAGGTATACAGTTCTTCTACGAAGTCAACTGCAGCTAAGTGTTTAAAGCAGTGTGACTGGGGTGGAGGGGTGAAATGTGTGGGAAGCTTGGTCATGCATGACTGAGAAGTGATCCGGCAAACTAATGATGGGTACATGGGCTATACCAGCTCTCAGCTCAGACACCTTGCAGTTGTGGCATTTGGGTTCTGTTCATCTTTCTCTGCTGCGGTCTCCTCATCATCAAAAATGGGATATAAGTATTAATCTCTCTCTCAGAAGGTTGTTATGAGGATTATATAAATTCAGCTTCATAAAATACATAAAGTGCTCCAAACAGTGTCGTCTGCTGTTTATGTTCTTTGTAAGTTTTTATTTTTAATAGATGTATTTATTTATTTATTGAGAGAGAGAGACAGAGAGAGCCTGAGCAGAGGTGGGGCAGAGAGAGAGGGAGACAAAGAATTCTAAGCAGGTTTAGAATGTCAGTGCAGAGCCAGATGTGGGGCCCAATCTCAGGAACCCATGAGATCATGACCTGAGCCAAGATCAAGAGTTGCATGCCTAACCAACTTAGCCACCCAGGTGCCCCAATAGACTAATTTTTTTAGAGCAGTTTTAGGTTTACAGGAAAATTGAGAAAGTACAGAGATTTCCTATATGCGCTTTGACCCACACATGCATAGCCTCCCCCAATCTATGTCATTCACCAGAATGTTGTATTTGTTATGACTGATGAAACTACACTAACACATCATTATCCCCCAAAGTCTATAGCTTACATTAGGATTCACTGTTGGTGTTGTACATTATGTGGGTTTTGACATATGTATTGGGGCATATATTTTAATAATAAAAAGTGGTTTGAGTGGTAAGGGCTAAATTGTGACACTTTTGGTACAGATGGAAGGAAATTTGGGAGATTTTTAATGAAATTCTTTTCTATGAGGAAACTGGTAGTTCTTCCTCAAGCCCCTACACCACCCACTGGAAGTTATGATGAGGGAGTCATCAATTAGTGGTTAAACATACATGACCTAATGGGGGAAAAATGTGGTTTTTGTAAGAAGAAATCATGGTGACTGGGCCATTATTATTCTTTGTAAGGTCATGACAAACGGGAAAGGAGTAAATAAAGTTTAAGCTTTAGAAAAAGTAAAAGAAAGTCTTCACGTCAATGAAGATAACATTTTGGTGTTATTGTATTTTGTAGTAGGAGGTTAATTAAATTTTGGTGAATTCTAACAAAAATTAACTGTATTATTTTGGAGAAAGAAGAACAATGGTATGGAACACATTGCCTGGAAGGAGAATAGGTTGAAAACATAAATTAATGTAGGATCAATTTAGATAAATTCCAAAATTACCGATCTATATTAATGGAAGACAGAGATTTACTCACTTATTACCCTGGTATAGATACCTGTACAAATGCAACCAATATCTATATCTTTCATGGTGAAATCTCCCAAAAGGCTACCATGTTACACTTCAAAATGTGTTTGCCTCAGTCAGCTGAAGCAAAGACATATAGAAACAGGCCCGATTGAGAAAATGTTCTAAAAAGGAACTACTTTTAAAAAGGGGGGGTTGGGTGCCTTTGGATATTAAAATCTTAACTGTAATCAGTAAGAGAAAATGATTATGTATTCTTATAAACCAAGACCTAAAAGAAATCTTTACTAAAAACTATAGAAAACTACAAATGGATTAAGGGGAAATAACAGGTTCTACAATACAAACGAACCTCACTGAAGGGGCTAGACTCCCTTACTCCCGATCTGCTACTTCGTGAGTCCACTCTCATGTCAGTTAACATACTGTATTGTAACTGCTTGTCTAAAATGACAGAGTCTTCTTTAAACCCGGAGAAATCCGTTAATTATTTAGCAGATATTTATTGAGTATCTACTATATGCCAAGAATTCACAAGTCTAAAAGTGTGCAATAAAGACAAAGCTCATGTGTTCATTTAGCTAAGAGAAAATAAATACTGGTAGAAAAAATGAAGGACAATTACGTGCATGTTATAAACTTGAGAGCTTTCTTTCTTTTTTTTATAATTTTTTTGATGTTTATATATTTCTGAGAGAGAGAGAGAGAGAGAGAAAGAGAGAGACAACACGAGCTGGGGAGAGGCAGAGAGAGAGGGAGACATAGAATCCTAAGTAGCCTCCAGGCTCTGAGCTGTCAAGACAGAGCCTGATGCGGGGCTTGAACTCACGAACTGCGAGATCATGACCTGAGCTGAAGTTGGATGCTCAACTGACTGAGCTACCCAGGCGCTCCACAAACTGGAAAGCTTAAATATATGTCACAGATTTAGAATGTTCTATAATGAAGTTCTGATATACTTTATCTATCTCCACTAAGCTTGTGATGAAGACACAGAGCACTTGTCTGTGTTCTGATAGAGTCTAAAATTTCTATTCCTTTATTGTCCAACACATGTGCATGCGTGGTACATGGCGGACAAGGATGGGAATGCATGTGCACTTTTGTGTAATTCTCTATTTCATGGTCCTGCACTGGAATTGAATAGATATTGGAACTTATTACTGCCTGTGTCACTTTCTTGGTGTGTACTTCTGCAAATACTCAAGGCTTAATATAAGTCGAGTCCTTTTAAGGCAATGTTTCTGAGGAGGCTTTGCTTCCTTCCAATATGCTATGTGACACATGGCTCACTTGCTTTCCATATTATCCAGGGAAATGCTGGTTCCTTTCTCGTGAGTATTCTGTGTCCAAAGTTTCCTACTGTGTGGCAGTATGAGGACAGTAGGGCAATTAAACTTGTTTGGACTGAGAGAATCACTTTCTGCCTGGTTGGAGTCTAAGAAGAAACACCATGGAGATCCACACATGGAGTGACCAGACTCTACCTGGTTAACATTGTTAAACCCACTGTGACCCTCCTTCCTGGTCCCCGCACCCTCTGCCCCCAGGATTTGGCTGCCAAAGTGGTGTCCCATTTACTTATGCCCCATAGTATGTGGAGTGCACTAACAGTACCTGCAATGAAATATGCTTTCTCTATATTTGCTCTGATCGTTTATATAATTTCTTATTAAAAATGTGTATATAGCTCTTAAAGAGGGCAGAGGAGGGAAAGGTGGGGGAGGAAACTGCATTTTAGAGATGTGCTGGTGGCTTAATTTTTTTTCATTTATTTAATCATATTAATATTTCCTTATAATTCACATTTTAATAAAACAAAACTGAGGGTCAGAGAAGTAGACTAATTTACACGCATTGCATGGCTAGGAAGCTGAGCCAGTGATCTTTCTATTACACAGTAAGTTCCAGAAAGTGTAGAATTAAGACCTCAGTAACACCAGCCAAGAAACACTGCATTAATTATATGGATGGTTCATGCAGGGTAATTTTTGGGTCTGAATTATATGCATCATCGGCATACATTTTTTTTTTTTACTTTGTGTGGAGAAATGGAAATTCATCAACCACTATACAAGACTGAAGACCGGATATTAAAAAAAAAAGATAATGTTTAAATTCATAAATGTGTAAATGTTTTGGAATACACCGAGGTAGGCTTTCAACTTCCTTTCACCTTACCTTTTTTCCACATCTTAATCTTAATTACACTTTTTTTTTATTGAGGCAACAAATTCCTTCCTCTTTAGATCTCTACCCCACACCAACCTAGAGCTCAGAACATAAACAAAGACGCATTTGGAATCTCCTGCAGAGACCTATACCCAAGATCAGCAGATCCTGCAATTTGCTACTTCCTCCTTCCCCCCCTCTCCTCCGAGAGGGGGCTTATGTAAGTCTCCCCTGGGGCGATGCATGTAAGGTTTTACGGAGATGACTGAAAGCTACTCAGGAGCTGTTAGAGTAGGCCGCTGTAAAGGAGTAAATGGGTAATACTTAACGTTCAGTAAGCTCATTTATAGGATCCCAAATATTAATAAATGAGTGCAATCGACACAGTTTGACACCAACACTTTGGAATTTATGACTTGTAACAGCAGAGGCAATGAATCTGCCAGAACATCTTTTCAACTTTTTAATATAATTGGGAAGCCTGAAGCCACTAACCATGTATGAATTTCCTGTGTTTGCCCTGATTTGCTCTTGAACGTCCACAAAGTCTGGAACCTCATCTAAAACTTTAGGAAGGGGGTTGGTCGTAAAGCTTTTCTTTTAATATTTGAAACCTGCTATAGCGTGCACTGCAATTTCCAGGCAGTTTAGCATCATTAGAGCAAAAGCCAGATAAATCCGGCTTCCTATTTTGACATTGTAGAATTCTATATTAAGGGCCACGAATGAAGAAACACACATCAGATGAGCAGTTTGTCCTTTAAAGTGAAAAGCTCCCTTCATCAGGACATTCAGAACCTTCCCAAAATGGACTTGTTTTCAGCTTGTTCATCTTTTCCTCCTCCTGACTGTTTTTTAAAAGTTTCATGTCCATGTTTGGTGACAATTTATTATTTGAAGTCATCTTCCAAGAGCGAGCAGGAAATGTCTTTGTAAAACAGCCTGAACAAACTTCATGTGCAAAACAAACGTATCGCAGATCAGTAGGGACAGTTCCTAAGCAGAATGTGTTTTAAAAGTTTGCCTGGAAGAATGCCGTGTGGAGCCTGGAACATATTTTTTTCATAGAAATATTATGAATGGCTGTTTAGTTCTAAGGTCCGTGTTTTGAGGCCATTTGTCTTGCGAAGTAGCTGCGCTGTAGAACTGTTTTATTCATACCATTTTGTGATAATTTAGGATAGTATTATGGCTATATCACCTATTAGGACAGTGGATCTAGGGTGCTGGGTAACATCATAAGCATGATCGAGTAACCCAACTCCAGCATCAGTGAACTTCTATCATTCCTCCCATAAAGGGGAAAAACTGTGACGGGGGCTCATAAATTAGAATAATATATGATTTTAATGATGATCATGATCTGCCCGAGTATCAAGTTGTGCAGTTTGGGATAATCTCACCCCATTTTTCTCATATACATACTTAAGTAAGAGACTTATGGTGTCAACATTTTAGGTTGGGTCCGTGTTATGATTCATCAATCATATGATCCTGGGGAAACACCTGTCTTGGGAAAATATTACCGGTGTTTGGCTTCTACATTCCTTCTCTACCTTTACTTGTTTCCTGCTTCTTTAGGACTCTGTGTATCTGCTTTTCCCTTTCTCTCCTCCGGCTCGCTGTCAGGGCTAGTGTTGTACAGCACACTGGCCAACTAGTTGTGGCTTAAGCAGACTTCTTAGGTGGTTCTAAAGTACATAGAGACAAGGAATCACTGGACCACCACTTGTGCACATAAAGGATCTCCCGGCCCCTCCTGCTTCACCAACAATCAGCATCTTTTGCTGTCTGCCTACCCTTCTTCTGCTTTTCCCAGTGTCATAAATCCTTGTCGCTCTGCTGTGAGTAAACATGCTGGGAGACTGACCTTTCTTCTCTTAAACATCCTTCTAGAGATGTGGGCTTGGTTCAGACACTGTACTCTGGCTCCATTTCACTACATGGAGTTTCCTATAGGGAAAAGCCTTCCTTCCCTTTGGTTTTTCATCCTCACCAGTTATACTCAAGAAGGTAAATGGGGATTGAGGGTAAAACGCAGTTAAAGATGGGAACAATAAATATTTTGTTGAGTGGCTAAAAGCTACCACAATTTGATTAAAATATATAACTGTATTAAATCAGTAAATCTCGGTTTCTGAGGAGGCCAACGAGGACTTGCCCAGATGAGAAAAAGCAGGATGCCGGGTCCTTCTCTGGAACCTCAGGAATGGAGGCTGATCAGTTTCAGAGGGGGACATTGTGAGCATCAGGGTTAGACAGAAGGACAAGGGGAAAAGATCTCTTAGTAGTTTCAGATCTGCTTTAGGCAAGTTCTTTAGAGATCTCTTTTGAAGATCCAAAAGTCATGCCTCAGTTAGTCTTTTTCTTTTTTCTTTTTTTTTCAATGTTTATTTACTTTTGAGAGAGAGAGAGACAGAGACAGAGTGCGAGTAGAGGAGGGGTAGAGAGAGAACGAGATGCAGAATCTGAAGCAAGCTCCAGGCTCTGAGCTGTCAGCACAGAGCCTTATGCGGGGTTTGAACTCACAGGCTGTGAGATCATGATCTGAGCTGACATTGGATGCTTAGCCAACTGAGTCACCCAGGCGCCCCATGCCTCAGTTAGTCTTAAGGCCCTTGGAATCCAGCGCTTTGCCAGAGGAAATATATTGCATTTTACCAATCATAAAGATAATTTAGGCAAAGAGGAGTGGATTAAGCATTTGTAATATGTGCTTGGTAAATTGCAATAGTGAAATTAATCCAGTGGATAACAATTAGCATTAAAAAGGGAATAGAAAAAAATCAAAGCCAGTTACATTTGGTAAGAATTAAATTTATTTTGTGGACTTTTGCTTCAGTGACGTAGACGTGTATTCTGGGTCATGATGTAAATGCATCTTCTACTGAAGGTTTTGGTCAAAACTTTAAAAGCTATTGGTCTGTGCTAATGCTTTATGTAAGATGTATAAAATAGTCAATTTTTTTATAGGCTTGGGTTAGAGGAATAAGACATATGAGTACAGATTATGGCCTCTCAGGTTCTATGCCTGTAGTAAAGGCTAGTTTCTTCAGGCTTCTTCTACAGAAGCCAGTAGACTTAGGGCAAGTAATTAAATGTCTGAACTACTCAAAGGCATATGTAAGATAGAACCACTTATCCTGTGACATTATTCTATTGTGTGAATACTAAACTCTTTGTAAACCAATAAGCAGCACTAATAACTAATAAATCATTATTCAAATAAAACTCAGAAAATATTTAAATAAATATACCAGTATAATTAAATCCTTTCTTAGTAAACTTTAATCATTCTTTAGCCTAATCCTATTTTTTTTCCACTCCCAGAAATAAGTAAAAACTTGGTCTGAATGTTTTTTGTTGTTGTTGTTTCTTCTCCTTTGGGCTGGTCTGCCACTTTTATATTTAGCTTTCTTCTTCTGACTCTTTTTTTTTCAAAATTCTCTGTTTTCCTCTCCCCACGCCTTTTGCTCCAATCAGAAGTGAGAGAGAAATGGGATGGTCTTTTTCTCTCATGATGGTCTTATTCTAATCAAGAGTAATTTTCTTCCATATCAGTATTTCTTTTCTCTTAGCCCTTTGAAGCCTGAAGCTAGTATAAAAGCTAATTTGAAATTAGCATACAATAGGGTTCCTTATTAGTCTCTATAGGCATTTTTTGCAGATGTATAGCTTGGCCAGGGTCACAGATTCCCTGACAGAAAATTGCTTCTTTTTAAAGGGCTGAAGTACATATTTCTTTAGAATATATAAAAATATTGCTCAAAGAACAATATGGCATTTAAGAAGAGATATGAATTGATTTTCTCATGTCGGTACACTTAACAACCTTCTGTTTTACCTTACATACCTTTCAAAATAAATAGTAAAATGGCTCCAAAATCCATGCCTTTCAAAAGTATGGTAATTTTGTCCTGATCAAGTATAGCCTATAGCCTATTTTGACTATCTGTGGGGAAAGAATGTCAAAATAGAATTTGGTATATAGAAAATGTCAGTGAATTAGACCAAGCTTTTTCTCTACAAGATCCTTCTTGAATTATCCGTCTAAACATTTTTTAAACAGTTACATTTGAATTTAACCAACTGTCACTAGTACCTACATTGGAAAATTTTACCCTGGGGTTTATTTACCATCTGAAATTTTATGTGAAATATATGAGTATCTATCTGGGGTAAGTGTCTACAGTTTTTAATGACTTCCTTTTTAAACGTGATAACATGTAATTGGAATGCACTCATCTTAAAAGATGACTTCTATGAGCTAAGACAATTATATATACCTGCATAGTTACTTACTTAAAATAATATATAAAATATTTCCATCAACCAGAGTTTCCTGGGCACCTTTTCCAATCAATTTCCCATCCACCACAGTGTAACTTAGTGATTTTTATCACTATAAATTAGTTTTGCTTATTTTTGAAAGTCATCTTAATGGAATCATACAATATATATTCATTTTTGTCTAGTTCTAATGTTTTCTAATTTCATTATGTTATTACATATATCATCAGTAGTTAGTCCCTTTTCACTGTTGAGCAGTATTCTCCCATATGACTATACCAGATTTCGACTATCTTTTTTTCTATTGATGGACCCCTGACTTGCTTTTCACTGTTATAAATAAGGGTGCTACAAACATTCTTGTACATGTATTTTTGTGGACATATCTTTTAAATTTGTGGGGGGGAGACGTGTAACTACCAAGAAGTGGAATTGCTGGCTCTTTAGGTAGGTATTTTAGCTTTATTAGAAACAGATCTGTGGTTTTTAATAAACTCTCAAAAAGATCTTTACATCCCAAATTTAATTTTTTTTAAAGCATTGCTCTTAGGGCATGAATGCAGATGTTTTTGGTTATTTTAAAGTCCCTTCTCACTTCTCCTTAGGCTTCAGTTACTGTAAAATGAGTGCTGGACTATGTCTTATGTCTATAATGCATTGGTGCATTGGTATCTGTTGAAATGAAATGTTTTTCATAAGTTCTTGGACAATAACTTAATCATGTAACAGATGAAATCCACTAGAATATAAAGTTCATGAGGGCAGAAACACTGTTCTCTTCACTGCTGTAACCCAAGCACTAGGATCCTACTTGCAGAGAGTAGGTGTTCAATAAATATGTGCAGGCGTGCCTGATATGTCCAATATCAGCTGGTTGAGCGTCTGACTTCGGCTCGGGTCATGATCTCACAGTTCGTGGATTCGGGGCCCGCATCAGACTCTGTGTTGACAGCTTAGAGCCTGGAGCCTGCTTTGGATTCTGTGTCTCCCTCTCTCTCTACCCCTCCCCAGCTCGTGCTCTGTCTCTGTCTCTCTCAAAAATAAATAAACATTAAAAATTAAAAAAAAAATAAATATGTGCAAAATGAGTGAACGAATGAAGTATTACGACTACATCGGGAGGCATTCTAATCAATTTTAAATAGTGTTTCACTTAATTCTCACAGCCAATCTTTGAGTTAATTCCTCTTACTACCTTTAATAAGTGAAGACATTCAACACTGAGAGGTTAGATAACATGCCCATTGTCACATAGCAAATAAGCTAGGATTTGAATTCAGGGGGTTTCATTGCAAAGCCAACAATTTGAGCTCATTAAGAAAGACTACATATTTGTGTGCCTCTTGCTTTTTAAGTTTTGTTTCAAAAAGCCTAAATAACCTTCTCATAGTTTTTGGCAGTATCTTTTTGGAAGGAAAAATCCTGGAGAGGAAATACCATTAACTGATTTAGGATGGTATTCTTCTATTTTTAATTCTCATAATTAAATGGATTTTCCTTGAAATTACATTCTGGTTTATTTCTATAATGGGAGTTGGGGTCCCCACATCACTTTTATTATAGATAAAGGATATGGAAATCCTCATACACAATTCTTGACTACTTTTTTTTTCTTTTATCTTATTTTCTCTTGCATCAGGTAAGGCTGAAAGTTTTTGTGTTTTTTATGTAAGTTAAGAAGAATGTTGAATCTGAAGTGCATGATTGCTGTTATAAAGGCTGTATTATACAGTCCTTTTTGGTATTATGGGTTTTGGGACACTGTGATAGGATGGTATCATTTTCATAATTCTTAGCCATCCCTCATTACTGTTTTTATTTATTTATTTTTTAAATTTATTTTTCATTTGAGAGAGGGCGAGAGAGAGAGAGAGAGAGAGAGAACATGAGCAGGGGAGAGGGGCAGAGGGAGAGAGAGAAAGAATCCTAAGTAGGCTGCATGCTGCAGCTGGATGCAGGACTCGATCTCATGACCCTAGGATCATGACCTGAGCCAAAATCAAGAGTCAGACACTCAACTGACTGAGCCAACCAGACACCCCCTCATTACTAAAGTTTTTAGTAATGTAAGCCTCTATCTCCTCAGTCTTTCTTGGGTTACTGTGGTCCCCCTACCTGCCAGGGAGATTGAGGATGGGCCAGTATATTGTAATGAATTGGCTTTATCAATGAACTTGAATTTGTTTTCTTTTTTAAAAAATTCATCCCTTGCTATCTCTGTAGAACTTCCTCATATCTGAATTTTGCTTCTGCTTATTTTAATAGAAAGATTTAAATAGTGGATTCTGATTAATATTTATCTCCAAGTAGCCAAACTAGGACCAGATAGGGTTCAAAATGGCATTTGTTAATGAAATTGTTCCTCAATTATTATATTAGGTGGAGACCTCCCCCATTGTTGGGACATAATGACCTCAAATCTCTCTACTGTATCATGTAATGCTCGAGTCTCCTGTGAGTTCTTTAGAGGCAGTTCTCTTTTCCAGTAGCGAGCCAGAGATAAACAAGCTTTTGAGGATGGAAAACTGTGACTAGAAATTGGTTTATAAGCCTAAATGTGATAATCGTATTTGCTTCTCCCACAGTGAAAATAAATAAAGGAAACCTCATTTAAAATGGAGTTGGGCGGCCCATTAGAGGGAGCTTTCATGAGCTATCACTCACCATACTAAGCAGACCTTGCATTTCCCAATAGAAAAAAGCTTATTTTACATACCCCAGCAGGAGGAGAGAAGAATTTCTCCTTGCCCAACAACAGCCCAGCCAATGAGAACTCAGCAAAACAGCCCCACCCAACTCCCTCCTTTCCCCTATAGAAGCAAGGCACTCTCCTCCTTCTAGCCTATGTTTTGCCATAGTTTGCTTGTCCCAAATTGCTATTCCTCTGTCATTCCTGAATAAACTCTATTTGCTGGTTGGTAAAGTAACGGGTTCTTTTGTTTTTTAAGATCAACACCACCAATAAGGAAAATTCCATCAAAATTGTTGTGGTTTTATATCTCTTTGACAGAATGCTTTAATGATGTGAAAAATTATCTGAACCAGGAAAAACATACCAGTCCTTATCTTCTTAGCTTAGTTCACAAAGAGAGTAGATCTGAGATTCTTTAAAGTTAGGTCCAGTTTCTTTTCCAAGGATAGGGATGCAAAACAGTCCCCAATTCATTAATATCTATTATTGTAAGTGACAATTAAAGCAATGTTTCTTAAATGACAGTCCCAAATAAAAGTGCTATGAATTAAACAAATAATTTTTTGTTGTTTTGAATCTAGTCACTTGCTTCTTCTTATAGAATAGTCCACAAAATAAAACCAGGGCTGTTATTTTACCTAATACTTTCAAATGCCAAACAAGATTACAATTCCTTGCCTATGATCTCCGGTAATTCTAACCAGTTCTGTGAAAGCACAGAGCTGTTTTGGCATTTCACGTTTCTGCTGCTTCATCATCAAAGCCAAGCTCTTTTGCTGCAGCCTCTTACCACATTCATAGCACATATATCTCTGAACAACCGTGTTTTCAGTCATCTTTTCAACAGAGGACTCTAATCTTGTGATTCTCAAATGCCATACCAAATTTAGGTTTTGCTGACACTTCCCTGATTTTCTAGGATTTAAAACATTTTCAAATAAAGTTTTGAAGCAAATGATGACAAGGTGTTTTCATGCTTATATAACCCATCTCGGAGCTATTCCAGACTCAAGATGGAATCCTAACCCTGGACCAAATAGAAAAGAGAACAGTAAGTTATTCTGGTAATCAAAGTAGTAGTGTTTTCAGGTGTTCAGTGTCATTCTACTAACCAATAGAAAAGCCAAAGAGCAAGAAGTTAATGTGGATGTTTTAAAATAAAGGTGTAGACATGCTGTTTTGCTTGAGCTTTGGTTTTAATACAAATAATACATTAAATTTCTGTGCAGTGAAATGAGGAAACTTGATGAAAGACTTCTGTCAGATTTAGCCTGGGGATAGAGGTGCGACCAGTGACATTGTTTAAGAACTTCAGAGAACCAGATGGTGAGGTCTGAGTTGGGAGAGTTAAGGACATGGTTGACTCTATACATGCAAAAGAAAGAGAATAATTCACCAAATATATTTCTCACTCACAAACTTTAAAGTACTTAAAAAAAAAAAAAAGCACCTTTATGTACCGAGTCATTAACTCTGTATAGATAGAGGTTGTATGGTTAGAATTATTTGCTTGTGGAATTTGAGGTAATACTTTGAATAAGCTTGTTTGAAGTGCAAATAAAATTGAGCGAAGCTACATTATTTATATAGAAATTTAATGGTAATGGGTGTTTTTATATGTATGATTAGTTTTCTATCCTTCTCATAAGACATTACAGTAGGTCTAAATTATCATCCCTAATTTACAGCTAAGAATACTGAGGTTCAGTTGCCCAGAATTAAACAGCCAAGAGATGACGCCTATGTCCTTACTTAAACCCACAGCTGGAGAAGTCATGCATTGAATCCCTTTATTATATGTTCTATTTCCTTTTTCCCTTATGCTTCTTACGTTTCTTTTGTTTCAGAAATATTTTTTCCAACTCTCTTAAAATCATTAAAGACTTTAGATCTTGCTCCCAAGGGAAGATCTTGTTCCCAAGAGAATGTGTATAGGCTTGTACATAACATTTCTTCTGGATGGTTTATTGCAGATATAAAATGGCATGCCAATTAGATTACACACTATTTGACTTTAGGAAAATTACATTCAAATTAGGACTTTGCCCATTTTATGGCAGCTGGACTGTGCCACAAGACCTGTCCAACTGGGATTGCCAGATACTGGGGACTGATCCAGTTGGGACCAACTCGAATGATAGACCTGGTACATGAGACCCAAGTTTTAAGAATTTTGCTTTCAGAATTTTCAGTTAAGTAAAATGAAGCTCAGAGTGGGTAAGCTAGGCTATAATCATGTCTTGAGTCCAACTCACGAAATTGATCACCTTTCAAGGATTCCTTTAATGGGTATGAAGTGGTACAACTCTTAATTCAGGAGTAATGCTATGAAAGTACACTGTGGAGACTGTCATGCTTTGCGCCCTCTCCTGAATCATTCACTTATTAGCATGTGTCCTGGGAAAAGATACTTATCCTTTGCAGCTTTAGTTTTTATTTCAATAAGCTTCATCGGATTGCTGTGAAGATAAAAGGAAATCAGACATGTAAAATTCTTGGAACAGTGCCTAAAACAAGCATTCATTCAGCAGAGGTTAATTATTATTATTGTTGTTGTTGTAGTATTTAATTTGGGGTAGTATAACTGGCAAAAGAAGAAAAGAAACCAAGGGGAGGGGGAGAAGTAAGTGCATGAGGAAGGTAGTTTCCAAGTAGGCTTTGAATGCAAAGATTATCTGAGGGACAAGATAGACATCCAGTTTCATGCATTGAGCCAATATTAGAGAACAGATAAATTGAAAACACACTAACAATGAGGATGAACTTTGGCGATGCCATTGAATAGACTAAAGGGGCAGTGTAGAAACCTAAGAAGCTGTGCTGGACGGGGACCCTGGACCTGAGTGGTCTTATGTTGGACCAACTTGTATGAAGAATAACATGTGGGGCACCTGGGTGGCTTGGCCAGTTAAGTGTCCAATTCTCAATTTTGGCTCAGGCCATAATCTCACAGTTTGTGAGTTCTGGCCTCCCATCAGGCTCTGAATTGACTGTGTAGACCCTGCTTGGGATTCTCTGTCTCCCTCTCTGTTTGTTCCTCCTCCACTCACTCTCTATCTCTCTGTCTCAAAAAATAAACATTAAAAAATAAAAATTAAAAAGTTAAAAAATCTTAGAAAACAAATAGCACAATATGAGCCTGCATGGTATTTGTAGGCCTGTAAATTGCACCTTCAGATTGGCCTGAAAATAAGGACAGGATTAAGTTGGGATGCCTAGCTGTGGGAGTCTGAAGGGGAAAAAAAGGCTGGAGCCTGGGAGAAGAGCTGAAAATGAAGTGCTAAATTCTTTTCTATGAACAGTAATCACTGTAAGAGTTCACAGGAGGAAGAATAAATCAATAAGAGTTGGAGAAATTGACTGTAGCTATGGTGGAACAAGAGCTGAGTCTTAGGTGATGAATAAGATTTGTGTGAAGAATAAGCAGAGAGAGAGAGGGAGTAAAAATGGTCAGAAGCCTTGAGACTGGGATGAGGATGAGGATGAGGCTTATTTGTAATTCAGTAGAGCTCTTGTTCTGATTCATACACAGTTGTGGATATAAAGTCCATAGGTAGGAAAGACTGGATTAGGGAGTATTTTATCAGTCTGGCACAGAATAACAAGGAAGGCAAAGGTCATTAATGGTTCTTAACAGAGAAATGACACATAACACCCAAAACCAGGAATCACACATAACATAAAAGAGTGTTCCAGGAAAAATAGTTTGAGAAACAGTAAGACAATAGAAAACCATTTTCTGAATATCTATGGGCCAGCCTGACATGCATGATGTAATTTATTTTATTACAGTCTTGCGTTTAAGTGTTAATGTGACAATTTTCCTGAAAAAGGAACTGAGACTTAGAAAGGTAAAGTGACATGCCCAAGGATCAGATCCAGGTGTACTTGATTCCAAAGCATGCTCTGTTTTCCTGTAGTGGGTGGTTGTCCACAATAGCATAAAGGAGGTAGGGAAAAGCTAGAATGATCCACGCAATCGGGGGTGAAAGTCCAGATGAAAGAAGGGGCATGGGACAAATACAGCTTCCTCAATAAAAGGTTGTTTTCCTGATCTTTCTTTTCCAACCATAGTGTTTATGTCTTTCTTGTTGCCAATCCCATTCATCTTGTATTCAAGATATTCTTATATCTGTCTTATCCTTACTATCTTTACTTCTGTTGATTGTGTATGTTTTGTTTTGTTTTGTTTTGTTTTGTTTTGTTTTGTTTTGGCTTTGGTTCTATGTGGATTTTTTTTTCTGGGTGCTTTTTGCACAGTGTCTTAGGACATATCATCAAGGGATACTTGTGAACTCAGGAGAGAGTACCCTCCATGGAAAGCAAGCCAGGCAAGCTTTCGAAGTAGATCAACCTGGTTTTGTGTTATAGATTCACCAATTACCAACTCAGTGCTTTTGGCTAATGCACATAATATTTTTTTTAGAATCTCAGTTTCTTCATCTATAAAAAGTATGAGAGTAAGACATTATGCATGGGATCGTGGGGATAAAGAATGTCAAGCATAATATGTCAAGCAACGTTCCTGAATCATATGGAATTATCATGAATTTAGTTATCTTCTCCCTGCCTTTCCATAAATTGAACTATTAAACATTTCACAGAATGTCTTGTAGAAAAATTGAAGTATATGAAGAAAAAATAATAGTTAAGTACATTAATAAAAATATAAGTAAATAAGGAGAATAGTTTGATTGATGATCGTTCTACAAATCATGGTTAATGATGCTTTGTTCCAAAAGTTATATATATTAGTCTTTAGACAAAGCTTCAGTTCATAACCTATACATTCATTAAACCTGAAATAGGCAAATGGATTGCACTCAAAAGTCAATAGACTGAAGAGAATCACTTCTTAAGGAACATTTTTTATTTGTTATTGGCCCATTTGGACCTCAAAGATAAAGGATACTACTTATCAACTAATTTATACAATGATGAGGGAGATAATATAATGGATGAGAGAGCCAAGAGGAAAAATTATTTCAATAGGTTCAAATAATGGACCCAAACTAACAAGATAAAATTTAATAGAAATCAAAGTCAAGACCTGCATTTAGGCTCATGCTATTAATTCTATGTATAGGAGAGAAAAGTCTTGTCCAGACATAATTCATATAAAACCTATCTTGAAATTTTTGTTGACCCAAACTAAATGAGCTTATAATGTGAATTGATTGTGAAAAATAATTAGAGCATGAGACAGGGAACTAAAAACAGGAGTTGGGACAGTGGGAGATTTTTAAAGGGTTTGTACTATTTTTTCTACTAGTATATAGTTAACATCATTTAGCTGAGGATGCATACCCATAAAGTATTTTTTTTTAATGTTTGTCAGTGTTTCCAAAGTCTTTGAGCCTATGTGTTCACCCTCTGTCCCTGGGCCAAAATTCTGTCTCCTTCTGCTTGTTATGTTTTAGTAAATAGACCTCTTTAGCTGGCCAATGAGGGCTAGGGAGTTTGTGCTGTAAAATGCAGAGGTTATATTTTGTTGTTTTATATGTAATTTGCATGTGTGCACATCTAGAGGAATGGGAGGTGGTGTTTAGGTCCCAAGCAGGGAATCTTTTTTTTTTTTTTCCCCACCGAAAGATATTCTCCAAATTTTCCAGTCAACTATTCACTCTGACATTTTCCTACTCGTTGGAATTCTGGGATTCTATCATCCTTTGAGGACTCTCAGTGTGCTCACTGTGGGCCTGGGGAATATGGCTGTGAATGTTTGCTGCAGCCATGCTCACTGGCTGTTCTAGTTAGGTAAGCAGTGCTGAGCTCTATGTATACAATTGTGAATGCCACAACCATCACTACCTATTTTGGTGCTCAATATGAGTCACCTTCTAACAACTAGCCCTTTACCCTACTCAGTGACATGCTGCCATCTAGAGTCTTATATCTTGCCAAAGAATGTCTACAAACTGGCCGTGGCTACTTATCACCATTGCCCCACCCCATGGACCTGTGGCTTCCAAAGTCAAATACATACACACAAACGAAACTATGCAACCTATCTTCTGTCTCTTTTCAATATTCAGTAGAGAAAAATTGGATATCTGTGAAGCTCATTGAATCTTCTCTTCTTCTAACTATCTTGTAGGGTACCACACCCACAGGTGAGGGAAAGAAAGTCTTAGTGTTACAGACTTTTTCTTCTCCACTGGTGAGACTATTCTTTTAGAATGATGAGACTGATTTTTCAGAAAGCTGGTCAGGAAAAGTAATATTGATATAGAAGTCATTAATAGAAAGGTTTTCTTTTTGGATTTGTCCACATATGTGTGTGGGAAGTGTGGGGGGTCCAAAGCAGCACAAAACTCCATGTATGGCACCAGTGTAATCTTGCTCTATAAATTTGCTTCCATCATCAGTGTATTTTCCATACCCTTAAAATTATGCAGCTGCATGGTGAGGGTGATCTCTGTCCTTGGATACCTGAAATTGTTTACAGCCACTATGCCAAGTCCCCTAGTGATATAAGCAGATTCCATTGAGGACATTTGGTCAAGATCACATTTCCATATTTCCTCACCCAATGGACATTTGTTGTCCCTTAGTAATCCTAAAATACCAAATAAAGTAAACATAGACACTTCAGTGGCCATATCTGTACACTCATATTTTACTAAACTCACTCTTGTTAAATCACAGGAGTATTTCCTTCCAGAAGATAATGACAAAAGTGCCATCATGATGATTGAATGGGTTGAAGGCCAAGCCCTCTGAGAAACATTCGTATGAATGAAGGACACTTCTTTTGTAGAAGTGAAGAAGTGAAGACAGTAGACATGGTGATTATCTTTGTATACATGAGGGGATGATGTATAGAGTGGATTGTTGTTTAACTTTCGAGGGAAGAACTTCAATTCAGAAGTAGAATTTTTAGGGAAGCAGATGAAATATCAGGTTTAAAATAGCCAGAACTCTTTAAAAAATGAATTCAGCCTCCCTTGTGAAGCAGTGGATTCCCAATTTTCAAAATCATATAAACATGGCTATCTGACAGAAATTTGATAGTGAGACAACTACATGTGCAACGGAGGTTTCCTTCAAACTTTTAGTCTCTAAAATTCCATGCGTCCAGACCCAAGGATGCTCTTACCGTATTTCCATCTCTCACACCTTTAACTATTTCTGGCATCTATCTTCAATCCTTAGGTTTCTATGCCCAATATATGAATAATTTAAATGAGTAAGCTGAATGGGTGGTATTACACTCTTAGGTACATTACTCAACCAAGCCTGTTTCTTCACTTTGAAAACAATGCAACACTGCTTTTGGCAATTACTTTATGACTGTGCCTTCCTCTGAGTGGGAGGATGCTGAATAAGGAAAAAAGTCATTAAACATAGGAAGTGGCACTAAAATTGTTTTTATTTGTTGATTCATGAATCTAGGCATATGTATGTTTGCTAATATAACCTGTTAATTAGAAATACTCATCATTTGTAAATGTTTTATTATTTCAGTGACTTTGATTATTCACAATTACATGGAACCAAAACTTGCCAGGGTAAAACATAAGAGTCATTCTTAACTTGATTGGTAGTGAAATAAGACATTCTGAATATGTACTTCTTTTCTGTTTGAGTGATACTTTACTCTTGATTAAGAAATGGTCAATAGAAATCAAATTTCCCAAATCTGTCTATTAAGATACTATTTCTACCAGCTTTAAAAAATGTACATAGAACTTAGTAAGTAATTGTAACATAGGGATGTTGTTTTATGCTGTTTCCTTTTTCACTTAAATAAAATTTCATTTAGGAGGCAGATGTCAAAATATATCTTCCATATAACATGATTTAAAAGTAAATAAAAGCTAAAGAAGACATAATTGAAAACTGACTAATTTCTGGAAACATGAAAAAGAATATCATAGTCATAGCCTAAAGATATTTCCCAACGTGTATGGCGTAAAATTTATGTAGCTATTGAAAACTTCCAGAATATAGGAAGGTGTCTGATCCTTTATTCAATAAACTTTGTTAAGTGTTGAATAAATACACTCAGCATTATTACAGTTGAATTTCCATTTTGAGGGGAAATTTTCAGCATTCTTGAATTTTAGGGTGAAGTTCTTTTCATGGGAAGCAGAAAACAGACACAGTATATTATGAGACAAAAGCAAAATACTCACCCCATCACAGTAATTAGATTAATTAATTATAATTAGAGATTTGGAAGACAACCTTCATGGATTAATCTGCCACAGTTTAGGGAATTGCAACTAATTGTGGCTTTAGAGCTAGGTTTTATATAGATAAAAATAATGCAATATTGTAGAATTTGTACTATCACATTTTATGTGATAAGTACTTACAGTGTTCTTGGTTTTTAAAATAGTTTCCTTATTTTTTCTATCTCTATAAATAATCTATTACACACTGTGGTAGTAAGTATTCCATATACAATGCCTATATGGTTATTTGGATTATTTGAATGGAAACTAAAATAAATAAGTGGTCTGCCATATCTATACTAAGGTAATAGTATTTAGAAGAAATAGAATGTTGTTTTTAGGACTGTGAAATTAGAAATCTACTAAGTAATAAATTCTGATAGGTAGTCCATACCTAGCTCAGACCTCTAAGATGTTTGAGCAGAGTCAGTACAACTCTCAAATGTCCAGCCAGCAAGGTGCCCAGACCAAATTCAGAAAACATGCACTATTCAGAGAAATTAACATGTAGAATTCTAGAGAACTGAACAGAATTGCATTCATAAGCTCACAGGGATAATATAATCTTGTTTTCAGAAACAATTTAGGCAGACAATTAACTGAGCTTGCATGTAGGGTTGACTACAGAGTAGGAACTTTTCTAGTGTTAAAATGTAATTCTAGGTACTTGATGACAGAAAGCATTTCAGAGGAGGTAAAATACATAAAATAGTATTTTCCACATGCATACACCAACATATTGAGATTTGAGACATTACAGTATTCAATTATTTCCTTGTATTTTTATTTCCCACTCAGGAGTTGTTTTGAGAAAATATCCATGCAGTAGTTAATTTTGATGAATGGATTGATGGATTGTGGGCTGAGGACAAGAAAACACTTCCAATCTTTGGGATGTCTATTCTGAATTACAAACAAATGTATTCCTTTTCATCATTAATGTATAGCCTTTGCCGCTATTCCCTAGAGCTTTACATTTAGAGTAGTTTGAAGCACAATTTAATTTAAAAACATCTGTGCCATTGCAATAGAAATGATACATAAAGTTTTTCAGGACACACTCAAGGAAGTAAGTGAGAAAAAGAGCAGGAGAAAGGAGAATTTAGCAGCACTTTGTTTTCTCTTGTGCATTAAATTGAGGGTCTTGGGGGAAAGCTGGGGAAGAGTGCAGTTACACTAACATTATGGGCTGGAAATTCTGCCACATATCCATTGAGAGAAAAATGCCTTAAAAATATTTTTCAAATGATTTAGAGTTGGCTAAATCCAATGCATGTTTTTACCATGAATTTTCCATCTAAAATGTTTTAAAAAAATCATACATTTTTAAAAAGAAAATGTAACCATATGTTACTGATTCATTCACACTTATCATATTGTTTTGTGTGAGCAAGCTGGTGTCCAAAAAATTTTAGTTTTTTTTCAAACAGGAAGTCACATTTTTACAGCACCAAAAAGGACCTTGAACCTGGAAAGTTTCACATTTCATTTTAAACTCAGAACCCAAGGAATTTGAGTGGGTTCTAAACTTGGCAATGTGCCTTCACCCTAGTTAACATATTGATGGAGTTATATATTCACGAACATATGGGTTAAAAGTGGAGCTGTTAATTCTGTTTTGATATTGATGCTAGATATATTCAATTTGACTTCCTAGTTTGTTTGACACGAGGAAACAATCAGCCACTTGTTTTGTTATTTAAAAAACTTTACATATCAGCCCATATCCTTAAATATACAATAAGTGTTATCAAATATGTAACAAAGCTGGTGTATGGAAAATGCATAATTTTCCCTAAGGGTTATTTGCTAATATGGAACACAGGCCTCTAAAATGTGATGAAAGGAAGGACTGTGGAACAATGGGTCATGATGGCTAATTTTATGGGGAACACATGCATACAATGTAATTTAAAACACATGCTAGAGCAGTTATAGTAAAAGGCTCAGAGAATTAGAATGGAATTCTGCTTCATAAAAAAAGAAAACAGTTCCCTCTTTCTCCTGACAAAATTGCATTTCTCCTCTAGGAAAGAGATCCCATTCACTAATGCTTTAACAATTGCAAGGCCCACCCGTGAGCTCAAATCTATTCTCTCAATCTCCTCTTCCGGGTATGGCCCATCCACTGTGGTTGACTGTTTAGAGATACGACATGACATTGAAGGCAAACAGTCTAATATGTGTCTGGTATCTTTCTGATGCAATATTTATTAACTGTTTTTCAAAGCCAAAATATAGTGTGTTATTTATTTAATATGTCTCTTACACAATGTGCTATAGTCTATTAACATAGAAATTTTAAGGGAGAGGAACAGATCATTTGGTCCGTTCTTCTGTTTCTAGACAGATACTTTAGGCTGAAGGTGCAAACCTAAAGCAAATCAGACTGTTGAATGTACTACTTTGAAGATCTTCAAGAGTGAGAAGACAATAAACTTGTAAGCAACTGGTTGCAATAATATAACCATGAGCTTTTAATTCATGTTCCTTTACTTCAAAAGAAAAAAACAAATAAAAAGAAAATTCTTTCTCTTAATGTGATTTAAGCTTATTTTCTCCTCCTTTATTTAAACTTTTATGAAGATGAAGAACAATTTGTTGGTAACTTCATCATAATTCCTCATATCTTTAAATATAAATCATCAAAATTCAAAGTAATTTTGGAAAATTTTGTGGACATAATTCTTATAAAAAGTTTTTAGAAAATATAGGTTCATATTACTGATCTCAGACTTTCTCTGCAGATAATCTATTCCAGTTTATTTCACCTGTTTATGTTTTATCTAAGAAGTCATCAGTGAATAATGGTGTAAATTGTTTTTAATCTACCAACCTGCAAGCTAAAGCAATTGTTAAGATAAGGGTTTGACTGATATGGATAAGACAATGAGATCTACCTTCTGCTAGAATTAATCAGACTGTGTCAACAAGTGCCTTTCTAGCTGGGCTGGTTTCTCCAGCTTTCGATTTTCATCCAGTGGTCTACATTGTGGGTCGCTATCTGATCAACATGTCACTATAGGTCATGCCCCTTTAGGTGTCCTCAATCTCATGGCTTCAGACAGGAAGTGGATTTTATACTCACTTGCTGCTCTCCAATCATGAACCTAAAGCCTCAGGACTTCAGTTCTGACTACAACTTTTACTTATATACGAGAATGACATAAACTTTTTCTAATCTGTTTATCAACTTTGTAACTTTATGGACCTGTTATTAGTGTTTTTTTAAAAAAATTGTTAACATAGGGTATTTGCAATAAGAAAAGAAAAATGACACAATTGAGTTTGAGATAGTTATGGCTAAAATTTTTAGTAAATTTATTTTCAATTTTTTCCAATCTACGTGGTTTACCTAGAAGTGATCAATTTTGTTGTGGACCTCTTTAATTTAACCTATCAATGTATTAGTTTTCTCATATGACTAAAATATTTTTAAAGACATAACTTTTAAAAATATTCACTCTGTAATATTTCATTTACTTAAAGATGCTGTTCTTGTTGAAATCTTTAACTCCTAATTTTTTTCATTTGTGGAATTATAGAATCAAAGTATGAAGCTCTTTCATTATGCTTAATATTAACAATTTCCTTTCAGAAAAAAGTTGCCCTATTTATTCTTCCACATAATATGTAGCAGAAACTAGCTTGTCATATGCTCACCAGCACTTGGCGATCATATTTTGTAAAATTTCCTATTTTGAAAAATGAAAATATTGTCTTTCAGTGTATCTCTTTAATTACCAGTGAAGTAGAATAATTTCTCAAGTAGTTTTTATTTGTATTTTTTTCTTAAATTTTGGATCCACATCCTTTACAAATTTTCCAATTCATGCTTTTATGTTTTTACTTATTTATTTGTTAAGTATGTGTGTGTTTTTATATCTGTATATACTATGCATATATTTTTAATGTAAATCTTCCCAACATTTTTATTGGCATATTTTTATTTTGAAACACTGAGGGTCTTACTTTTTATGCAGTGAAGTTCTTCATTTTTTTCCTCTGTGAGCTTTGGCTGGTTTCATGTTTAAAAAGATTTTCTCAGGAATTTTTTAATTTTAATTGGCATACTTGTCAAACTTGACACTGTTCATCACAGGCTAGATGCACTTTTATGGCAATAATGCCTAATGTGAGGTTTGCTCTGAGGGGTAAAGTACAGAACATGGGGAAACTGTCTACCACTGCACCTGGCACACTGGCATTGTGAAGAGAGGTTGGTTCCCTGTTTCTGGCTTCCCATGCTGTCCTCATGATGTCTGTGTGACATCATGAATGAGTAGCCTCTTTTTAGGTAAGAAAACTAAATCTCAAGGATGTTGACTTATGTACACTCATTTAAAGATAGTAAGTAGTGGACTTGGATAGGCTGAGTTTTAGCTCAGTGACAAGTCCATGATGACTAAAACTTTATATATATATATATATATATATATATATATATATATATACAAAGAGAATTGTGATGTGGGATTTTTTTCATTTGAGATCAGTGTTTAGTCCTCATGAGGCTTCATAAGATGCTGTTTCCCTTAATGAATTCACCACAATCCAGACTGTTCCTTGAATTTGTAGGCTCATAGACATGATTTTCTGAGCACATAGAGGGAGTATATTAACCTTTCAGGAACAAGCTCACATTAATTAATTTCACAAAGGAAATTCCTTAAGAAGAAGACTTTTTCTCAGTAAACCTAGTGTCTAGCACAGGATCTGGAACCAAACAGAGTGTCACCACATTTCATTTTGTCGTTAAGACCGGAATGCTAATTTTTAAATTATAATAAAAATATAAATGTCAAAGTCTTGGATACTCATACTCTTTGAATAAATAAAAATATATGTAAAACCAAATAAGACTCAGCTTTCTGAGCCTGACGTTCAGAGAAAGGAACATTGAACTTTTCAAATATTTACTGGGGATGGTCCTGATGCACTAGTTCCCCTGAGAGATGCCTGGAATTTCTCCAGTGCATGGCCCCACACGCCTTATTTTTAATGGCTTTATATGTCTCTGATTACATCCATCCTGCATTGATTTTCTAGTTTAACTTTGAGATGACACCTTGCTTTCAATATCTACAGCATGGTTTGCTGTCTGCCCTCAGTCTGATGAAGTGGTTTCAATCTTTTTACCTCTGAAAGCAAACAGTGGGTGACATTCACTCATTGGCATCCTGGTTATAAAGCCTCCCTTTACCTCCCATTCAGAGAAGGATATCAGAATGCAGCTGAGTGAGAGTTATTTCAGGACAACCTTGACTTTGCTCTAACTTACAAACAAAAGTAAATCATTTGCAAACTTTGAACTATTAATAGTAACACATTACTTGCAACAGAGCTCACAGCAGATTGTGACATACTATTGGATCTTGACCTCTGTGTCTAGTGGAGAAAGTAAGTGCTGTTTTGCTTTCTTGAATTTCTCATATTTAAGAGGACAAGAACACACATAATGCACAACTTTTAATTTGACTTACCAGACATAGGGAGCAAATTTAGTACCATAAGGAATACTTCTTTCCTTAAATTCTTAGAGAAAGGAAGAATTGGATCAACTCTTTACCAGTGAGGTATTTTTCCTATTCCCAGAAGAGGATAAGGAGGGCATATATATTATTATAATAAAAATAATAAATCTAAGTTATCTTTTTAGAAAAAAAAGAAGAAAGAAAAAGGGGAAAGAAAAAAAATAAACAAACTCCATATTCCTGAGCTTTCAGCTTTAAGAAGACTAAATATAAACCCACGATATTCCTTTTTTCCATTAAGTAAAGAACTTCTAATTCTAGCAGAAGTATGGGCTACGATCATTTAACTTTGAGCAGTACTTTGTGTTTTCTCATCCTCCACTTGTATTTGTGGGTCAAAAGAGAAATCATTAGGGACTTGTATTTCCTGTCTCATCTTTTCCTTCCTCCTTTCTTAAAACTTTGTGGGAAATCAACTTCATAAAACACTGAGGAGGGCCGTGTGCATTAACTTCTGAAAAGTCCTCCATAATTCTTACTTATCTATTTCCAAGTAGACTTTTCTCCCAGGGCAAAGACCAGAATGAATCTTAGTATAGAAGAGAAAGATCACTATATGCAATATTTTATCATCTTTCTCTTAATTGAATAGTTCTACAATAGTAAAACTATTGTTTTACTTTTCTTATCTATTTATAACCATTTCTTGGAATACTGCCTGCTCTCTTTTCCCCACCCCACTGATAATTCCTGGGAGAAGAAATTTAAGTGAATTTATTTACCAAACTCCATCACTGTTGGTATCTGTATCTACACCTTCTGCAATTTAATTTTCTCTCTGAAATGTAAAATAGTTCATTTTGAATAAGGAATCATCTTCAGCTGAGACTGTAGACATTAAAATATCTTTTCATCTCAACCATGTAGTGTAAGGTTATTGACTAGTAAGTAGTTCAGGACCTTGGCCTTTTCTTCTTCTTCAAGGTTGATTCCTTTACTGAAGTGTCTGGGTGGATGTAGTTGACAGTTGGCATAGCCTCATGGCTATTCCTAACAGCTAATGGAATAAAAATAAGACTTTATAGGATTTTCTGGGACAAGCACTGAAGGATACAAGGGAATATTGCATTACATAAGACCAAGAAAGTGTTTCTCTCTGTTAAAGTGAAAAAAAGTAATAATAGATATTGAAAAGGCTGAGAGTTTTAATGATATTTTGCCACTCCTTACATACTTTTTTTTCTTTTTTCATAGATAAGTGACTCCTGAGAAAAAAAGGACAGAAAATTGAGGGAAATTACGAAAAATAGAGGAAGGCACATGGAGGACCAGGATGCAGGGTGAGAAGACCCACATCTCCAGGCCCTTAGGGGCAATGCTCTTCCATACACAAAGTCCATCAAGGTGCTCAGTGAACAGAAAGGGCTATCTATTCCTTAAGAAATAGAAAAGAAGAGTCCTGAGATTGAGGCTTCCTTTTAGGGTACTTGTAGTTTTAGATGACTTTTTTCTCCGCCATTTCTAAAGGTATCACAAATATATGATATTAGAGTGTGAAGCAAAAACAGACATGTTTAACTGAACCAGTTCAGGACCTGTCCCTAGGGCTTCCCTGACAGAGACCTCACTATGACCCTGATTTAGCCTAAGGACAGTTCTAAATAACTTGGACAGATTTGTAGGCAACACCTTTGAAGACGACCTTTAACGACACCAATCCAAATCTACCCACAACTGGTTCTAACACCACAGCAACTTAACAAGGAAGGTGGGGACTCTGAGGTCAATCACTTTCATCTATGGCTTTCATCCCAGTCAACTTCATGCATCATCCAAAACGCAATACTTCTGAGAACCAGTATTTGACTATTCAGTTATATTTATCCTGCTGTTGGCCTGTTCCCCCTTGACTTTCTGTGTGATTGCTCCTAAACATTTTCCTCCTCTTTCATTGTAAACATCTCTTCATTCATAAATAAACCGATTATGTACCTCAGCTTCTTCATTCAGTACTCTCTCCTTTGTTCTTATCAAAATCTGGCTGTCCCTCAAGGCCACTCTTTCTGTTTATAACTGTTTTGAAAAAAGCTCCTCGTCCCATGCTCCATGTCCCATGTCCATAAATGCTGGGATATGGCACTCTTGAATCCTAGAAGACTCAGACTCAACACACTTACAGCGTGAATGAAGCTGACCCAGTTGTAATGCACAGTCAAAGATGTGATGTATTGGAAAGCAAATGCTTCATGTAAATATGGCAGCTGCCTTGGTGCTAAAGAAGGTTCTGCCATTCAGGTCTGTACATACACTTTTGCCTGATCTTTCAATTTTTCCAAAGAAGCCAGAGATTCATGTTTTATTGGTGATATATTTATATTCTAAATGTTGACAGCACATTTAAAATGTATGAACACTGGGATAAATAAAACTAATTTATAGGCTAAACATGTCCTGTAGACTGCAAGTTTATCACATTTATTCTACTCTTTCATTATCAACTCCTACAATATTCTTCTCTCATCTATATGATGAGATCTATTCAAAACCCTTCTTCCTTTGACACTATATGAAATTTGGCTTTATTAACTTCATCAACTTTAATCTTGACCTGTGGAATGGCCATGTAACTCTGTGTGCAGAATTTTACTCTGTACAACTTACTTTTTACTCTGCACATCATTTCCTTTCATCTATAGCGGGAGGAGGCAGCAGTTTGTTTTTTTTTAACCAGGTAGTAAATATAGGATTCTCCCTTTATTCGCTATTTCACTTTCTGTGGCTTTACTTACCCATAGCCAACCATGGTCCAAAAGCAGATGATTCTCCTAACAAATCTCCAGAAAGTCAATAGAAGCCTAATGCTATGTCACAGTGTCCATGTCATTCACCTCACTTCATCTTATCTTGTAGGCATTTTATTATCTTACATCATCATAAGAAAAAGAATGATTTACAGTACAATAAGGTATTTTGAGACAAAGAGACCACATTCACATACATTTTATTACAATATACTATTATAATTGTGTTTTTATTATTGGTTCTTGGTGTTAATCTCTTACTGTGCCCAATTTATATATTAAACATTACCATAGGTACATATGAATAGGAAAAAGCATAGTAAATATAGAGTTCAGTAGTATCCATACTTTCAGGCATCCCCTTGGGGTCTTGGAACATATTCTTCACAGATAAGGGGTGGCTATGATGTTGTTGACTTTGTGGGCCATGTACTATGTTGCAACAACTCGGCTGTCCCATTGTAGCATAAAAATAGTCATAGACAATACACAAATTGAGTGTAGCTATGTTCCACTACAGTTTTAATTACAAAAACTATTGGGAGGTTGGACTTGGCTAGTGAGTTGAGTCGTTCGTAGTTTGCTGACCCTTGACCTCAAAGATGAAAAAAGAGTTCCTTAGCTTGGAGTATAAGACCCAGCATGATTTGTCTCCTGTCTTCTTTGCCAGCTTTATCACTTATTTTTTTCCCAGTGAGTTAACCAACCGTGATATTAGATAACAATTGCTATTTATGCAGCACTTTCTATATGTCAGTTACTATTCTAAAGTGTTTATTTACATTAAAGTTTTTAAATGACAAAAAAAAATGCCAAGAAACAAGAGATAGGAAACTTCATTTTATAGGTGAGTAAATTGAGTCACAGAGAGATTAATTGTTTTACCAGAAACAGAAAATAAGTCACACAGAAAAATAAGTAGAAAGTCACACAGAAAATAAGTAGAAAAGCTAGGACTTGAACACAGACAGTCTGTTTTCAGTGGTCATGCTTTTAACCATTCTACCATCCAGCCTTTCTGAGTTCTTCCTAAAATCCTTGTGATGAGGAGACGGTGCCATGCTGCTCTGCATATAATGTTCCCTTTATGTGATATTCCCTTTTCTACTTCTGTCTAGAAAAACTAGATCAAGTGTTTCTCCCTTTGGCAAGCCTTCTATTACTCCATACCCTCACACTGACAAGGTTTAGATGCTTCCTGTTTTGGGTGTAATATATTTTTCTAGATATACTAATTACTGTGCTTTTAAATTTTTTTCAGGTATTGTCTATTTTGAAATTAGTGATCTCTTTCAGATCAAGCTTTATGTATTATTTGTGTTTGCACAGTTCCTGATATAGTATGTGCTCAATAATTGTTTGCTGAATTGAATTCAAAGATTAACTTATTCTAGAGTTTTCACCACTTCTGATTTATGCATCAGTTCTTATTTTGGTAGAAGTAATGCTTAGAGTCTTGATTTGGAGTGTCTCAGAAATGGAACTTGAGATATAGATTAATGTGTAAATAATTTATCTGGGAAGAGAAGAAAGCAGTGGTAGGAGAATGGGGAAGTGAGACAATGAAGAAAAGCAGCCAATGAAGTGTGCATTATCAAGGCTCCTAGACTATGGTCCACCAGAGCTTAATGCTGCTGGGGAAACGCTAAAAGCTGGCACAGCCTCTGAGTTAATCTACCCAAGGGATAAAGTTACTGGAGTATTTATACACCAATTCCTTTCATTCAATGCTTGAAGTCTACTCCCAGGGAAAGTTAATACACAAACGTACCCAGAATACTGCACAGGTGGGCAACGCAAGTTTTGTCAGCTTGAGAAAGCCCTCTGGCAAAAGCAGTGCACGTGCCGGTAGCTTCAAGCTCAGCCAGTGTGTACTATAGTGTGTGAGGGCTGCCATATATGTGCAGGATGCCCACAGCATCTGCTGGAGTTTCTCTTCAAACTTCTGAAATTGATTGTAATGCGAGGAGACCATTTCTCTCTTTCCCCTTTGGTAAATTGAGACTCTTAAAGGTATCTATGGAGATAGAATCTTTCATAATAATTATAGTGATCCCTGTTTCGTGTTATGTATGAGGAAAAGATCATCCCTGTCATTTTTCAGACTCAGTGACCTCTACAGCACACTGGCAAGTATCTCTGCTTATCTTCTGGGACTGTCTTCCAAGACGGCCTTCACTCCCAGATCTTTGATTAGTGGCACATCTCAACACAAGACCTATTTTGTTGCCATTTCTCTCACACCTATTGCTTTTGTCTAAGGCAAAAATTCCAACTGCTATTTATAATAGATATTGTTATGGCTTATTCAACATTTTAAAGACCCATGGAGGAGTAAGACATAATGGTTCCTTTATAGAGTGTACAGAGAAGTGCTCAGGATAAATATTTAAAGTGGAATGTAATGACTGTTGAAAAAGAGAAAAATGCAAAGTCAAACAGGGTATGGTTGAAGATCGATTAGTTCCCTTATAAGAAAAAAAATGTAATTGAGGATATTGTAAATTTACCCTTAAAGTAAGAGGAGTTCTTTGTCATTTGAGTATCTTAAAGTCATGACTTTATAGGCTGGCTTTCAAGTTTTCAATTTTTTAACAACACTGTTTGGGACAAGAATCCTTAAGCTGAGACCTCCTCCTTAAAGGTTGACAGTGGAAAGACCATGAAGGCTTTTTCTTAATTCAGGTCTTAAAATAAGATAGCTTCAGCTGGCAGGGAGCAGAGAGAAGGGATTGAGAAGACTCAATAGGTGTAATGGACAAGAACAGGGTATTGACTATCTGAGAAGACAGGGAGGAGGCAGAGATGGAAGAGTCCATGATGAGGCTGAGATTTTGAGCTTGGGAAACTGAGCAAATGATTTCACATCCATGCAAGATAAGACAGCCAGGCAGGTGGCAAGAGGCTGTGAGGTCAGCCTGGACAAGATCGAAGCTAAAAGTGCTTGGGGCTCCTTTAGGTAGAGCTGTATGGACATGAAACTCACACCACTACATCCACTTAGGGATTAATTGGTCTGGCAGAGGATTCAGAAAATAGCGATTATGATAATAGTGGTGATAATGACAACAATAAATATTTCCATTTCCACAGTAGTGGGAATGCAAGTTACTATTTTAGGAATTTCTCACACTGCTTGGCAGGATTATTGTCACACCAGAAGATACCCATTATTTTGGATAGCCTCATGTTCCTTCATTCTCAACCTTTGCAGGTGTTCTTAGTACAAGAAAATTTAAAGTTCAGTAACAATAATAAAAGTGCAAAAATGATTATGCCTACAGATGGATATGGAAGCTGAAAACTGTTAAAATCATCATTTTTTCCCCTAAAGTATCTCATTTCATTTATTTTGGCTGGCATGGTAGAGAAGGTTTGTTGTTGTTGTTTTTGCATATTAGATTCATTTAGTACCTAATATGTGCTAGACCCTCACCCACATTATTTCCAGTTCTCCCAGCCTGCTGCTGCTGCTGTTTTTCCTGCAAGGAAATTGAAATTGAAACTGCTCCGAGTACGTTGTTGTGCCCATGGCCTCAGCAGGCTTCTTTTCTCCAGTATTTCCAAATGTTCCTGGCAGGTTCACATCTCAGCAACAGGTGTTCTTGGAAGTTGGTAAAGAACGGAGGCAGAACCCAAGCATGTCCATTCCCTCTTATGTGCCATGTGGCCCTCCATTCATTACCTACTGTGTAGCTGTTAGCACCTGTACTCTTCATTATCTGTATTACTGTGTTCATCAAGTTTCTCCAGAGAAACAGAATACGTGCATATATAATTAGTCATAAGGAATTGGCTCATCTGACTATGGAGGTTTAGAAGTCCGCAGATCTGCAGTTGGAAAGAGGGAAACCTGGGAGATTCGATGTTCCAGCTCAAGCAGTCCTGAGAATTTCCTTTTTATGCCACCTTTCTGGGCTATTCAAGCCTTCAACTGATTGGGTCAGGTCCACCTGCATTGAGGAGAGTAATCTGCTCTACTCACTGTATTAATTCAAATGTTAATCACCTCCAAAAACTTCCTTACAGACACACCCAGAAATCTTGGCCAAATATCTTTGCAAGTATCTCAGCTCCCTGCGGCATAGCCAAGTTGACACATACAATTAACAATCACACATTCAACCTCTTTCAGTCCTTTATTTCATGCTCAGCTTCTAGTCTGTCTGATTTTGTTCACTTGGGTGCTCTCAATTTCTCTGACAACTCAGTTCATTCAGAAAATGTGCAATAATTTTTAAAAAGAGGGAAAAAGGAAGATCATCTGATTGCCTTTCTCTTGACATCACTTCTGTTTTGCCCCCTTCTCCTCTTTGGAAATAAAGCTGGGAGAATACAACTCTTTCTCTCTGTCTGTTAGTCTCCTCTTTCTCTATCTCTCTCTATCGATCTCTTTATATCTCTCTTCCCTGTCTCTCTTGCTTCTGTCTGTCTGTCTCTCTCTGTATATGTCTCTGTCTCTCACCCTTTCAAACTTGAAATTTGGCTCTCTTTCATACCACTGATGCATCCTTTTATCGCATCTTTTAAAACGTATCCCATTACATTAACGTGTTTAAAGTGCTTTATGCTTTATATTGGTCTTCCCTACCACATTTAATTTTCAAAACAACCTCTCCTCATTAATAAATAACACTTTAAGGAGTCAAAATGGAAGCCTTTTTTTTTTCCTTTTATTGCCATTGGCAAAAAGTGGAAGAGGCAGGATTGGGACTCAAGGTTTTATCTGTCTTCAAAGGTTCTGCAGTTTTTATTACATTATCTTATCTCAATAAAGTATTCCATATGGTAGTCTCAATGTACTTTAGAAGTACTAAAAGAAAAAGAATGATGACTATTTGTTGAACTTGTTAGGAAGTAAAAATGTAATACCATTTAGAATATTGTCAACTCAGTAAATGAAGAATCAGTAGGTGTATTCATTTGAAGACTTGGTAAGTAGCATGGAAGGTCTTCCAGTCTATCACCAAACTGTAATTATTAGACTTTATGGAGGCTGGGATAAGAACAAAAATATTAATTATAATGCATTACATACCTATAAATTATATATAATAAACTACATCCAATATATATGAATCCTATCACAGCATATGTATTAGGGTAATATTTTGATATTAATCAAATGTTTTTTAAATCCCATGCTTTCTTTGTTGTCACAAACTGTCTCTATTCCCATCAGTCCAGGCTTATTACTGTCCTGACAGAGAAGGGATCTTTCCAAACCAAAGAACGATGATGCTATACACTTAGCTTTTAAAGACAAAGATTTGTAAAGAAAACTTGGTTCCCTAAACCATTGTAAAAAGATTTCTGGAGCATAACCAAGAGTTAGAGATAGGACTTCTATATTTACATTAGAAGGCACTGCTCCCTGATATTTCCATTCATGGGATACTGGGAATTGAGGATAGAGTGAATCTTTATTCCATTTCTTGAGTGAAGATTGGGAAGACAGCAAGCATCATAGACAATTATTCTGCACCAACATGGTACAATAACAATAAGTTAGAAAAATGCAGAAAGTCATGTCCTACCTGGAACTCTTTGTGGGGGGAAGGTATAGATGCACCCCACCTAACAGCATATTAGGGTCAGTAAATTAATGGGTCATCAGGGTTAAGAGGCCAGGTTCCCGAAAAGCAGAGTCTAAAACAAAAATTTGTGTTCATATGATTCGTTGAGGAATGTTCGTCAGGAAAAATCTATAAGAGAATTATAGACTAAAATACTGCTCCCCAAAGATGGCAATGTTAACATGGGACTGAAGTCCTGTGGGTCATTAAGCATTTCAGCAGATGAGAACACAAAAGGTGGCTGACAGTGATCTTAATGAAACATGGATACATTTCAATGAATTTCAATATGGGATTTCTGCAGACTATGTCATCCACACCCCCTCCAAAGTGTATTGATATGCTAATTGAGGAAGAAAACTGTAATTTAAGAGAAAGTGAGAAGCTTGGGGAGAACGAAGATCAACTTGCTCTATTTAAGACAACTTTACTGAAGTATGATTTACAGGCCACAAAATGTACCCATTATAAGTTTACAATTGAATGATATTTCGTAAATTTGTAAAGCTGAGAAATCCTCCACAAGTCAACTTAAGAAAATTTTCTCCATATCAAATTTTTCCTTGCTACAGGCTTACAGTTAATCCCCAGGCAACCACTAAGCTGTTTTCTGTATATATAGATTCACCTAGGGTTTTTTGGGGGAAATTTCACATAAACTGAATTATGTAATATGTTGTCTCTTATATCTGGATTCTTTCAATTAGCATAATTTTTAGACATCATTCATATTGTAGATATTTTAGCGATTATTCATTTTTATTGCTGAAGAGTATTCATTGTGTAGATATACCACATTTTCTTTATCCGTTCATCAGATGATGGACATTTAGATTGTTTCTAGTTTTTGGCTATTATGAATAGTGCTGCTATGAGCATTCATGCACAAGTATTTACTTGGACATATGGTTTCATTTCTCTTGAAATGAAGGTAGGTATCGAGGAGTGGAATTGCTGATTGGAATGGTATGTTTGTTTAACTTCTTCAGAAATTGCTGAATTGTTTTCTGCCAGCAATGTATGAGGCTTCTAGTTTTCCCATACACTTGCCAACACTTGACATTGAGTTATTGTGATGATACCCACCCTAGTAGGTATGTAGTTGTATCTCTTATGTTTTTAATTCACATTTTCAAAATGACTTATGGTGTTGAGTATCTTTATATGTGCTTACTAGACTTCCTTTAGTGTGTTCCTGGATTCAGTTTGCTAGCATTTTTCTTATGGGTTGCTCTACATCTATGTTCATGAATCATAGTGGTCTGCTGTTTTCTTGGGTTGACTTTTTCTGGCTTTGGTCTCAGGAAGTTTCTGAGTCATAGAATGAGTGCAGAAGTATTTCCTCCCTCTGTATTTTTAGAAAGTGTTTATGTAAAGTTGATATTATTTCCTTTTAAAATATTTGATAGAAATCATGATTGAAACTGTATGGGTCTGAGCTTTTTGTGGGAAAATTTGTAATTATCAATTTTATTTCTTTACTTGTTATAGATTTAGTTACATTACCTGTTTCTTTAGTTAGTTTGGGAATATGTGTCTTTCTAGGACACTGTCCATAAATACATAAATTGTTTAATCTATTGATATTGAGTTGTTCATATTACCCTTTATTTTAATTTCTGTAGAGTCAGTAACTATGTTCCTTCTTTCATAACTGATTTTGGTAACTTTTGTTTTATTTCTCTTCCTTTCTTGGCCCATCTGGCTAAAGATTTATCCATGTCATAATCTTTTAAAAGAACCAGTTTCTTATTTCCTATTTATTTCTCTATTCTTTAGCTATTTCATCATTTTCTGCTCTGATCTTTATTATTTCCTCCATTCTCCTTATTTTGTACTAAATTAGCACTTCTTTTTCTAGCTCCTTAAGGAGGAAGCTTAGATTATTAATTTGAGATATTTTTCTTTTCTTTTTCTAAAATAGGTATTAAAGCTATAAATTCACTCTAGGGGTGCCTGGGTGGCTCAGTCGATTGAGTGTCTGGTTTCAGCTCAGGTCATGATCTTGTAGTTCGTGGGTTTGAGCCCCACATCAGGCTCTGTGCTGACAGCTAGCTCAGAGTCTGAAGTCTGTCTTCAGATTCTGTGTCTCCCTCTCTCTCTGACCCTCCCCTGCTCACGCTGTCTCTCTCTCACTCTCTCTCAAAAACAAATAACATTAAAAAAATAAATAGATAAATAAATTCACTCTTAAGCATTGATTTACATCCACCACATTATTTTGATGTACTGTGGCACATTGTTTTGTTTTTATTCACCTCAAATATTTTCTAATTTCCTTTAGTTTCCTTTACAGATATTTCCCCAGATTTTTTCTATTGTTGATTTCTAGTTTTATTTCATGGTTACTGTAGAAAATATTTTGAATGCTTTTGAGTTCTTTTCTTTTTTTTATTTTTTTGAGAGAGAGATAGAGCATGTGAATGGGGGAGAGGTGAAGAGGGAGAGAGAGAAAATATTAAGCCCACTCCATGGTCAGCACGAAGCCCAACAAGGGGCTTAATCTCTCAACCCTTGGATCATGAAATAGTTGGACACTCAACCAACTGAGCCACACAGGCACCCCTGCTTTTGAATTATTTTGAATTTATTGAAACTTGTTTCATGTCCTAGCATTTGGTCTATCTTGAAGAATCACCACCTTCTTCTTCTTCTTCTTCTTCTTCTTCTTCTTCTTCTTCTTCTTCTTCTTCTTCTTCTTCTTCGTCATCGTCTTCTTCCTCTTCTTCTTCTTCTTCTTCTTGGAGTTTATTCATTTATTTTTGAGAGAGAGAGAGAGAGAGAGAGAGAGAAAGGACGAGCTGGGGAAGGGTAGAGAATGAGAAGAAGACACAGAATCCAAAGCAAGCTCCAGGCTCCAAGCTGTCAGCACAGAGCCACCCAGGTGCCCCTCTTGGGAGAATGTTCTATGTGTCCTTGAAAAGAGAGAATATTCTGCTATTTTGGGGTAGAGTCTTTCATAAATATCAGTTAAGTCAAGTTAATTGATAAATTATTCAACTCTTCTTCATCTGTGGTAATTTCCCATTTTGTTACATCAGTTTGAGAACGGAATATTGAAATTTCCAACTGTAATTGTTGAAGTGTCTATTTCTCTTCACAGTTTTGTTGGGTTTTGCTGTATGTAACATGGGACTTTTTTATGTGTATCACATTTGTAATTATATCTTTCTTGTGTGTTGACCCTTCTGTTTTTATGAAGTATTCCTTTTCTTGTAATATTTCTTAGAGTATCTTAAGTTTTAAACTATGAAATTTGCATAGAACGTCTTTTGCACCTCTAACATTTCTTCTATCTGTATCTTGAATCACAAACTGTTTCTCTTATAAACAGTATATATATGAACTGTGTTCTTTTTAAAATTTTTAAAAACGTTTAATTATTTGAGGGGGGGGTGGGCAGAGAGAGAGAGAGAAGTACAGAGGATCCAAGGTGGACTCTACGCTGACAGTAGAGATCATGACCTGAGTGGAAGTTGAATGGTTATCCAACTGAGCCACCTAGGTGTGCTCTTTCTAATCCAGTCTGATAATCACTGCCTTTGAGTAAAGTGGGTATTTCATTCATGTTTAATGTGATTATTAATGTGGTTGAATCTATATCTGCCTTCTGTTTGTTTTCCATTTGTAATTTGTTATATTTGTTCCTCTGTTCTACCTTTTGTGCTAACAAATATTTAGTGTCTTATCTTAATTACTCTATTAATCGTTTAAATATACTTTTCAGTTATTTTTTAAGCAGTTGCTCTAAGGATTGCAATATGCATTTTAACTTATATAGAGTCTACCTAGGTAATGTAATTCCAGTAAAATATAACAATTTAATACCAATAAATTGTAGCAACTTTCCTTTAATATTTCCTCACCATTTTTATGTTATTCTTTTTAGATATATTATATATAAGTGTAAGCCCAAATTAGAGAGTATTATAATTATTGCTTAATATAATGTTATATCTTTATAAAAAGTATAAGAAGAAAGGAAAGAATATTTTATGCAATCTTTTACATTTATCTACATTTTTAGTATTTCTGGTGCTTTTTTTTCCCTTGTGGATTCCAGGTACCATTTGTTGTTATTTCATCCATTAGAATTTCTTGTGGGGAAGGCCCAGTAGTATTTATTTCTTTCAGTCTTTGTTCAAGTCAGAATGTCTTTATTTTCCTTCATTTTTGAAGGATAAAATTTCTGGCTATAGTATTCTTTGTCAAGTATAATATTCTTCCAGTGGTTAAAATATTTTATTTCACTGTCTTCTAGCATTATATTTGTTGGGAAATTATCTATTAATCTTATTGTTCTGTAAATGTGATGAGTTGTTTTCCTTTTGCTTTCAAGGTTTCTGTTTCTCCTTTGACTTTCAACAGTTTGACTATGGTGTGTTTAGTTATGAATCTGTGCGTATCTTAATCAGGCATCATTGAAGTTCTTGAATCTATAGATTAATATTTTAAAACTAAATTTGTAAAATTCCTGTTCATTATTTCTTCATATATATATATATATATATATTTTTGTTTTTATATTTATTTATTAAGTTCTTTAAATATTTTTCCTACCTTTTCTCTCTCTTTTCTCCTTCTGGGACTCTCATTACAAAGATTTTGCTATTTTTGATGTAGTCTTACAGGTAGGTCTTGAGGTTGTTAAATTTTCTTCAATCTTTTTGTCTCTGTTCTTCAGGATTTACATTTTCTATTCATCTATCATGAATTTCACTAGTTATTTCTTCTTCTGTGGCAATAGAAATTCTATTTATTCATTGAATTTATTATTTATTGGTTCATTATAATTATATTTTTATATAATTCTTTAAATAGATATAATTATTTGCATATATTCATAATAGTGGCATTGACATTTCCATTTGCCAAAGTCAACATCTGGGCTCATTCAGAGTTATTTTCTTTTGACTATTTTTTTAATTCCTGCATATGGGTCATATTTTCCTGTTCTTTTGCAAGTCTCAAATTTTTTTTTGTTTGAAACTGGACATTTTAGAGAATATATTTAAGAAATTCTAGCTCTGATTTTTTCTCCCTGATGGTTGTTATTTTCTCTTTTCTTTTTTTTTTAATTTCCTGGACTTAAAAAGGCTTTTACTATCTATTGATGGATTTTTGTGTGGGTTGGTGAATGCATTCAAAATTCAGATATTTTTCTAATTTGTTCAAGCTTTTCTTTTAAAAAAATTTTTTAATGTTTATTTATTTGAGAGAGAGAGAGCACACACAGTGGAGAAGGGACAGAGAGAGGGAGACACAGAATCTGAAGCAGGCTCCAGGCTCTGAGCTGTCAACACAGAACCCGACATGGGGCTGCAACTCACAGACTGTGAGATCATGACCTGAGCCGAAGTTGGATGCTTAACCCACTGAGCCACCCAGGCATCCCATTCAAGCTTTTCTTTTTGCTAGGTCCTCTCAGGTCTTTCTTGCATGAATGAACAACCTCTCTGTCAGCCATAGATATGTAGAGAGCATGGACTCTCCAAGGTCATTTGTTTGTGTTCACACAGACTAACCAGACAGCAATGTGTGGTAGTTTGGGCCTTCTTGGGTCTCCTCTGCATGGACATGCCACCTTAACCAGAAATGTAAAGAGATTACCTGGTCCGTCCATGATTCTCCCATTTCAAAGAAGTCCCTGTCCCTGATCTATTATTTTCTACAAGTGGAATTACAACTTACCCTAACAGGGCTGTATGCTTTTCTTGTTCTTTTTCTACCAGGTTTGCTATTTTCCCTAGCAGTGCAACTGAGAAAGGAGTTTTTGCCTTCTGCTCAAACACAAGTCAGCCTCCACCAACAGTGAAGTTGCTGTTTTCATGGCCAGCTCTATGCAGTATCCCACCATCTGAGCTGTGGGTAGGAGATAAGAACAGCCTCAAACAAGAACATTACACATTCCAAATTTTTACAGGATGGTCAGCAGCTTTTCATAAACAAACATTTGTAATTTTTTTTCCTTTTTTTGCCTTTGGTTGATATTCAGAACTCTTAGATAACTGTTTTTGGAAAATCTTGTACAGTTTAATAGTTTTTCTTTTCTTTCTTTTTCTTTTTTCTTTTCTTTTCTTTTTTTTCCCCCTCACTGAAAGTTCTGATCCTTGACTTACTTTTAAACAGCAACTGACTGCAAAAGCCTAGGAATTACTTAATGTCATTGAAAATTACTAAATTAACTATGGTTGGTTAATAGCAGGCACAGATTCTTTGCACTTTATCTGTTAAGAGGTGGAGTCTATGTTCCTTCCCAACCTTCCTCTCTCTCCTTGCCACAATTCCCTTGATGGTAAGAGGCTTTGTGGAAACTCTGACTTATAGAATACAACAGAAGTGACTTTCAGCCAACTGCAGGGCCTAGGACTTAAGACATTGGCAGCTTCCACTCTCATTTGCTTCCTTGCAAAACAGTTACTGTGCTGTGAGGAAGAAGCAACTCTGTGGAGAGGCCTTATGGAAAGGCACTAAGACACCTGGCCAATAGCCTCAGCTGAGTACTAGTTTTACGGCCACATGAGTAAGCCATTTTGGAAGTGTATCAACTAGGCCCAGTTGAGCTACCCCAGTTAACTCAATCTAAAACACAGATGAGTGCTTCCTGCCAACACCTTCTCAAATTGTAAATTGGTGAGCAAAATAAACGATGATTGTTGTTTTAAATCATTAAGTATCTGGGTGGTTTGTTACATAGCCATAAATAACTAGAACATTAATTTTCTGCCTTCTCAAGGAATGAGACTTGTGGATTAAAGCTAAGAACAGTTATTATAATATCCATTTATCATCTACCTAGCAAGTAAGATTCCCATAGCCATAAAATTGAATTGCAAAAATATAACCTAAAAAAAAAAAAGAAAAAGAAAAGCTGTGTAAGTTAAGTTTTTTATCTTGAATGGAAAGTGGTGATAATATAGAGAAGTGAAAAGTTTCATCCTAGGGATTATAGAGCAAAAAGGGAGGATGCAATGAGAGAGGAAGGAGAGTACAGTGATCAGATGTTTATTTAACATGGTTTGGCATAGTAATAATTGGAAGTAAGTCTAAGCGTATGGGTGGCAGTTCTTGCACTGACATCAGTTGATGTCCTGAGAGGAGGGAGAAAGAAATTTCACACCAGCACTGATGTTTAACCAGCAGCGTTAATAAAGCATGGGAAAAAAGAAAGACAGAGAGAAAGAGAAAGAGAAAGAGAAAGAGAAAGAGAAAGAGATGAAAGAGAAAGAGAAAGAGAAAGAGACGAAAGAGAAAGAGAAAGAGAAAGAGAAAGAGAAAGAGAAAGAGAAAGGGAGGGTCTAATTTGCACTTCCATTTCACCTCCATTTGTTCAATGGTCTGCCCGGAGAATTGAGAATCAGCAGGCCTGTTCTGGAGTCCACAATGGCCACAATAAATAGTACCAGAGTAGACACTAAGGGTCGCCCACCGAGGCCAAGGACAGGAGGAAAATGTGATAAAGTTTCAGAAGGATTTAGAACATTCACATGAGACCATGGTATCCAGAAAGCTGCCATGGGCTATAACTAAGCCAAGAGAGAGAAGAATGGTTCTTGCTGCAAATGTCACTAGCAGATGCCACAAAAAATTTCAGGTATAATACCAGTAACATTTCACAGGTTATCAGCCACTGACTACCAAAACCAGGGACTCTAAGTCCTCTACACAAGGAGGAACATGAACTCCTTTCTAATACGCCTGCACCCCATCTTAGAAAAGAGCCAAAGAAAGAGGGGGTTCAGAAATAAAAGAATTTAAGCAATTAACTAAATAGACTGAACACACCTAGAGGGTTTAAACTATTAAATCAAACTAAATTGGTATCTATATTGGATATTAGTAACCTTCTCATCATATCTAGTGGCTGGAACTCATGTGGAAGACCTGAACCCTTAAATATGAAAATATAGAGGTGCCTGGGTCACTCAGTTGGTTAGGTGTCCAACTTCAGCTCAGGTCACAATCTTGCAGTCTGTGAGTTTGAGCACACATCAGGCTCTGTGCTGACAGCCCAGAGCCTGGAACCTGCTTCAGATTCTGTGTCTTCCTCTCTCTCTGCCCCTCTCCCACTTGCACTTTGTCTCTCTCTCTCTCTCTCTCTCTCTCTCTCTCTCTCTCAAGAATAAACATTACAAAATTTTTAAATAAATATGAAAATATAAAAAAATATATTTTTATTGCACATCCCAGTTATAACATGAATATATCTGGGGTCCTGCTACATATGTGACAAAATAACCTGACAGATAATTTAACAGTGGTTTGCATTTTTCTGGAGGCATTTCATGAAAGAATAAGTATGGCAAATATTTTCCTTCACATATTTTTCTTTTTCCCCAATCTTTGTCACCACTCTGTACAATCAAGTCTCTGTAGACTATAGTCACAGATGACTCATCTTACTTAGGAAAAGATGAAGAGATTTTCATAGGGACAGGCAGTATAAAGTAGTGGCTAAGAACTAGTCTTTGGGACCAGAATACATGGATTTGAATTCTGGCTGTATCATTTACTGGCTTAATGTTGAGTCACAGCCTCTCTGTGCCTCTGATAGTTTCATTTGTAGAATGGATACAATAATACTGCATCTTTCCTCATGCTGCAATTATTAAGCAAGTGATTGCATTCAAAGTGCCCACATATAGTAAGTACTATTATTGAACTTTGCTATTATTGTTATTGTTTTTGGAAAATCCAAGCTCACTGAGATGGCAGCTGGACTTTTCCAGCCCTGAAAGATGTTGGGACTCTATTGAGAGGAGTAGAATAAATGGAACATGATTGACTTGTGAGAAAGTGTGGCTCTCTGTTACTGAGGAGTGAAGAGGATGGTGAATCCATAGGCAATTGTCTGTTCATGTCTCCTTAGCAATGTCAGCTTGATGGTGGGACCTGATGGATGGAGGAATAGCCTGGGGGAAAACCCCTAAGAGACTCTTCCTTGGGACCTGGTCAATGGTCACAGGCCAGTATAGCTTAAGGAGAGAGCAGAGACTGACTGGTAGGGGGCTGCCAGCATGGCCCTAGACCATGATTGCTTAAAGGGAAGAGCCTCCTACGTAAGAGCACATGCCTCCCAAACATGACAGATCTTTTACATTCAAGGTTATCAGGGCTCAGAACTAGATTAAATTTAATTTTACAAATCAACACATTGTGATTTTTCCTCTCCCTTAATATAAATTAAAGAATTTAATAACCATTGCTTATAGCTTTGGCCAAAACTAGAATGTATTTGACCAAACTTGATACTTCTGAGAAACCATTCAGCTGTGTTCCATGCAATACTATTTTTAGACATATTTCTTTAATATTTTTAATCAGTGTTCTCTTCTAAATAGTTGAAAATACATATTAAATTGCACTGTGACTAAATCTTTTCTTAAAATTAGCTCAGAATTTAAAAAAAAAACTAAAATTCCTGCTTTAAGAATGTAAACGTAGCCCGTAGAAGTAGTCTTTAGAAAATGTCTAAGTCTGAAACCAAAATGACATCTGTGAAGTTGGATAAAAAATCTAATTCAAGAGCTAGAGGGCAAATATCATGAGGTAGGAAAAAATTAATGTGAATTTGCAAATTGTTAGAGCTAATAAGTCTACGCTATTGGCAAAGTTCAATCATATGCTCATTACAGTGCCGTATGCTTTCATTTCCTAACTGGGAATGGAAATTATTCTTGTCAAACTAAGTTATATAGGGAACACAGTCCCAGGAAATAGAAATCCAGGTCCTTAGCACAGCAGTTTCTCCCTAATATAAGAACACATATAAGAGAAGCCGCTTGAGTAAGACATACTCCCAGAGGACATTGGGAGCACTATAACAACTTAAGTTTTACTTCATCAAACTATAAGAAAATGTTTATTTCTTTTCAAATACAGAAGAAAAGTCACTTTTCATGCCTAAGATTCTATAACTAGCATCGATTTGCTACTTTTGTACAAGTTTTCTTCCCATATTTTAGCTGGTAGGCAAAAACTTTCATAACCAATCATTAATTTCCAAAGTAAAAATGGCCACTGTTGAAGTGTAAACTCAGTCATTACATTAGTGATATTGGTAATGTGCATTTGAAACTGCAGGATGTGATAAACTGTAAGCATGACTGATTGTACACACACACCCACATGCACACACGCACACTCACTCACACGACACACTCAAGGTAAAAATTTTCAGGAACTTGATAACAACAATACCATCTGTAGTCATTCACCGGGGGCCCAAAGTAATAACACTCATGGTGACTTTCTGAGGCAAATTTGGACAAAGTAATAGTGATATTTTAAAAAAGTAATGAGGAATCCATGCAGGAATGAGGGCGGTGCCAACATGTCCAGAGATTCATATCAAATTGAGACCATCAAGGTAAAGTTTAGTGGGGAAGCATGATATCACAGAATTCCAGGCTGCTCCTGAGCTCTGCTGTCATAAACATCAAAACAAAGTTCTATTTATAGAGCAATGTTGAGCATCTAAGTGAAATCCTCATGTAAATAAAAACTTTGAAAAGAGTACTTAGATTGAGAAAGGTGTGTGTGTATATGCACTTGGGAGGCATGGTACTTTTATAAGAGTATATAAGATTTGGGACGGATTGCTTTACTCTATTTCATCATAGAACTAGATGGCAGATAAGTTTGGTGAGAAAGATATCAAAAGATTTTGTATAAAACAATAAACATGCAAGTTATTTATAGTGTCATAATATATATCATTATGTATGCCATGCTTGTGGACCATGTAACCAATATGTAGGTATCAGTTAACTGATATTCAGTTATGTTAATAAATAGTTCTTCATAGAAACATGAAAGTAGTTAGAATCATGCCACAGCTATATTCTTACTTATAGCCAAAAAAAAGTTTTGGCCTGTAATGCAGGTGTTTCTAATTACCTTTTGAAAGTTGTAGTTAGTACAAAGAAGAAAATAAATAGCTTGATATAACCTAGATCTTGAAAATGCGGGTAAGCATCTTAGCAATAAACACTATTACAAAGAAACTTTCACCATAACAATGATTTTTTTTTTTTTGTCTTAAAAGTTGATACCAAGAAACAATGTTTTGTTACCTTGGTTACAGCAAATTCTGTACAATATGCTGGGTTGGTCTCTAAAGGGACTTCATGTATGTTTGTGGGTTACTGTGGGAGGGAGTAATACAAAGAAGTTGATATATTTTTGCAGATTTTTTGTTCTGCTATTAAGTAATCTTTTGTGTAAAGCTGCTTTCATCAGTTAAATGAAAATACATTTATGCAAACATCTTCCTGCATATCAAACCATCCCTAGGCATACCTCTGTATGCTTCTCAGTTACTCCTGAACACACAGGCTTTGCCTCAGGAAAGGAAATAACAAAGAGTTTTGTGGTCAACATGAACATTGAAAGTGGCTCTGCATATTTCTTTCCCCAGCTGTGGGATATGAGAAAGACCAGGACTGAACAAGAAGAGAAAACTCTTTAACTGGAATTGTTTCCTCTTTCATGCTTCTTCTTGGCATAAAAAAACAGGCAGAAGTGAGTCATTCCTGTGTGGCAGTGAGGAGATGGAAGTGATGAAACACTAAAAAAGCCAGGGTGTAAATTCTCCTTCTTCCACCACTGTTTACTCCTTTGGGACAAGGGAAACTTACATTTTGTCTGTGTTGGCCAAGAGTGGCTCCCCATTAAGGAAGTAGCCAATTGATGCAAACGGCAGTATGAATTTTTTCCTCATTATACCAGTGATATGCTGGCTTCAATTCTCCCTACTACAGAAGAAAGCTGGAAAGATGCTCTCTCTCTCTTCCCCCAGCTCTTCATCCACAGTCCCAGAAGTACTTGCAGGTAGCCTGGTGCAGAAAAATAAGTGGTAGAAATGTCCTTGAGGAGCCAGTTAACCCTTCTTTCTTTACAGAATTTTGAACATTACTGAATTTTTATGGAATAATGGATGATTCTGTAAAAGGAAATCCAGTGTCCCTTGTGGCTACTAGATGTGACCACATGACCAAGTTCTTGACTATGGAATCTGAACATCAGTGATGGTGGAACTTCTGGGTCACGTCCTTAAATGAAAGAGCTGTTCCCCTCATTGTCCTTTTCTCTCTTTTTGTTGATAAGAACAAAGGCATGATGGCTGAGGTGGAAATAGTTATCTTGGACCATAAAATAGGATCCAGCTATTGGAGACGAAGGAGCAATAAGCTAGAAGAGACCTGGGTTCCTGGTTGTTAAATCTCTTTCCTTGTCCTAGACTACAATGTTCAAACTTTCCATGGGAGAGCAACAAACTTCTGACTTATCTAATGCACTGCTATATTGGATCTCTCTGTTACAGAACTGGGGCTGTGACATCCCCCAAACTTACATAGCTAAATTAGAGCTTCTCAAACGTTTATGTGTAAGCGAATCACCAGAGATCATGTTAAAATGCAGATTCTGACTGAGGAAGTGTGATGGATAAATTTTATACGCCAACGTGTCTAGGCTATAGTAGTGCCCAGTTGTTTAGTGAAACACTAGTCTGGATGTTGTTGTGAAGATATTTTGTAGACATCATTAACATCTATACTCAGTTCACTTTAAGTAAAGTAATGCGGATGGACCTCATCCAATAAATTGAAAGCCTTAAGAGAAAAAATTGAGGTTTCCTGGAGAAGAAGGCATTGGGTCTCAAGACTAACATAGAAATCCTGCCCCAGTTTCCAGCCAGTTGGCATTTCATATGGAATTCAGTTTTGTTGCTGAATACTACAATTGTACGAGCCAGTTCCTCAAAATAAGTCTACACACACACGCATACACACAAACACACACACACAAACACACACACACACCTGATTGGTTCTGTTTCTTTGGAGAGCTTCAACTAATCCAGTAGGTCAGGGACAAAGCCTGAGATTCTGCATTTCTAATGAGTTCTTGATGCTGCTGGTCTGAGCTCTGTCCTTTGCATAGCAAATTTCTAGAGAGCTAGTTGGAATGTGTTTCCAGGGGAGACTTTGACAAAAACGTACTGTGTTAGACATGTCATTTAATGTATAGTTCTCATTTCCTCATCTTTGAGATGAGAATGTTGGACTAAATGACCTCTGCAGCCCATTTCACCTCTGATACATTATAACTCTGTGATGTGAACCCTCCTGGATAGAGGTCCTGGTGAGAAGGCAATGTGTGTCTCAAACTGGCATCTGGGCTGACCCCAGAGGTGCATAAAGTTGTGTGGCCACTGTGCTTGGCTTCTTGGAGAGGTGGCACTGGTTTCCCATGTTGTCCGTCCAGTGTGTACCTTTCGAAGTTGTATAGGGGGTCGTTCAGCTCATACTTGTAATCAGAAACCTGATGCCTAAGGAAAGATAGCTAATTTTTCTCCCTTCGGTTAGAAAGAGAAATTCAAGAGCCTGATTTCTTCTTACCAGGAAACCCATTTCCCAATGCAAAGGACAAAGGTAAGTCTAGTGACATGAAACATCCACTTTGTGTTATTTCCTAACATGTTGCACGCATCACATGTGTTATAATAACTTTTTAGAATAATACGTATGAGAGAAATACATTAATAAACTTGCTTACTTTCCAAGCCTAGACATTAATAGAACTTTGATTTGGAAAATTTTAATAATAGCATCCTTATTTATTCTTTAAGCACAAAGAGCAAAGAGCTTAAATTATAATCTATTAAAATTATGCTTCTATTTTAATGCTCTCATGTCTGTGCATTAGAATCAGATACTCCTTGGGGCTCCTGGGTGGCTCAGTCCGTTGAGTGTCCGGCTTCAGCTCAGGTCATGATTTCGTGGTTTGTGGATTCGAGCCCCGCGTCAGGCTCTGTGCTGACAGCTAGCTCAGAGCCTGGAGCCTGCTTCGGATACTGTATCCCCCTCTCTCTCTGACTCTTCCCTGCTCACATTGTCTCTCTCTCTCTCTCTCTCAAAAATAAATAAAACATTAGAAAAAATAAAAAAATAAAAAAAATAGAATCAGATACTCCTGGGGCACCTGGGTGGCTCAGTCAGTTAAGCATCTGACTTCGGCTCAGTTCATGAACTCACGGCTCGTGGGTTCGGGCCCTTGCTGACAGCTCAGAGCCTGGAGCCTGCTTCAGATTCTCTGTCTTCTCTACACCTCTCCCACTAACACTCTGTCTCTCTCTCTCAAAAATAAATAAACATTAAAAAAATAGAATCAGATATTCCTTCTGATAATATGTCCTGTACGTCTCTGTTAAGCTTTGCCTTCTAAAATCTTAAATTAAAAAGGAAGTTGATGTTATCTTTTAGAACCACAGCCCAAATGAAGCTCTAATCATTCTTTAATGGTGAGAATCTGTTTCCATATATAATAGAGAAAATTTGCTCATAAGATAGGTACGTTTAAATGTACAATATGGTCCAGTAGTTATGTAGACAATTTTTATTTGGGGATTGCAATTCTGCCATTCACTCTGCCATTGTCATACCTCCCCATCATAAAATTACATAAAAAATGTGTTTACTATTTTGCACAAAATGCTAGTAGATTGTTTACTGATGGTGCTTTGGTTAGACTTACACCAGCAGAGTGGCAAACGATTCTCTGGGAACATACATTAACACAGTAGATATGAGAATATATATGCACACACACCATATACCTGAGATAAACAGGTTTCTTAACTTTTACCTGAAACACTGCAGGAAGCGTTGTGTGTTCATGCCAGTATCAGTTTGTGTATGTGTATGTGCGTTTGCTAAGCATGTGTACATGCGAATGTGTGCACATATGTTAAATTGTGGGTAGGGGTGAAAAGAAAGGAGGGGATTTCTCCTTCCTGGCATGTGAATCTCAGTGCAATGGAGAGCTTTAAATCACGTCCTTATTTTCTCAGTGTCAAGTACTTTTTTGTCTCCTCTCCTCTCCCTCCAACACAATTTGCCTTAGGGGATTCTTCTAATAGATGCTACTCCAATTTTTGTCTAAAGAGCTAGGCTGCTAAAAAAAAAATAAAGGCACAGAAGGTACTTGGTCTAAACCAGGAACCTGTTGCTGTCTCTTGCTGCAGTCCTACTTTTCTTTCTCAATATTTGAGTGTGGGGGCAGGAAAAAAAGTAATGTTGACAGGGGGAGGGGAGGACAACAGATCTGTGGGTGTACAAAAACTTGCATTTGCCTTTATTTGAGCCCATTTATTTCCTTTCTACACTGTCGCTGGAAAGGAAAACAGAACAGAAAGCTAAAAGAGACAGAGCTTGGCGTCAGTGTATTCAGCCCTTCATCTACCATATCCACAGAGGTTACCTGTTTGCTCTAACAGAGGTTGACATAACCTTTTATGCATAATCAATGGTTTATCAGAAATTCTGACATTCTTTATTCTCTAAAAAACAAGCAGCATCTTTCCCAATGTGACAACAGCACTGTGGCAGTCTACTTTGTGGTTGTTTGGGTGTTTAGTTTTCCAAATTATATTTATTAACTTAAAAAGTATTGAGGGTTGAATGAATGTCAAAGAATACAGACATCTAGCTTATGTTTGTTGCATTTCTTCTGGCTTGATTTTCATTTATTGAGGAATGGCAACATTTGAGAGTTCCAGGCAAATGAACTCAGACCTTGAGAACTTTGGCTTAGCTTGGAGATCAAACTTTTGCATATACATCAGAATTGGTTGTATTGTTGAAAATTGGTCAGAGCATTGTTAACTGATTTTTCACAAGGAACTAGCTACATTTGGTGGAAGAATTTATACTCACCCACTTTTGACTGCTTCGTTCCTATCACAGTGTTGGTCAACTCAGAATGTGTGATCAGCTGCATATCTTTGGCCCTCTATCGAACCCTGACAATATAATGGACCTATTCTGTAGTTAATTCATGGTGTCTGGTATGTCTCCAGCAGTTTAACAGATGGAACTGTAGTCAGCCTCCTCTTAAACTCTTTATTAAATATTTATAGAACCATATTGCAAATAGACTCAGCTTTGCCCCTGGAGTTCTATGCATGGATTCTGGACCAAAGAGAACATCAACTTGGTCAGCTCAGGGAGGAGAGATAAAATCTTTTTTCCAGGAAGTTTTCAGAAGCACATTGGGTATTTACCTACACATACTGCGAGACCCTGAGTACTCCAACAGTATTCTGTAAACAGAATGTTATCTTGAAAATATGAAGCCATTATTTATGGGGGAAGATAAAGATGCCCACCGAGTTCATAAGTCTGAGTATTTGGGGACAGGTTCTATCACTTCATGAAAAAATGTGGAAATGAATAATGGCGCCTTTTGCTTAAGTAGTACATAGATATACGGAGAGTTGCCAGGAGAAAGTGCTAATGAGATGAGTTTGTGAGAGATGAGTAGATTTGGAGATTTTAAAACACTTAAAATAAATATCATCCATCAGACATATAGAGGAAGGTGTTAAAATCAAAATACCAAAGTTGTTCAATTTTTAACTGAATCAGGGCTGGGGGTGAAGAGGTGCAAAGCGTGCCCAGACTGGTAGAGAGGTAGGCCTGGTGTTCTCAGCAGTGGCCAGTCTCTGCACACCAAATGGTGCTTGAGTTAAGAACAAAGTTAGTGGTCACTGGGCTGTAGACCTGTGAGAGAAGTTTCTTAAATTCCAAGATGTGTTGTAGTGCTTCTAGAAAAAAATTCCAAGACCACAAGCTTCATGCTGCATTTATGAGTTACATAATCTTTGGGCTAGAGAAGACTTTGCAAGCTTCCAGCCCATGTCCTGGTCTTTGGACAGTCCCCTTTGAAATTGTTTCAAAGACTTAGAGACTAATCCAGGGAAATGTCACTGTGCCAGATGGTAACCACACACTTAATTTTAATACCACAAGATAAATTACTACTTCTATCCTTTAAAGGTATTTCAGTGGTTTCAGTAAATTTTTTAAGATCTTCTTATTTAAAATTTTAAATGACAGTGCTAATTTGGCAGTACATGAAACCATAAATGTCCTTTTAACTTAGCTGACTCCTTGAATGAAATCAAGTTATACTATGACAAGAAATGCACTTTGTGGTAAATAATATTTATTACCATAAATACTGAACTTGTTGTTTCTCCTTGAACCGACAAAGTTATTAGCTGTTCTTCCATGCTAAAAAGAATCTTCTTTTGTTTCCAGGTCTATTTCCTCAGCTGTTTGTCACCAGTATTCTTAGGTTTCCAAGGCACTATATATATATATTTTTTTTTTGAGACAGAGAGAGAGAGAGAGGTGCAGAGAGAGAGAGAAAGAGAGAGAGAGAGAGAGAGTGAGAGCAAGAGAGCGAGAGTGAGAGAGAGAGAGAGAGAGAGAGAGAATCCCAAGCAGGCTCCTCACTGTCAGCTCAGAGTGCAACACAGGTCTTGATCTCATGAAACATGAGATCATGACCTGAGCAGAGATCAAATCAGATGCTCAGCAGACTGAACCACCCAGGTGCCCCTCCAGAGCACTATATTAAGAGCTATGGAAAGATTACAAAAGAAATAGGATCTTGACCAATTCTTGCATTTAGAGGAGTTTATAATCTAGTAGTGGGGGAGGGAAGAGGAAGTATAAATGAAAAGCCTTAAGAACATATATGTTGAAAACTGAAATTGACACAGCCAAGGGTGCACACACAGTGAATGCATGTTATGAACAGATAGGGTTAATAACAGTTTTTCTTAAAGATATGCTCATATTCCTATAGTACTGGGAATGATGGCTGTTTAGTGTTGGTACACTGGTCGGAACTAATGAGTATTTGCCATTGCTAATATAAAGGGTAATGCTATGGTCTCCTCCTCTCCCCCCACAAATTCCTATATTGAAACTCTAATCTCCAGTGTGATGATAGTAGAAGGTGGGGCTTTTGGGAGGTGATTAGGTCATGAAGGGAGAGATCTCATTGGTAGGATAAATGCCCTTATAAAGGGACCCCACTGAGCTCCCTGGCCCTTTCTGCCATGTGAAGATACCACGAGAAGTCTGAGAAGATCCAGAAGAGAGCCCTCATCCAACCACGCTGTCCTCCAGACGTGTGAGAAATAAATTTCTATTGTTATAAGCTACCCAGTTTGGTGGTATCTTATTACAGTAGACTGCATGGACTAAGACAGGTAGGATCTTTGAAAATATCCCCATCTTACAGTACGTTGTTAGCATTCTACCTCTGAGGCCTTGTGGGTTGGAGTAAGTGTTAACTCTGGCTGTTACTATAGAGATGATTAAGCAAATATGTGTGCAAGGTCAAGCACTTCTTCACCCAAGCACGTCTCCAGGAAATAGTATATTTTTTGGGAAAGGCCCAGGTGAAACATCAGTAATGCAACACCATGCCTCTGTTGACAACACACAGTTCGAATGTCTCAGGAACTTAGATTCCTGTAAGTGCACCTGTAATTTTTCAGGGTTGCCTCCATGGAGAGGTAGGCAGGTAGATGCTGTTCTGGGTCTTTCTCCCCAAAGTGAAAACTATAGTAAGACCAACGCGATCATGTAGCATCAAGAACGTTTGGCCCTTATGGAACCCGGTTCTGAGGATTCCTAGCCATATTTGTCAATCTACGGGGATGGCTTTGTGGATAAGAGAAACAGGGTGCTGTGGGGCCTGACGCTAGGCCTTATCTGTAGCCATTCTCCCGATCTCTCAAAGGATGTTGAAAAACAAAGGAAATTATGTTATATGCCATTCGTATAATTTTATATATATTCTCAGAAGTGGAAAAATGTAAGATTATCACATCTACCCACACTTGAGATGAGTGAGGAACAATGGAGAGATACAGAGGATCTATTGAAGTCCTCAGAAAGAAAAGCAATAGAAAAAAATAGTCATATTTTAAGACTTATTCTGGGATTGCTTTGGGTTTTTATTTGTCTTTTTACAAACATAACCTCATTATAGAAAAAAAAAACTTTTGGACTCATTTCGAAACAGAGATGATATTTGCCTGTTATATAGTAAGAAGACCATTGTGGGAAGTCAATTTTATTGTCCACAAAATCAAAACAATAAAATATAAAAAGTGTTTTCTTTTCTTGAGTTGTTAAAACTCCTAACCTCAGAAAAAAGCACATTTCTTATTTTTCTTGTTTCAGAGTTCACCAGCTAAGACAGACTGAGCTGGGCCATTACCGTTCTCATCAGTTTAGATTTATACGATGCATGCATTGAAATGAACATCTGGACAGTTAGAGAATGCATTTCATTTGCAAGTCCTTTTAGCATTTTCCCCCATATTTGGAAAGTCCCTTTGGAAAACAACCTAAGTAGGAAAACAACATCCAGTAAAAGAAAAATAGTTTTAAAAGCAAAAACTACTGGAAATAGGATTATCAATGAGAATATTTTTGCACACAGTAAAGATATAAGTGAAATCATAAAGCACCATGCAGAAATAAAATCAATTGACTACTTGGATTTTATCTTGCAACCAGGCAGCCGGTGAAGTCAAACTCATATGAGACTTCCAAGGCAACTAGCTGTAAGCAGTTTCTACCATCTCCCTGACCTAAATGGAGATTTTCAGCCTGGCTAAGTATTTCATAGAGACATTTAATCCAGGTGCTTTATGTAGTAGGCTTAGTGATTCAGTGTGTGGCATTTAACAATGTGAGTCAGAATTAAATGAATGTCTCAGTTTTATAGTTGGGGAGCTAATGGAAGGACCACATCTTGGATGAGTCATTGAACACAGATCCCGCTCCGGGCCACTTGCTAAAGATTGTGCAATCATTTTCACAAGCAGCTAGGATGATAACCTTGATGTCCTGCCCTTTCTAAGTTCAGATGATCCAGCTGCTCATCTCTGTTTCCCCAAAATAGATTTGAGTTACAGGAAAACTTTCCATCTTCATTCTTTTTTTTCTGTATGTATGCTGTGCTTTATTCATTACATGTGAATAATGCAGTTATTATATTTTAACTCTGTGTATTCTGCCAGAGATAAACTACACTTGTTATTTACAATCCCTCTTTCCTCAAAAAATATTTGAGGCAGCTTAGAATGAAAGACACAGGTATGCTGAAACTATTCAAGCAAGGGCAGATGAATGTGATTATGGGCCATGCTAGGTCAAAATAGCTATACCAGAATTTATAGGCTAAAGATAGCTCCTGAAACAGAGCATCAAATTTAGCTTTGAGCTTCCTGAACATTATTTTCAACATGTATCATTTGCCTTTTTTTGTAAATGTCAATGTCTGCATTAGTTCCTTCTACTTTAGAATATATGCCCAAGAGGGGGCTGGTATCACTGCTTAGCATGGTTTATCAATCAGAGGACACATGTTACTGGGGGTCAGTTGTATTCAGAATATTATGCAACATGTGCGTAAGTAGGGTGAGACATCAAAGGAAAGGAGAAGCAATCACTTGTCTCTGTCCTCAATGAGGTCACCGGTCAGTTAGATAAAACAACCGTACACTTGAGAAGTCTCTTACCACAGAACACACAAGCTAATGAATGTTAATAGAATCCTAATTGAGGATATGAGTGTGGGAAAATATAGCACTTAATATATGCATGGCCTGCTATTTGACACAGCAATTGGAAATGAGAAGCAGGAAGCGAGTTTTCAAGGGAAGATTTTCACTCCTATACTAGGCTAATGCATGATGGTCCTGGGACCTCTTGAGCTACCACAAGAAGTATTGTGGATAGTCTGTGCGAGTGGGGTAGCCTGGGCACTCTCTAGTCAGATAATAGGACGAGGCTCTATTTAATCCATGCATTCCTGTACAATCTATGAGTTAAAGAAAGAAAAAACAAAAAAAGGAAAAGAAAAGAAAGGAGGAAAAGAGAAGGGAAGGAAGGAAAGAAGGAAGAAGAGATAAAGAGAAGAAAGGAGGGAAGGAAAAGAAATTATGGCCAATTTCATGAACCTCATTATGCTAATGTGAAAATCATTTAGGTAATTTTTTGTGTCTTTTTTTTTTCTTTTCTTAAGCTTATTTGGCATAACAGGGTTAGAGACTGTTACTGTTTTATGGAGTGATAATCACATATATTTTTCCATTGTTTTACAAAGTAACTTTTGAAAGTAGACAAAAGATTCAAGCAGAGAGAGATAAATTAATAGGTACCTAAGCTGGATTGAAGAATGAATTAAGTATATAGCCATACTAGGCTTTTGATAATTTCCTCTACACCAGACCTAGATATCACCCAACTGAGGGACTATTTGAGTCTGTGGAGGAGACATAATTACCCACATTTGCTGCTTGTATCTGGCAAATTTGGGGCAGAGACACTAGTCTCCAGACCCATCTTTAAAAGATAAGCCTGGCCCTGAATAAACTGTGCCTACTATGTGAATGCAGGAACTCCAGGAGGTATGGCTTCATAAGAAAAAAAAAAATTCAGAAATAAGGAAAGGAAAGGAAAGGGCCATACTACCTGTGTTCTTAAACTTCTTCCAATTTTTGCCATCCCAAGTAATTCACAGTACCAGAAATAAATTATACTGTGGTGAGGGTGAGTTAGGGTGAGGACAGAGACCAGACATATTACCCATGTGTTGTGGTCTCATCTCCTGATGCCCTGTATCATCACGTGGGAAACTAAATATACACTGCCCCACCCCCAACACACACATGATCACATGTGTGGGCCCACAGAGGTACCTAGAGTTGAGAAACAGGAGAACAGGGAAATGAAAATCTTCCAAACCGAGGCCTTTGTTGAATTTATAGTAATTGGTTTGGTGTACACTAGAGGTTCAACTGATATTCATTGAATGCAATCCTAAAGGATGTATTAGATATTAACCAAGATGAAGTTCTCCACATGTACCTTAGGACAACATTACAGGAAAAGTGATATTCTCCTTGCCTGTGCCCTGAGAATTCTTCTTTGTGAGACTCCACCTCTGTGAGAATATGTCTTGATTAACACTTCTCAGGGCTAGATTGGGCTGGCAGGTGGGCTCAGTGTTTGCAGTAAGTTACCCTAGAGAAGGCAGAGGGTAAAGATCGGGGATCTCTGGGGAAAGAAGAGAGTGGCAGAGAGATGAGCACAATAAGGAGATCCTTAGCATTGTAAGATGTGACTGCCATCCATGAGCATCCAAAATGTCACTGGAGTCTACATAGCCCACTAATACTTTTGTATGAGTAAGTTTCTCATAGAAATTAGTGAGAGGGTTAAATTCTGTTTTCTGGGGTCAGGGGCTAACCTTGCTTTACTATATAAAGGGAACTGTGGCTGAAATTGGGTTGTGTAAGGATCCTGAATGCACCAGTTAACAGCCCTATTGATAAATAAATACTGAATCCATTCTTTTGTAAAAGTGAATTTTTCTAGAGACAGTTAATGTACCTATTTACCATATATAAAACTAGGCTAATTCTTTAGGGATCTGGTGAGGTATGGCATTACATCAGGAATACTATAATAAAGCAATAAGGTTACTAGAATTTCCATTCTAAAAATATGGCATTTTAAGCCTTGAAGCATGAATAGAAATGGAATAATACTGAAACTTTTATCAATTTTCACAAGTTATAATGGATATTCCAATTATTTTGTATAAATTACATTACCAATTCTAAAAGTTGAATAAATTTTTAAATTTCTGGAAGGAAAAAGTGTTATAATTTGACTTGCAAATATTTTTAGCAAACAAAACAAGCTTGAGAGAGTGACAAAAATGAGAATAGAATGTATACAAATATAAAGTGTTATTTAACATACTGGGATGGCTAAATCTTCTGTGAAGCTGAGAGATGTGTGCATGTAAGAAAATATCAATTTAGCTACTATTGTTTGCAAACTTTGTAGTTCTACACATGAATGTATCTCTTCCTTTCTATTTGTACTGCCACCAGCTTAGAGTGCCTTCATTTTATCCATCCTCCATTGTTACAACCAACTTCTTTCTGAAACTCAAACCCAATTCAATCTTAATCTCTTAAAATACTCTCCTGTTTAAAATGAGAAAAGTACAACGAATCCTAGTGGCTTATTTTAGCCTCCAAATATTAGTCATTTGGAATGCGTATTTGTTGACTTCTTGTTGGCTCTGAATGTCCTTTTCGTTATTACCAATGCACCTGAAACCTGGCTGGATACATGCTTCCCTTTTCTTCAGAATTTTGTAGACTTTTCCTTCTAATGTTTTAGCCTGAAATGTTGATGTGGAGAAGTTTAAGGGGATCCTGATTTTATCTTCTACTGTGTGATTTGGGTTATCTGGATTTTGTGCCAGTACCATACTGTCTTGGTGATGACAGCTTTGTAGTAGAGTCTAAAGTCTGGGATTGTGATGCCTCCCGTTTTGGTATTCTTCTTCAGTATTACTTTGGCTATTCTGGGTTTTTTGTGGTTCCATACGAATTTTAGGATAGTTTGTTCCAGCTTTGAGAAGAATGCTGG
>CM053577.1:24386200-24529389 GCA_028646485.1 Cryptoprocta ferox | reverse complement strand
AGGATGCTGTATTTTGTCAAATGCTTTTTCTGCATCTATCGACAGGATCATATGGTTTTTATCTTTTCTTTTGTTGATGTGATGTATCACATTGATGGATTTGCGAATATTGAACCAGCCCTGGAACCCAGGAATGAATCCCACCTGATCATGGTGGATAATTCTTTTTATATGCTGCTGAATTCGATTTGCTAGTATCGTGTTGAGGATTTTTCTTGGAGAAGTCTTTCTTTATCTTTTACATTCAACAGTAAAACAGGATGTGTTTTGGCTTTGAGTGTTCTGAATTAATTTCACCTGAAGTAGAGGGCATTCTCTTTTTTTCAGTTGTTCCCCCCCTCCCCATTATCTTATGGAAATTTTCTTATTTTATATCCTTTAATATGGTTTTGGTTCTATGGTTGGATTTTATTCTCCACAGAAGCCATTTATATTATGTAGGCTCATCTTTATCTATCTTGAACATTGCCTTCCTTCTTTCCTTTCTTTTCTTTTGTTCCTTCCCTCTTTTCTCATTTTAGCTCCCTTTATTTTTTGTTATGTTTCTCTGCATTCTATATATTTTTTGTGATCATAAAAAGCTCTTAATTTAAAGTACCAGTTTTATTTTCAGCCTGGTCTATTCTATGTTTTATTAATATTTATTAATGTGTTCCATAATATTGTTGTTTTGGACATCAATTTTCCTTACTATTAGATGCTCTCTTTTTATGTCTTTCCATTTCTTTGTTGAATCAGACTATCTTATTTCATTTTTCTATAGGATCAATGTATTTATGGGGATTTCTTTGTTGAATCAGACTATCTTATTTCATTTTTCTATAGGATCAGTGTATCTATGGGGATGTATTTATTGTGCTGTGCTTTCCTTCATACACAGTCTTTCCTTGACTTGTGCATGTTTTTTTCCCATTCTTATTTATTGATTGATTTTCACCTCTGTAATGTCTTTGACTTGTTGGCACACAGATTTTTTTTATTTTAATCTTGCTTGCACTTAACATGAACTATTTGGTGCAGATTATCTGATTTGCTGATTTTGTTGATAACATGCAAAGTTTTTATACAACTTTTACTTCTTTTCCCATTACCATTGATATTTATGTTGGTTCCTTTCCTTGAAGCTAAAACACGAGAGCCTGGGATAAAAATGAGCTAAATTGAGGTTATGTTGAATATCTTAAATCATGGTTTCTTCTAAACAGTAGGGTTTTCATTTCGTTTCCATTTGAATTATTCTCTATTCATTGTGAACTGTACACTCAACTATCCCTATTTTTAACATTTCCTCTTTTTCACTATCCATCCCAGGAACTATACTACCACTTGTCAGTTAGCGGAAGAAAAATTCAAGGATAAAATTTCAATTTGCTCCTCCAAAATTTGGCAGTGTTATTTCATATCGTCAGTATGTAATTGAGCCTTGTTGTTTCTAGAATTTTGGTGAAGGTTTGGAAGCCAACTCAGTTACTCACACTGCTTTGCTTTATTCTAGAATCTTCTGTTGCTTCATTTTACTTTCTTGTTAATGTCTATTATTTTAAAGTATACATCTTTCCTTTTTGATTGCTGTTGATAATGCTTCATTTAAAGAAATTTTTAGAAAAGTTTGTTCTGAGAATACAAAATGGAAAAATGGAAATGATGTGATCTGGCTTCACTCTGCCATCTGCCATCTTTACCCAAACTTTCAACAATGAACATTTACTTTATTGTTCACAAAAGTATCTAAAGATGTACATATTTTTAAAGTTTCAGCCAAAAATACTACTTAGACAACAAATCTTATGTATTTTTTACCTGTCAAATAAAGTGATTTTCTTTTTTTACTTACCCTTGTGTTGTAGTTTTCTAATTTTACTGTGAGCTACATTTGTGTTCTCAGGGTGCATTGTGTAAGTCTGTGTGAAGTCTGTCCATATGGTTTATTGTTTTGCCACATTTGTTCATGGACCTTGTTATTCTTTGTTTTAAAAGTCATATACTTTTTTGCTGCTTTCATATGCTGATTTCATATCATGCTTCAAACTCTCTCATTATGTTGTAGAGGTTTTTTTTCATTCTTCTATGAAATAATAGTCATCAAAATGTGTAGATAGGGATGAGATGAGGTTTTATTTCACTAAATAAAAGTAATAATTTGGACCATGCTATTGAAAGGTGGTGGGGGGGGGTTGTTGTGGGAAGCCCTAATATATGCGGAATGCTGAGTCTTGATTTAAGAAGAAAAGATAAAGTTAAGGTTAGAATGTTTATTTTGAATAATTTGGCAAATGAGGAAAATTAGTGGAATCTGTTACTTTGCATTGTGTAGCTCCCCAAAAATGTTAGGTTGTCATGATTTTTAGTTTCTCAACTGGTGGCCTTGGCTTTGTTCCCACGTCATTGTCAGCACTGGCTCTCTGTTAAGCAAAGATGAGCACTGCGGATGGCCGCAAGACATTACAGCAGAGGTCATTGTCACTAGAGGCAGGGCAGGGAGGGTTGGAGAGGGTCTCCATAGGCAGTAAGTACACTTCAAATTTGGAAATAGTAATGATGGAATTGTTTTATATACGTTACTTGTGTTTTCCTTTCATTCTTCTGATGTTTAAGATGAACACAAGTTTTTTTATACAGCATAAACTAGTTACATTTTCTACTGAGCTTTGTAGTTCCTGTTTTTGAGAGGAAAAACACTAGGCAATATGCAAAATCTCTTTGAGTGAATAATCTGAATTGTATAAAGGATCCACTGACTTCGTTCTCAGCAGTGATTTTCCATCTGAGTGGCTCCTGGGTAGTTAGTGCATAAAGCTATGCTGGTGCTGGCTGGGTGCAAATTGCCTTCTTCTGAAGATGCCTGCTTTGTGCCATTACCTGCCTATAGCAAAACAAATCCCCTCCAGGAGAGAAGTCTCTTTAACGAAATATCAAACAAATTAACCTTTTAGTGTGTTCCTAGGAGCCTCTCAAGAGAAGGAACACTCTGGTGACATCACTGATGGCAAAGGTTACCCTAAAAGTAAAATGAAATCATCCGGCCAGGCAGGCCCTGTGGGAGAATCAAGCCTTGTAATTAGATTGAAGGCTCCTAGGAAACGAAGCCCTGTTGCAGGAAGAACGTTTGCAGAAGCTAATTGGGGTAAGCTTTTGCATCAGTGCTGGTGCACCGCATCACTTACAGCTTTGGAAGTAGCTGTAATGGTGTACAATGATTGAGTCATTCCCAATTTTAGCAACCTAGGCGGAACATGAATTACATGACAAACGCACACTTGAGTCTGTCCTATCTGTGACTCCAGCAAGATTCCAGTTCTCAAACTGGCTGATATTAGGGGTGTTTTTCTGAGAGTTGCAAGGATTGGGGCAGCCCTGTGCAAGCTGATGCCTACAGGTTCTGTCAACTCACCTGCATTCTAACTGGTACCATTTTTGCCTTGTCATCTGGTTGATATCCCCCCACCTACCTCCCCCTGCCCTCCTACACTTTTTTCAAAGTGTGGACTCTATAACTGAAAGTTGTGATTATTCTAACTGATTTTTTGTGGTAAATTAATGAAAAGCAATCTAGTTATAGGACGAATAAGCTGCCTTAGCCTGTCTGGGCCGCTATAATAAAATAACATAAAGTAAGTGACTTATAAATAACAGATACTTATTTCTCATGGTTCTGGAGACTGAAAAGTCTGAGATCAAGACACCGTCATATCTGATGTCTGATGAGGGTCTACTTCGTCATAGATGGACGTCTTTTCTGTAACCTCACAGGGTGGAAAGGACTGGGAACTTTGCGGGGTCTCTTTTTTAAACTCACTAATCCCATTTCACTAATCACTTCTCAAAGCCTCCACCTTCTAATACCATCACCTTTGGAAGTTAGAATTTCAACATATGAATTTTGGGGGGACACAGCCATCAGACCACAGATTAAGTTGAGAACACCATCCTCCTTGGCGTAGCAACTTAAACCAAAGGTAAACTGAGTTTGGAGGAGTGAATGGGTGAGCAGAGAACCAACCTTTTACTGTTTTACTTTATCCCCTGAAAGTCATCTCAACTTTGATACACAAACTGCTCTTCCAGCACTTTCTAGGATATATCAGCTAAAGACTTTATGCTTCAGGATCTCTTTGGGTTTCAAGTAACCGTCAGTTTTTGAGTAATGGAGTGTCAAGGTAATTAAGCATCTGGGACTCACCACATAGACCTATATGACACAGGCATGGTACTTCTGCTATCTGAGCCTTCCATTCCTTTTTGGACAAATGAAACATAAACATTAGCTATTACTTGGGGCAAAAAAGGTAAGGATGAGGGTGTGTGAGAGTTGTTATTTATTTTGGTTGTCATATTATAACTTCACTAACGAAATAACTTAACGTTTCTGAGCACTCATCTGTCTGCCAAGTACTGTGCTAAGCACATTACATGATGATGTCATTAAAACACCTTCCTCGACATGCCCTATGCTTAATGCACAGGTGAGGAAACTGAAGCATTTATAGCATCCACAAGATACTGATGCAATAAGTAATTGTTCATCACAGCATCGCAGAAGAAGCTCTAAGAGCAGGCTTATCTCATGGAAACGTGTGTAATGATAATGAGTCATCTGTTTTAATCACATCACTATAGCTATCCTAAACCAAACCCTCCTCTTGAGCTCACATTAAATCTGTTTATTTCTCATATCTGGATTGCTTTCACATTTTGCACCAGCTAATCTCTGGTCCTATTTCAAGTCAGAATCTGGATATTATTTACCATCTGCCTCCAAGGGATGCACTTGCCAAGTCCCCTAATTTGCTATAATTGGCAGGTTTTCAGTGTACATAATTTATATCAAAAAAAGCTACCCTGAAAAAGAAGATTAATTAAACCATTTCTTCTGGGTCTCTAAAAGTGTGGCAGTTTCCAAGAGGATGACTTTAAGGCCTTAAGGTCTTCTGTGTGTATATGCTGTCACAGCTGAGCACATTAAAAATGTATGTTGGGTTGGTCCCTGGTGCCTCTGAGCTGGTCAGAAAGATGTCATTGGCACCTGGGTAACATCACAAATACTCACTGAATTAAGCAGCTCACATTTGCATCTGAGTCTTTTGTTCCAAGCTTTCCAGACACTAGAAACTACTAGACTGCAGGATAATTTATGGATACCTCTGTGTTGGCAATTCTGTCACTGATATGATAGGAAACACTAGAAAAAATACACCCAGATGTACAGAATTCTAAATAGAGTAAGTGAGAGACCACAAACTGATTTAGACAAGCAGCACATGTGGTTAGTAAATAGACATTTTACAGGATTTTTTTCCCTCTTTTTCTTTCTTGGCCTTCCCCTAAGCTCATGGTCTATAATGGGGCATGCCCTAGGGCTTGTGGAGGCATTCTGGTTCGTCCTCAGCTTCAGAATAATGCCAAACTTGGAGTTTATTCCTTAATCCATACCTATCAAAAGTTGGTAACTTTATTCTGCATCCTAAGAGAAGGAACTTCAGTGTTTTCTACTTATTTCCAGAGTGGTTTTAAGATTCACCAATCTGTGGGTGAATTATATACACTAGCACAGGAAAGAGCCTAAAGTTACCACATATTTTTCCTTTCTTAGAATGCCCATCTTCCCATCCTTGTCTAGTTTTCCCCCTACTTACCTTCCAAATGTCAACTCAAATGTTACCCTGCTTGCTACCCCTCCTTTTTGACCCCAAATGACAAAAGTATCCTCATCTGTGCTTCAGAAAATGTATCTGAAGCTTAGAAATAAGGCAAAAATGTCCCAGGAGGAATAGCTTGCAAGGTAATTAGGGGAATGTACTTTGGTCACTGTTGAGTCATTAAAAATTTCAGAACTTGTGAGATATTAAATTGTAGTTTTTTGTAAAGTAGAGATGCAAGTAATTTCTGCCTTGTACAATAAATCATTGCCAAGGCTTACTGGTCGAGAACCAGTTTTGTATCTACCCTTTAGTATTACCCGAAGTTTGTCTCCAGCTTCTTAGCTTCTGAAATGTTCTTTGATCTGATCACAACATCTGACTCATTAGTTAATGAGTTTAATAAAACCTGTTCATTTTATATGTGGGTGGGGTCATGTTTTTGAACTCCATTAGAACATAGCATGCTCCACACTGTTCTAGATTGACTTGTCTCTCTTTGCCACTAAAGGGTAAGCTCCACGAAGACAGGTTTTTGAAGGAGAATCCATGAGTAACCCTCAGTGCCTGGTGTAGTGCATGATGCCAGAGTTACCCATTAAGAGTGTATTCTATGAATAAATTGTTATGTAGTCTAATTCCCAGTCACTCAACTGGCCTTGTATCATTGTTTCAGGTCAGTGCAAGGACCTCAAACAACAACTATTGCTCAAACAACAACTTCTATTCTAGGAAAACATAGACATAGAGTCAGAAATGTTGTGAAAGTCTTTTGTATGACTTGATGAACTCTGTAGGAGTTTTGGTCTTAATTCCTCTTTATTACTCTTAGTTTTATTTGCAGTGTCTTTGGATTAAGAATAGATAAAGTTGCACAATATTCATCTAGCCTGGGTACTTTAAAGACAACTAGAAGCTTGAAAGATAGTTTTACTTGTTTCCTCTCTCTCTCTCTCTCTCTCTCTCTCTCTCTCTCCCCCTAGTTGCTGTGGGTACCTGAAAGCATGAAGAAAGCTGGTTTTGGTGTGTTTGTGTGTGTGTGTGTTTGTGTACATGTGTGCATGTGTTTAAAGAATAGTTTGACCCTTTGTAAGAAAAACAAATTCCCAAAGATACAGCACTTCCATGCTTAACTTGAACTTATCAGCCTCTACTGTGTGCTGTTAGGCTTCAAAAGTTAAGTGTTTCCCTAAAAACATTAATAGACATGTAATTTGTAATTATATGTATTGAATTATTGATATGGAAGGTCAAATCTAAACCAGAGCAAATAAGACTTTATTAGATAGCTTATATATAATATCCTTAAAAACCTAGAGGTGATTTCTGTGCATTGCCTTCTGGCCCTTTTCTTTCCCTTTATACCAACTGCCATTCAGAGAGTTCTGAAGAAGAATAATGATTAGGATTCTAGTTTTCAGAAACTCATTTGGAAATAATATCATTTAGTAGAGAGTTAAATATGCTTTCAGCAGGTATCCAAAATTTAAGACAACAAAAATTAAATAACTTCTCATATGTAAGAACACAAAAATAACTATTGGTTAAGTTTAAACTCTATCCACTGTCCAGGGATTATTAACAGATGCAACTTTGTGGAAAACCACCGATATTATTAGTCTTCGTAATATTGTTAGAGCACAGTCCTCATAAATCAGTTTTCTCTAGTTGGTCCATAGAATTAAAAAAGTCGCTATTTTTGTATTCTTTTGTATTTTGCAGAGTTATGAGAAAATGAACAAACACCAAGATTGCTTTGACCAGTAGAAGACAAGACAGAACTATAAGTCTAGGTCATTTTACTAAAGAATCTAAATGTTCTTTTAATAAAAATAGACATCAAAATTCTTTGAAAACATGTATTTTAAAATAAGTATTGCAAGCGAGGGAGTGTCAGAATATTGAGGACCAAGTAGGATTCTAGGAATGAGGGAATAAAATGTCTGTCTAATGCTCCAAAGGTCTCATTAATTCACAGAAGCTTGAAGTAAGTTTGCCCAGGATTCAAGGCTGTAAACCTATTCTAGGGCTGTGTAATTTTATACTTTACCTCAGGGCAGTAGCATCTAAGACATAGAAACTACTCACATGTTAATTCCAGGGCTAGGTGATAACTTGACTGGTGCTTTCTTCATATTACAGGAGGGTAAAAACCTTCAGGCATTTGCTATAGGACATATCGAAATTTGCCACTGCTCTGTTGCAATTGAAACTCAGTACTAACCTCATTAATGATTGAGTACATTGGGGATGTCTTTTATGTCAGGGATATTTAATGCATGTCCTTTATTCCAGGGATATTTAATGCATGAATTTGGTGTGCATTTCATGTCCAATTCATAATGGAAAATTAAACAAATGAATGAAAAGAATAAAAGAAAATCAAACTGTAATTCCAAAGCCTCTATCTCAATCCCAGAAACTGAGGTGATGGGAAACTACTAATAAATAGGCTCTAAAATATGATCAGTTGGACAAAAGAAATATTTTTCCCTCACATTGAATTCCACTGTTTGCTATTAACCTAAAAGCATTTGATTGCCAATTTAAAGAACATTTAAATGGAGACATCTCTGTTTCTGACCCCTTCCCAACTCTGTGTCCTAAAGAGAAAAAAATCCAGGAACTTCAGCTAATTTAAATGGCTTTGCCTTTAACTTTACCGCAAACTTCAACATTAACCCTGGGGTTGTAGCTCAGAACTTGGAGCAAATCTCACTATTAAAGAATTTGTCAGAAGTGCAAGGATTGCATAGGCTCCTAGGACCACTAAAGGAACCAGGAGAATCTTTTTGCAGAAATTATACCTTTTTGTATGTTTTTCCTACCATTTATTGAGTACTGTGCACTTACAAGTACTTTTTACACACTATTAATCTAAACAATTCTGGAAAGTATAAATTATTATCTTCTTTTGACAAAGTGAAGCTCAGAAAGGTCCACATGACCTGCCCCAGGCCACATCGGCAGCACCGGGCACATCTGGGTTTCAAGACGAGGTGATCCAACATGAATGCCAGTCTCAAAGACACTGTCATTCTTCACCACTATGCAAATGGAAGACATCTACAATATATTATTTAGGGAAAATAGCAAGATCCCACTTACCACCTGGATGATATTCCAACCATTATAGTCTCTGGTTTAGGTCACAACCTCTTCCAGTGGGCTGGCAGTAGCCACCAGAAGGCCTCTATGAAGATACATCTATGTGAATTAATAAGTCCTTCTAATGCTCTCTCGTTAGTCTTAGATAATCAGCCAGATTATATTATATTCAGGATGAAGAAAGGGCACAGAGTCTGCACAGTGGGAAGGAGAGTGTCCAGTAGCTTTATGCTGGGAGAGAGCACTGTTAAGCAGGAAAGTCCAAGCAGTGTTTCTCCATCTGAGGGTTTTAGATCTTCAGAAGCTGAGTCACCTGGAGTGGTTTTTTTTTACTGCAAATTTCTGGGTCGTGTCTCTTAATAATCTGAGTTTGACAAGTCTTACTGGGGTTCAGGGAACTTTGGAATCACCGTCCAAGTCTAAGAGCCACCAATGGGGAGGAATGGGGAAAATTTGCGGTGGGGGTCAAATGAATGATATAATTCTCAGAAAGAGGAACTCTTGGGCAGTTTCTAAAAACTGATGCTAAATAGAATAAGTGTACTAGAGATCTCCTGTTCCCTGGAAGTGATGGATATACGAAAACACCTGAAAACTGCTTCTGTCAAAGACTGTCATAGAGTCAGCAGGGTAGGTACAGTGTCTCCAAACATGTCCAGCATTCTCTTTTATTTGGTTTCTGCTTTATTTTCCCTTGCATATTTAGCATTCATGGACAATAATAATTATATTAAACTAAAAGCAATTCTTTCATTATTTAATGATTGCAACATGAAATTGCACAAATCGAGAGGATAGAAGATACAAATCCATCTGAATTAGGCAAAATTATGTAGTTAACCAGGTAACATTTCCATGGTTGTAAACAAATATATTATGGATAATGAGTTGAAGGAATTGGTATAAAATTGAATTTAAAGCCTTAATTTAAACAAAGTATGTTCTCTAGTTTATACCAGATCAATATACATGGCATATGAAGTTTCATAAAATATGATACAGTACATTGCTTCCACCACACACCATTCACTATTTTTATAAGTGCAGAATATTTTTGGATGATAAATATAATTAAATAGAGCAAAGCCATATGCATTAAAGCCGCAACATTGTTTTTCTTTTCTTTATGGAATTACAGTCTTGCTACAGAGCTTGAAGGCATCACTACTATAATATCAAAGAAATGTATTAGCCCCCAGGGAATAAATTCTTATTGTCAGTTATGGATTTTGTGGGCTTTAAATTAGAAAGAGAAATGCTATGATATTTTTCTTTGAAAACAAAGGAAGGAAATGACTGAAAAATTTAAGTAAACAATTAATGTTAACTTCAAATATAAGGGTGTTTGAGTTTGTACACAGTTTGCTCCCTAGTTAAAGCCAAATTCTACATTGCATGCACAATTGCATGCAAATTGGGCTTAATTTACTGCATGCTTTGCCTCTTCAATTAAATAAAATGAGAAGATGATTTTTACTTTACAAGAATAAAAATTCAATGTGTTTAAATGTTTTACTTGTAAATTTTCTATAAAGAGTTTGTGGGCCCAAATGTTTATTTGAAATAAGACATTTAGTCAATATGTATTGAGTTCGACTTTACATGGAAGTCAGAGATTCTCCATCAGGGAGCTTCTGGACTCAGTGGGAACAGAAAATACATTGACATGTTAAACACTGCTTCTAGATCTATCTTCTCAAAATGCTTTTTTTTCTGTATGTTTTCTTGTTCAAATCCTACCTTCCACCTAGTCTTCAAAGTCCATAACATTGTCTGAAATCTCTACACACTTTCACAACATATATTAACTTCTTAGGACTATCATAAAAATATCACAAACTAGGTGTCTTAAAGCAACAAAAATATATTGTCTCACAGTTATGTAGGCTAGATGTCCACAATTAGGTGTTGACAAAGCTATACTCCCTCTGAAACCTATTGGAGAGAACCCTTATTTACCAATTCTTAGTTTTCTTATAGCTTATCAACAATCTGACGTTCTTTGGCTTACAGCTGCAGCATGTCAAACTTTGCCTCACTTATGACATGGCTTTCTCTCTCATGTCTGCACTCAAATCTACCTTTTCTTATAAGGACACCAGTCATATTGGAAAAAGGGCCCACCCTACTCACCCTACTTCAATATGACTTCATTTTAACAAAGCTGATTACATCTATAATTAGCTTCTTTCCTTTTCTTTCTTTTTTTTAAGGTTATTTATTTATTTTTGAGAGAGAGAAAACAAGCAGGGTGTGTGTGTGGGGGGAGAGAGAGAGAGAGAAAGAGAGAATGCCAAGCATGCTCCTATCAGCACAGAGCTTGACATGGGGCTCACACTCATGAACCTTGAGATCATGATCCGAGCTGAAATCAAGTCAGATGCTTAACTGACTGAACCATCCAGGCATCCCTATAATTAGTTTATTTTCAAATAAGGTCACATTCTGAAGTACTCGGGTTAGGACCTCAACATATCTTTTTTGGGGAAACATTTCAACATGTTACATGAGGCAGTTAAGTTCTTCCACAATCCTGCTGGTTCAGCCTGTTTTCTTTTCTCATTTTTCACAAGAGAAAGAACCTGCCAGTTATTGATTTCCTTCTCTGTGGCAGGCACATGTGTTAACTAACTAGTCCCTGGGAGGACCTTAAAGAGAAGGGGTTATTAGCCTCATTTTATTGGTGAGGAAACTGAGGCTTAGAGAGTTTGTATATCTTTCTCAAGATTTACTTGTTCTTCAGATGTTAGCTCAAGTTTACTTTGTCAAATAAGCCTTCCTGAGAGCTCAGACCAAATTGAGTTTCTCTGATATTTTTCTTATGGAAGCCTATATTTTTTCTTCATAGAATTTCTACCATTTTGTGTTTATTTATCAACTGATAACTTGATTTGTGTTTGACTCTCCATCTAGACCATGAGCTCCATGAAGTAGGGACCATGTAGTTTCATCACTGGGCATATAGGCACTTAGCAAAATTTGGGGACCTAATGTTTGAATCAATAACTCCCCTAACTAGTCAATGGTAAACTAAGATTTGAAATTTTTACTCCAAAATCTAGATTGCTCTACCCCAAATAATTAACAAATATTTACCACATACCTGAAGTATAGTAGGCATTCTACATGGCACTTGGATGTCAAGATGAGTAAGACCAAGGCCTTGTCCTTAAGGAGTGCACAAGTTAGTAGAAAAGACACACAAGGGGAAGGGATAACTGATCTCCTAAATCTGGGGATGGGTAATCAGGGAAAGCTATCAAAGGGGATAGTACGAATAACATGTATTATAGGCAGAGAGATCGGTTGCATTGATGTAGAGGGAAAGGGTTGGGGGAGCATCAGCAAAGTATTCAACATCACCAGGCAGACAAGCAGGTATAAAGTGAACAAGCTCTTGGGAAGATAGTATTTTCGCTGAGTGGCAGAGAGTAGAGAAGGGTTGTCGACTTAGATAAGCCTCCTCTAAAAGAACTTTTGCCTGGGCCAAATTGGTCTGCTCATGATCTCATCAGTAGATCCCACGCTCTTCTGACTCAGCTCAATGGAAAGCAGAGTTTTCTACTTATTAGAGCTTTCAAAATCTGGAAAAAGAGCTTTTTGAAAGTAGTGAATACCCACACGTTGGGGGTGTTCAAGAGTTGTGTGTATGACTAATTTAGTCCTATGTTGTAGTAGTCCTTCTTATTTTTTTTCATGCCATAGCACACATAAAATATATCAATATTTCTAGGGCGCATAGAAACCAGAAACCTTTTATTCCAAGGGTTGGAGGGATCAATACTTCATTTTCTCTTAACTCTTTCATGGCACAAACATGTGAAATGTTCTAGGATAGGAATTCCATCTTTCTGGAGTTTTAATTCTAAGAAAAAGATATCCTTTAATTCTGAGGTTCTTTAAATATAAACATACCCTCTTTTTCACATTCTTCACACAGAATCCAGAGTAGTGTATTAATTTGTACAAATCATATCAGGTCATTTCCCTTCATAAATCCCCTTATTTGTTTCTTAAAATGTTTCAAATAAAATCCAGGATTTTTACCTTGAACTGACACACCATGCACAGTTTGGTTCCTGCTTACCTTTCCCAACTAATTTCCTCAACTTTCTCCTTTTATAACTATAATTCAGCCCCAGGACTTTATTTCAAACTTTCAAATAAGCCAAATTCAGTCCTGCCTCAGGGCCTTTGCACATGTGGCTACTGCCAAGGGCAAAGATATAAGGATGACTCTTTCATGCTTCAGTCCTCAACTTAAATATCATATCTCAGTAAAGCTTTCCCTGACTTCTATATCTAAAGAAGTTTTATTTATTATAGTCTGTTGTACTAATATTTTAAAGACAGATCATATAAATCATCAGTGTATTTTTAAAATTTACTGATTTATTAGTCTCTGCATAGATTACACCTACCATCCACCCTTTCTTTGACCTATGAGTTTGACAAGGCAGAGTAATTGCTCTGCTCATCATTGTAGTATCAATGTACACAATGATTCCTGGCACACTGTAGGAGCTCACTACTTGTAAGTTGAATGAATTAATAAAACTATTTCAAGAACAATTTGGCAAATAGACAAACAGGAATATTGTAAGCCCAAAGAGGATGGATATTTAATGAATGAGATGGATACGAAGGATGGATTTCAAGGAATGATCACATCAGGATGCAACAATTGAGAAAAATTTCATGGAGGAAGTTCTAGATGCTCCTGTAATATCAACATATGAAACTAAGGGGTGTGGGGGGGGATGGGGGATTATGGAAATATTTTAGAAGACATTATTATCAATTAAATACATTGTTAGACAGGAAAAATGCAAAGTTTAGAAACAAAAGTAATACAATTTGAATTGATTATAGTAGTAGTCCTCAATGGAGAGTGATTTTTGCCCCCCAGGGGACATTTGGTAATGTCTGGGGACAGTTTGGTTCCTACAGTGTAGGGGTGCTACTGACATCTATGGGTAGAGACCAAGGATGCTGATGAATGTTTCTCAATGCACAAGACAGTCCATCCCAACAAAAAATGATCTGGCTGCAAATGTCAGTAGTGAAAAGTATGAGAAATACTAGGTTTAAGAATATATAGGAACATTAGAGAAGATCTGAAAAAATAAGATAAGGCTTAACTATAGAACTATTTAAATACCACAGCCAGACATTTATTTAGTAGGTAGCGGGCAGCCAACATTGGTTTTATGCAGAGATGTCATAGATCACAGAAGGACTTTGAGAGACCTGACCTGGCTTGTCAGAAGCCAGCCCGGAGCAGGGTTAGAAGCTACCTTAATGGTCTAGATAGTAGATTAGAAAGCTTTGCTCCAGAGGAATGCCAAGGGAGATAGAAAGGACTGGATAGATTTACATTATTTCAGAGTTTATGATATTCAGGGTTTGCCAATGACAGAATGTATCCATTTTAGTTAAGAAGTCTTAAATACACATTCTTATGTCTCTTTGATTCAGTTCACATGAGTTTTGGAGGAAAATACCACAAGTTTTGACTTTTTTGTCCATAAATGCTTGGAATGCCCCTGAGGTTTCTTCAGCATTTCATATCACATGTTTTCATCAGTGAGTGGAGAATTTAAAAACATGTACTTTAATCACTAACAACTCTGTCGCTTCAATGAAGGAATTTGTTATTGTACCATATTTAGGGATGGGACGGGTGGAAAAGAGAAAGTAAGAAGAGGAGAGAGAGAGAGAGAGAGGAAAACTAACACAGCAAACCACAATTGTTACAGAATTTCTCTTGTAGAACATTTGTTTATAGAATACTTGAAAAATGAGGATATTTGAAAAGTAGAGTTATGGAATTTTAGAGCTGGAAGGTTATCTAGTCCAGTCTTTTTTTATTCAAGCACAAAATCAAAACATTATATAGGATGGCTGACTACTCTTGTCTTAAAGATCTTCAGTGCTTGGCCAGCTGCCAGGTTGTTCAAAATCTGTGTTCACGTTCGCAGTGGGTTTCTAAGATTTCAAGATATTGGCAACCTGACAAAAGCTTATTTCAAAAGTAACTGGTATCTTTATTAAGGTATGACAAATGAGAAATGAATAAACACTGTGTGAAAGAGCCAAGGTAAAAATATGAGGTAATTTTTATTTGGATTTTACTCTTTATTGTGTTTTACAAACCTCAGCAAAAAAAAAAAAAGAAGTCTCTCTGACTACACATTAGTTTCTCTGGTCTAGGAAGAGTCAGTTACTGTGGTGAACAAAAGTCATTTGCACATTAGCTGTATCTCCGTCATGGTCCTGATGCCAGCCCTGGGAATTCTGACCTCTAGGTAGAATGTTTTACCCCCGACCCCTGAGGTCAGTAAGCCAGGCCAGACACAGATATGAGGGAAGGAAGCTGAGCTCTATAGCCTACTGTCTTGGTTCTTGGGCTTCAAGGCACATTTAGTTCATTTACACTATTGCACATTCTTGATAATGTGTATTTTAAATTACTCAAGCACTTTGATTGCAGAAGTCAAGAGCATATCAGGTCCTTGCTTTTTCTGGAAGGAACATTAGCCATGGGAGCTTTAACACCCCTAATAGAGCAGATGTCTGGTCAAACTGATACAATTCATAATAAATGGAGCCCAGGAGAAGGAATTACTAATGAGGACTGGGTAGGAATAGGGAGAGGAAATACTGAGTCAGTTATTAGGATAGAAGCTTAATTTAGAAAAGGGTAATTAGAAATGTAAGTTTAAGTTCTGGACTTCTAGATATGGTGAAATGTGGCCACAGAATGGAGATGTGGATAAAAAGTACAGGATACTTTTGTATACAGTGCTTCTAATGAATGCAGGTCTATAAAAATATTAAGTTGGGTTGTCCTCCTTCATGTTCTCATTTCTGAGTCAGCCTCCTCTTCTCTATTTATCCTAGCAGTTCCATAAAACTTTGTGGAATACACAATTGTGATATTGTTATCTGCCCTAATTTTGCTAACATTATTTATGTCTTCTTTATCTTTAAAAGAAGAGTTCCAGGGGAGACTCTAGTAGGTACAACTAGAGATTCTTTACTGCATATCTGATAAAACTAGCAGAATATAAAACAAAGAAAGTAGTGTAGCCAAAGATATTTTATTCAGAAAAAGCCAAAATATTTTCTCTAAAATAAAAGATCTTCAAAATAACCAAAGTTCTTTGGTTCTTTGAGGACAAGACTCTTTTAGAGTTGTATAGTTTTTTTGTGTTTTGCTTTTTGTTTTCTTTTGCTTTTCTTTGCTTTTTTTCTTAATTTCAACAATCACTGAGGACACTACAGCCTATTGTCAAAAGTTCAATGATGACATTATAAAAAATGGACTGATGGACAGAGTAAAACATCTAAGACCCTATAAACTTTATAGGTATTCTATTTTCTACTTTTGAACTCAAAATATGTGCTGCTAGGTATATGTGCAGAGAGAAGAGTTTCTTATTAATTGATTTTCCAAGTGTACAACACTCACTAGTAACATTATTTTGCCTTACATGTATACCTCTGAACTATTATTTATCTAAGATATTTTAGATACTTTTTGCCCTAATCAGAACTACTTGAACAGGAAAGTAATACTATGCCCCAAATCACAGATTTTTCTAGTTGATTCCATATATATATGTATACATACATATATAAGTTACAGAATATCATTTAAAATCATGGTACAGGCACTATACTTTAAGAAACTTAATATTATATCTTAATATTACTAATATAATGAAAATTGCATTTAACTTCCCTATGTAAAAGAATGTGTGTTGGCTAATTCTTATTCGTAGGGTGTGTGTGTGTGTGTGTGTGTGTGTGTGTGTAAAGTTCAGTAATTATCATTGGTGTGAAATATGGACTTCTAGTTGTTAGTATATATAACAACAACAGAAATTGTAAAGCCAATTACAATAAAGCTGTGAAGGATGTGTTCTTGCAACAAAACACATGGGATTTTGGTTTCAAGTGGAAAAACACCACCGCTGCTATTCACTTCATCAGTGAGTTGAGTGATTCTAACAGAGCAAAAGGCCACGGGACAGCCCTGAAGAGAAACAGGCAATGGTCCTGCCTGCCTGCTGATTAGATTGTGCTTGTCTTTTCAAAAAGAAAGAAATTCATCCTTTTAATAATTCCCTTAGATGGCTCAGCTAAGCCAAGTTGGCTCTACAGCCAGCTCTTGTTTGTGAAGTGTAATTCTGTGGTAATGAGCTGGTGACAATGTGAGGAAAATAGTCTAAACATTCTAAAAAACAATTCCAAACATGACTAAGACAAGAAAGAAACGAAGAAAGTAAGAAAGAAGTGAAGAATTGGGGAGGGAGGGAGCGGAGGAAGGAAGGAAGGAAGGAAAGAAAGAACTTCTGATTACCACTTGAGGAGAACTGAGAGCATGATGGACATGCACAATTACCTATCAATATGTGTACAAGCTACCAAGTGTGTATTCTAATGCCTCTTCCCTACTCTAGAGATGTCCCATTCTGATGTAAGTGAATGAGTCTCAATCATTCTCAGATGGTTCCCAAGTACTGTATTCTTTAGCTAACTTTAGTATTTTCTTAGGAGCTGATAGATCTCTTTCCATCTATAAAAAATGTCCAAGAACATGCAATTTTCCTTTTAAAACATACAAAACTCAGCAATTGAGGGAAGCAATTATGGGAAAAACATATGCTTACTAACTCAAATTTCTCCTGCTCCTTTCCATTTATCAACAGGTAACCTTAACTTTTACAGCTTCTAACTGTGAGGAGTAGCTATAGCACACAGTTAGTTACTGAGTGTGTTTCCCATAAGTAAAGAAATAGATTTTCTTAGCTGTAGAAAGCAGACATGGGGACATTGAGTTTTCCAGAAGAGGGAGGGAGATAGGTGATCAAGGAAGGACAAAGGCAAAAGATGTTGGTCGAATAACTCAGGATAAAGAAAAGCATGATTTTATGGTGTTGGCAATGAAAAACAGAAAGGAAGTAAAAAGTTGATTTTTTCACTATGTGGTGTATTTTATGTCACACCTACTGCCATATACTATTCTGGGACATTTGGCTTTCTTATTTTTTTTAATGCACTATGAAGTCTCCTGTCTCTTTCTCCTGAATGGAAACAGGCAAAGCCATACCCAAACATGCTAAGTTGGAAAAGATATGAAAAGAGATTTCAGGACATTTGATCTTTGCATTAAGGACTATGTGCTATTGCTGGCTTTTCCTATGAGTTCCAGTGGAGCCCTTTAGTTTGTTAGTGAATCTGTCAAAATATAAATACAAATATTTGTACTTCTACCATGGCGTAGCTGGTTAGTAGGATCAAGAGAAAGGGTTGCATTCTTTCTGCTCATCCTTCTCCCTGTCACCTTCTGTTCCTCAGTGCATTTCAAGGTTAGAATTCTACCTGCTAGAACATTAGCTAACTTGCATATGACTGTTTTCATTCTTTCTGTTCTTGTGAACAGTGGGCAAATCATGCCTCCAAGGGCCATCTGGGTGGCTCAGTCAGTTAAGCATCCAACTTGGCTCAGGTCATCATCTAATGGTTTAGCGAGTTCGAGCCTTACATCTGGCTCTGCGCTGATGGCTCTGAGCCTGCTTGGAATTCTATCTCTTCTTCTCTCTGCCCCTCACCTGTTTTGCACTCTCTCTCTCTTTCTCTCTCTCTCTCCCCCCATTCTCTCTCACAAAATAAATAAATAAACTTTAAAAGAAAACACAAATTAACCCATGCAACCAAAACATTAACTCCAGAACTTGGCTGTCAGATGAAATTCTCTCAGTTCTTTTTTTTTTTTTTAATAGTTTATTGTCAAGTTGGTTTCCATATAACACCCAGTGCTCTTCCCCACAAGTGCCCTTCTCCATGTCCATCACCCCCCTTCCCCTATCGCCCTCCCCTGTTAGCCCTCAGTTTGTTTCAGTATTCAAGAGTCTCTCATGATTTTCCTCCCTTCCCTCTCCCTAACTCTTTTCCTCCCCTTCCCCCCATGGTCCTCTGTTAAGTTTCTCCTGTTATACTTATGAGTGAAAACATATGGTATCTGTCCTTCTCTGCCTGACTTATTTCACTTAGCATGACACCCTCGAGGTCCATCCATGTTGCTACGAATGGCCAGATTTCATTCTTTCTCATTGCCATGTAGTATTCCATTGTATAGATGAACCACATCTTCCTAATCCATTCATCAATTGATGGACATTTAGGCTCTTTCCATGATTTGGCTATTGTTGAAAGTGCCACTACGAACATTGGGGTACATGTGCCCCTATGCATCAGCATTTCTGTATCCTTGGGTAAATCCCCAGCAGTGCTATTGCTGGGTCATACGGGAGTTCTATTGATAGTTTTTTGAGGAACTCCACACTGTTTTCCAGAGTGGCTGTACCAGTTTACATTCCCACCAACAGTGTAGGAGGGTGCCGGTTTCTCCACATCCTCGCCAGCATCTATAGTTTCTTGATTTGTTCCTTTTAGCCACTCTGACCAGCGTGAGGTCTCAGTTCTTAATATGTTATCTCTTTCCTACTGCAAGGTTAACGTGAATGTTTTAAACATGAAGCTGACTCTATGTCTTAATTTATAGACTTTTATTTTTGTTTGGACATGGCATTTAGAAATTTTATGTACATGATAAATTGGGAACTGAAGAGAGGTTATTTAGAAATTATGGAATAATGAAATAATATATAGCAACGCCTGAAGTAATTTCTTATATTTCAAAATATATTGCCTAAAAATTGTTTTCAAAACCATAATTAAGAATACTTTGGAAGTACAATACCAATATATCAATTTTTGCTCTGAGGGACTTTTAGAAAATCTCAAATCACTTCATAGTTGGAATAACTGAACAATAGGGAAGGAGATGAATGAGATCACATGGTAAGAGTAGAGTAGAAGTCTAATGGAATATTACTGGGCCATTTATGGCATGTTTGATTGTTTGGGTCCCCAGAATATAGACATAGGTGACCAAGGCTAATTTCTAGCAGTTTTGGCCCCTTAAAATCACAGGAGAACAAGGGAGAAAGGCAAAGATAGTTGTAATGTCCAAACTCTCAGTAGTTCACAATGTGGGATTAGTAATTTAATTACTAAAATTTACTAAACACATGATGCATTTCTGACACTGTGCTAAGAACTTCATAAATATTAACTAAATTAACTTTGAAGCAATGATATTATGAAGATTTGACTTCTACCCCATTATACAGAAGAAGAAATTGAAATACAAAGTGGTAAAATAATTTGCCAAAAGTCTCACAACTTGTAAGTGGATTTGAACCCAGGAGAATAGAATCCAGAACCAATTCTATTCTTAGCCAATACTTAATCTATTGCTCAAACATTTATTATGCTATTAAGTACACAGGAACAAGTTAGGAAGCCAGAAAAAAGGCAGAAGGGTCACATGAATAAGTTTTCCTCCAACTGATAGAAAAAGTGATCATATTTGTGGTTACCTGAGAAGGGCAGTAGAGGGAGGTGGGATTGGATGAAGGGAGTCAAAGGTACTAACTTTCAGTTATAAGATAAATAAGTACAAGGGATGTAGTGTACCACTGATGGCTATAGTTAACACTGCCTTATGGTATATTTGAAAGTTGTTAAGAGGTTAGATCCTTAGAGTTCCCATCATAAGGAAAAAAATATTTTTTTCTTTTTGTATCTATATGACCTGATAAATATGAACTAAGAGTCTTGGGGTCATCATTTTAAAATATATGTATGTCATTATGCTGTATGCTTAAACTTATACAGTGATGTATGCAACTACATCTTAATAAAACTGAGGAGGGTGGAAAGAACAGGTTTTCCTAAAGCATCAGAGTTTTTTTTTGTTTTGTTTTGTTTTTTAAAGAAAAGTTCATTTGATAACACTCAAACCTTTTGCTCTTTTTATAGAAAAAGTAGTCAATTAGGCTTCCCTCTGTCTATTTGGAAGCCCTGGTTAGATAGGTGCTACCTGGAATCTGAGAGAACATACTTACTGTTTGTGTCAGGGACAGGGTTGTGTTTTAAAGAAGGTTGTACTAAATGGAGCCTCAGCAGCTTTGATTAAAAGACTTAGGCATGGGAGCTCAGACCCCAAGCTTCCTTATTTCTCTCTCTTGGGTTGGGACAGGGGTCCTGGTGAGGCAACCCCAGCCATAGTACATTGATGGTCTAATTGCTTTTATCCTAACCCAAGATTCTAGATTATTAAGGTGGTCTATATGATAAAGCAGCCTAGCAGCACTGTGGTAGTCTGATATACTGGAAAACAAGGTCCTTAGGTCTGCTTTTGCAACATATCTCACTCAGAAGTCCAGCAATATCTTTACTATAGTGTTACTACAAAGTGAATATCCAAGCACCTAATCCTATTTTTGTATTTCTTCCATATAAAATGGGATTAGTGCTCACCTGGAAAGAAAGTGCAATACATTTACCAATCAGCTATGCTTTTGGGGGAAAAGGGCTAAATCTGTGAGGTCACTTGGGCATATAAGACATTGATTTTTGCAAACTATGCTTAGTAGTCATTATAATCTCCCATAGAAGTTGAATTTTCTTTTGGAGATATTTTAGTACTATTTTTCTAACTTCTTCTCATCTCTGATTTCATTCCTTGGAATTTTTCCACATTTAAGCATTCCTCATTGCTACATATAGCTCATGGAATTTTTTTTCTTCTACTCCCTTAACTGCTTACATATTCCAAAGAGCGATAGTGTTTTTCCAATATCAAATTTAATGCTATTGCCTTTAAAAACTGCTAATACAGCTGGGTTGAGACAGTGACCAGCTCTACCAGGTAGTACATCATACAGGAGTGAACAATTAGAAATTCTGTAAATTTAAGACATTAAATATGGTTATTTCCATCCTAAGTCAATAAGAATGATATAACAATAAAATTCATTCAGAAGTAAGTAGAAAGCCAGAGTGTGAGTCTCAAAATCAATTACATATCAATATAATTTTTCTGAGTACTTTCTTTCATAGAGAAAAAAATGTATCTCCATGATGGTGAACATTCAAACATACAATTTGGCAACAGCAAGACAGCTGGAAGTAATAACATATGTCACTTAGACAAGTTGCCAGTAAATGTTTTACCTATATTTTATCTGGATATTTTATTTTTACCTAGCCTCATTAACCTTAAAGTAATAATATTCTCACTTTTTTCTTTGAATATGTTTTCTGTTTTCTATCTTGCTTTTTTTTTTTTTTTGCTCACATGCAAAGTTAACTAAAATATTACAAGAAAATATCATAAAAGAATTAAAATAATGTGGAGAATAATAAAAAGGAAATTTTACAGTTTTTAAAATCTAAGAAAACTTTTTCTTAATTTGCTCCTTTTCTTGGCAGGAATTATTGAAAATACGGTGACAATCTGGTTCTCATTTTTCTTGCCTTATCACCATATAAACTTCCATATAATAGAATAAATTAATAAATAAATATACAAAAGCCTTTTCTTGGATATGATTTCCAACCAGAAAAAGTAGAGATATATATCTCTATCTTTCTCTATTCATATCTATATATAGATGTGTGTGTGTGTGTGTGTGTGTGTGTGTGTGTATGATGGAATAGTATGGCTTGATGGCTGTCAGAAGAAACTGGCAGCTTGAGGCAAACTGTCAAGTTCTGCCTACACTTCATGTCTGGGTGATCTCCCCTGAAACCCATGTAATTGAGCAGCTATACAGGTCCTGATGACTATCCTCTTTTGTTTTCTAATCCCTTCTCCAACCTTTATTCTCTCTCTGTTACTTAACTCTTTTCTATGCAAAGTATATAAAGGAGCCAGTTTTAAGATATAGGCGTTACATAGGAAGGTAACAAACCTAAAACATTGTTATTCATGTTTTGCTTAACTTCAGACGTACTGAGTTGTTTATTCAAGAATCCAGAACTTATCTCTGAATCAAAAAAGCTGATGGCAATTTCTTACCAAATCTAGTGTGTGTGCCTGTGTGTTTGCACACGTGCATATGTAACTCACACACAGCTATTCAAGAATATTACAGAACCTTCTTTATATGTCTTCATACTCTTCTCCCAAGTTATTGTATAAAATCTCTCTTCCTATGAAATGTCTGTTTAAATTCTAATGGTTTCACTATATTTGTCTCTTGTTCAAAATATCGCTTCAAATTCTTGATTTTCACTGATCTTTTCTCGCTTAGCCCAACTGGTGTGGCCACTGCAGACCCTCCAAGCAATGTGCTAATGCACATTTCTTCTGTTTTTCCTTTTATTTGTTATTAATGTCCTTTTAAGTTTCTGAAGGGCAAGCAGTATATATTCTGTGTGCTACATGCTAACCAGATGTCCCTGAACAAACAAAAATTCTTGCCAGGGGAAAGGGGAGAAAAATGTGCAGAAATCTTTAGCCAAATGGACAGAGTGATTTTCCGTGCTGACCGCAGGAACACATGGGAATTAATTCTGATGGCCTTGGAGCCTCTGCTAAGTGTCAACTAGCTATACTGGTAAAGTCTCTGTCAATTTTCTTTGCAGTTAAAGTGGCTTTGAGATAGAACCAAATTTGGCATTAGAATTGCAGATACACATGAGAACTTGTATGTGTAGAACAAACAATTTCTTGCTGCCTATTGCTTGTGGGACATTTGCCAAGAAAAAACAATTTGCTTTGCTGCAAGAGCCCAGCTAGCCATTACTGGAGAATGTTTTTCCAAGATTGCTTATCAGTGATTTTAATAGGGCTCAGAGGTTTGTGTGGTTGCACAAAATGTTAGTTACTTTTTAAAAGTCCAAATTTCTCCCCATTTCCCCCCATAAGCCTGAACTCTTTTCTAATTGTAATACAATCAGCAAGATTAGCACCTCCCTAAATGAGTAGATAGTAATGGATAATTAAATGCTTAGATAAAATGGATTTAACTATTCTATTGCTGTTCCAAATAGAAAGCTGTTCTATTCAAAGAGGCTTCTTGGTAGTTCCATGGGAGTTCAAGCTATTAGTTACTAATTTGGTTTTGCAATTGTGTACTCTGTTCATGAGAAGATTCTGTTGGAAAGATATTTCTTCAGTGCCTCTATATTGATTGATTCATTCATTCATTTAACAAGCATTTGTTGGCAGCAATTATTCATTTAATAAGCACCCCAAACCACAGGAAAAGAAATGAGAAAGGCAGTACTCTTTTGTGGTCTTGAGTGAAGTCAACATCCAGGTATAAGTTATTGGCATGCAAAGAAAAATTAATAGTGGTATGCACCAGGTTCACCATTTCTACTTGAATCAAAAGTCCATGTAAACGTTTTTGGTGTGAATGCTAAACTTGACATAATGTGAATACTTATACCTTTAGAGTTTGACAAAACAGAACAGAGATCTAAGCAGGTTAACTCAGTTGTTTAATCTGAGGTCATGAGGCCAAATTCATGACTTGGATTCCCTAACCAAAAAATCTTTGAGTAGTGAAAAATTCCACTGGGTTTTTAGGCTGATCCTCTCCTACTCTATAGTCAAGAGTGACTTAGGTTGAAATTGTGCACTTCAGAATCAATTTAATAAGTTCTTTTCCAATGGAGTATGGGTAGCAGTTATTGTTTCTCATCATAAGGATGCATGATATATATAATTTTGTTTGAAAGTAAATAAAAATTGATAATTAATATGTATGTCATTAAAACAACAGTTATTTGATGCTAGTTAGATATTCCTCAGTGAACCCATTTCTGATACAAGACTCATCACAAACCAATTTGTAATGATATGAGAGATGATAAAACTGCTCAAAGAGATTTAAATGGTTATTTCTAGGAAGCCTTTGAGAGAGGGTTCAATATAAAAAAAAATTGCCTTTGAGATATTTTGTAATCGCCTCTACTTCTCATCGTAAATTATATTGGGGAACCCCCCTCTGTGGGACCTAGGCCCCTCCCCGTCTACTTTCAGGGTGGCTGTGGCCAGCCTGAGTGGGATACTGTACTGCTGACTCTTGCCTATCACATTTCTCCATCTAGTAGTAGCACAAACACTTGCGATTTCTTTATCAGTCTACATTTCCTAAGTGAAGACCCACTAGGTTAGAGTGAAAGACTCTGCTCTTACTTTCACCTTTAGAGGTAGGAAATTAGCCATTAATTAGACTAAAATGCAGGCATTACTTGTAAATTTGTCTGCATTTTCTGGTCTCATTAGTGCTATTCTGGACTACATGATAATGAGCGTAACATAATTAAAGAGTAAACACTAGACAACTACAACCAGAGTCAGGGTTTTCGAGTTTCAGATGGTAACAATCAGAGAACGAGTAATCTCTGCTCAATGAGGGTGGTCTTTCTCCAGTTTCAACTCAATTTGTTCTCTTTTCCCCTGTGGCTAGGGGCTTATATAAAAATCTTTTCTTATAGTTTGGAGCATATTAGAGAGATGGTATTACTGAGAAGAGAGGTACAGAGATGTGGACAAGAAATTGTTCACATCACAATGAAATGGCTGAAATGTCATGCAAATAGGAAAGTACTGCCAGGGAAGAGTTAGCAGTTGCCACTTGCAGTGAAGGAATGCTGGCTTAGAAATGTAAAAGTCGATGATTTTTTAAAGCACCAGTTGGATCAATTAGGCACTAAGAGAGTGAGGAGCTGAAAATTACCCCTGCTGAAGAGTTGACACTATGGCACTAGCAATGCATGGAAAACTTGCAGGTGAACATTGCATGGGACACCAGTGAAAAATGAAGAATTAACAAGAGACACCTTTACCAGCTGCCGGTTTCCTCAATTCCCCAGTGAGGAGAAAGATAGGAAGCAAGAATAATGAAGTTTACATAAAGTGTTACAGAATCCATGTAAAGTATACTGTTGGCTGGCATTTATAGATTCAACATGCATTCAACTTTTCATGAGCAATAAGCCATCCATGTTAAATGGTATTGTGGCAATTTGCATTTTGCTGAGGCATGCATGCACTCATGCTGGAGATGTAATCAGAAGGTACTCCGCAAAGCTTCTCTGATCAGGCAGCCTTGGCTCTCCCCAGGTACCCTCTTTCCCTGCATATTGTTTGGAGCATAGCAGAAACTGGTCTGCAGTGTTAGGTCCTGGGTTTTTTTTTTTTTTTTTTTTTTTTTTTTTTTTTTTTTGGTTACATTTACCCAGATAGGGCATGGGAGTAGGGACAGAAGGATAATGCCAGTAGTTAAAGAGAAGAGAAAGTGAAAGACATTTTGTGTTTAGTTAGAAGAAGCTATGTATTTTATTAGTCCAGTATTCTTAGACCCATTAAGAGTTTGAAGGTCTTGCTTAAATTTTTGAGTTGAATTTAATTGAATTGTATGATATTAGTTATAAAAGTAGGACTTAAGAATTTGGGAAATTATGGAGGTTTCAAGAGTATTTGTCATAAATGGTAAGAGTCTACTGTGTATCCCTTTTTCCATACATTATGGTCCCCTGAATGGAAAGACAAGTCAGGCAATCCTCTCTTTTTTACAGCATGACACTTCAACAAGACTCAGACAGCATCTGGGGAGGATAAGATATTATGGTGCTGGTCCTGTGAAAAAACACTCAAATGAGCAAGTGGTGTTCCCCGTGTCCAATCCCGCAACGGTGCTCCATTCCATTCAAGTGCATTTCCAGCCACATTTGATGCCCTAACTCTGGTCTCTCATTCTTCCAGACTAAATGTTTCTGTCTGATGAGTTCTGTTGATTCTCATCTCCATTCAACATTTCTTGGCCCTGTAGGCTTTGTTTTTAGGGCCACTATTGAACTAAAGTGGTTAGTAAATTTACCACGTTAATCTACATCTTTAAACTAATTAAATAAGGCTACAGGAGACTTCCAGAGATGATATTCCCATCCAGGTAATGGAGGATATTTTTATAGGAACATTCATAGGTATGACAATTCTGCTTAAACCAAAGAGTATATATACCCAGGATAGGTTATATTCTGTAGAAAGGGTATTTTAGAGAAGGTATTTCCTTCTTGTCGAAGTATCATGTAAATGAACAACCAATTTTGTTGTCTTTAGGACTCACCCTTTTAATTAGTTTGAAATCACAGAGTGCTAGAAAGCATGGGAAGACACTGGCAATTTGCTTTCCTTGCACCCACTCTGTGAAGATATTGATGCAATGGAGTGGGAGGCCATATACCCAGCTACTCACTTTCTGACTTCTGTCTTCAGGGTGACTGATGGCAAAATGAAGAGATCTAGAATTCATTATTTGAAATCATCTGTTACCTAAGTAGATTTTTAGACCATATTGTGGAGCTATTATGATTCGCCATCATAGGACAGAGGGCAACTTATTCTGACCTGTGAAGATGCAGTGAGTGTTATACATGCCAAAATAAGGTTTCAAAAATATAGTAATTCTAGATTAAAATCCCTTACATTACAATCTAACCTTCATCCAAATCACTTCCACATATGCCTTTCTGACCTACACTAAGTTTTCACGCTTTGCATTTCTTTTTCACTAATAATATTTGATGTTACTCCCTGGCGTCATATTTCTGCTAATTATTCTCGAGCTGCTGCCTGTATTTGCCTGATGGCAGGCAGAGAAGCCAATGTTTGTAATTCCAAGTCTCTAGAATATTTGAATTTGATCAGTAGCAGAAATATGTTTCTGGTTCATAAACATTATTCCTTTCAAACTAACCACGTTACGGTAATATGTGCAACTTGGATGTCCACCTGTCTTTTTCAGAGTTGTTCATTCGCATGGTTGTTATTCTTCAGATATTATATGCTTGCTTATTTTGAGACTATTTTAAGAGAGAGAGAATGAAACATTTACCTGTCAGCAGTATATTTTTTTGAATCACATACCACAGCACTATTGATTTCATCAAAGCATAAAAGACTAAGCGTGAAAAATCTTTTAAAAAGTACCCATGTGCCCTCAATTTTTAGTTGTAAAGCAGCAGACAGAAATGTCTACTTGGGTTTTAGCAAGTCCCCAGTGGACATTAGAATTTGTCTTGCTTGCCATTTTTTTTAGAAGAGTTAAAGCCAAAGTTTATTTTAGAAGGAAGTTTGGCCAATTATAATCAGACTATGCATAGGCATGAGAAAAATCAGTACAAATTCAAAATAGTGTATTAACAACTAGAGTCAACTTAAAAATTTTTTAAATATTTATTTATTTTTGAGAGCGAGAGAGAGAGAGCAGGGGAGGGGCAGGGAGAGAGGAGGACACAGAATCTGAAGCAGGGTCCAGGCTCTGAGCTCTCAGCACAGAGACCGACGTGGGACTCGAAACCACAAATGAGATCATGAGATCATGATCTGAGTTGGATGCTTACTCTATTGAACCACTCAGGCACCCCACAACTAGAGTTAATTTTACTAAAACAAGAGTATTTAAAAATATTTCCTTCAAATTTTATTTTTTGTTGCTAAAATTGGAGAAAGGAGAAAGGACCTAAACTCATGAGTGTTTCTGATAAACTTTGCATAGTGGAGGAATTCTCAGACTGAAAAAAGAAGGATATAATCACATAAAATCCATATGATCTCTAAATAAGAAGCATCCTGTTTTTTGATGGGTATGATGGCAATCCCCCCCCCCTTTTTTTTTTATAAGAATGAGATGTAAGGAAACCACTTGTAAAGGGTTTTACTTAATAGGATACATGTGCCTTAGTTGAGAGAGATGATCTTTTCATACGTACGTATTTTGTAACTGTCTATATAGTAGGGCTTTGAATATATTATTACCTTCCCTTACTGCTTTGAAGTTATTATGGCATCTCTAAAAAGTATAAAGAACTCATCTGGAATATACTTAAAGATCTGCATATCTAATATGGATAGTTATGAAGGTTTTAATATAGGAAAAGATATATTAGCTTTGTCATTATTGATTTTTCCTCTACTATTAAAAAACTTAGATTAAATTTACAAAGCTGTTAAGTGGTAAAGAAATATTTGCAGAACTTATTTGTAAGGAATTACACATAAATGAGAAGTTAATCTTTTGGAAAATTTTCTCAGGATTTCAATGTCAAGAGCCAGTTGCTGAGAATAAAATATAGTACATTTCTGTTTACAAAGCACTGTTAAATACATACTCTCATTGACTCACAAGAGTTGTGTGACATTGCTGCTGTTATCATCCTTGTTTGAAGATGAAGTAACAGACTCTCAGCTACACACTCGAAGGCTTCTGTTCTTCCCCTTGTGTTGCACCATCACCACACTATATCACAACACTTCTCTTTGCCTTGTTGCCCATTTCAAACCCACCAAGGGCCTACAAATTTTCAAGGTAATACGCTAATATCAACATCTTGCTTTTGAATAGCTTGATTTATTTTATTCAGATATTTATTTTTAAATAACCTAAGTTGATTGTCATAACTTATACACAGTAACCAAGTCTGGCACACAGTAGAAATTTGGATATCTGTTGAATGAAAAGATAAGCCATATAAGATGTAAGGAGAAAATTTTAAAGGAGCATTCCATTTTTGTGCACAAGAAAGCCATGTGGAGGGCTGAGAAGACAAAAACAGAAACCGAAGTCACGTCGTTACTTGAGGAATGGTGCATGAATGGGCACCATGAGCATTGCCTGGGAACTGCTAAGAGTGGAGGCTTACAGACCCCATCCCAGACCTGCTGTATTGGGCTGCCATTTTGTAAGATTCCAAATGATACAGTATGATGATCACTGCATAGTGAAATGATTTTTGACCCTGATTACACATTAGAATTACCTGGGTAAGTAAAAACAAAATAATATGACTAATGCTCATTTATAAGTCATTTAAATATAATTTCTGGAGATAGGGACTAAGTATATGTTTTTCTTAAAATTCCACTGATGATTTCAGGATTCAGCCTGAATTTGAGCATCACTACTATTCTCAGTGGACTTCAGAACACCACAGGTGATTGCTCTCAAGACCCTAGCTTTAGTGTAAGACACCCGATCTCAGTAGAGCCCAGTTATCTCATTTGAAATAAGATGGAGGTTATTTGAAGGGCTCTAAAACTTATTACATTCTTAACATTCAGCAATTCAAATAAAGTAGACACCTATCTGTGGTCTTTTCTAGTCATGCTGAAGGTTCTTCACATATGTGGCTTTATAGTCGTGTTAATGCTAAGGAGTATTTAGTGTCAACCACTCAAAAAACTCCCTCCAAATTATGTAAAACTGCTTTGGCCCCTACTTCTTTACTACACCTCCAAGCCACTTCCTTTTGCCAGTAGGTTCAAATCCAATCATTTTCTGAGATAAATTTTGGCCCTGGGGAGGAAGTAACCTGTGAAGACCTTGACTCAACACTACCTCAGTTCTTGATGCTAGAGATTAGCAGTCTCACCTATAGGTATGTGCTTTGTTGTTATAGTGAATTTTCTTGGATTTTTCCTTATGACCTTTTATCATGCAGGGCAATTGTAGGAAAGATAAAGAAGGGAAGTTCATGAAAGGCAATGCAAAGAGAACTTTTATTTAGGAGGCAGTGAGATGCTACTAAAATTTTTTCAATTATCTGAGACACTGAAATATTTGTTGAATGAATGAATGAATAAATGAATGTATAAGTACTTAAGAGAGAGGTGTAGCTGGCTTGGTTGGTTAAAGAAGGATCAGGTGGCTACTGGCTTAAATCTAAAATGTGAATAATGAGTTAGATGTGAGAAGCAATAAAGAACATAAAAAGATGAGAGACAAGTTGGAATCTAGTTGAACTTAGGAGATATATATCACATTAGAGTAGTTTTTTTTCTCAAACTATAACATGTGAAAAGATTAGCTCTAGAACACTTAAACACACTGGTTTTGTTCCCACCTGACATTCTGATTTAGTGATCTGAGAAAAGACCCAAGGATTTGCATTTTAAGGAAGTTCCCAGTGGTGCTGATACTACTGGTCTAAGACCACATTTTGAATAGTACTGCATTCATGTTTGGGAGCTGGAGTTAGAATATTTTGTTTTCAATTTTGCTTCTGCTACCTACTGACTGTGATATCTCAAGCAAATCCATTAGCTATCATAGGACAATGCTTAAATGCTATAATATACCATTTACTTGGGATCTTATTAAGATGTAGATTCTGATTCAGTTTGTCTGGGATGGGCAGTTAGTTTCTGCATTTTTAACAAGCTCCTACATGATACGAATATTATTGGTTCATGAACTAGAGTCTGATTAGTAAGTTCCTAGACCATTTTATTTCTTCCATACTTCATATAGTTATTGTTAAAATTAAAAAAGAGCATATAAGTAAAAAATGCAATTTATGGAGCAAAGTGTAGATGAAGGGTGGTAGTAGTAGATTGAAAGAGAAAAGAAACAAAAAAAGACAACTCTGAGTTTTGAGCTGACTAACTATGAGAATTTTGACACATTTATAGAAATAGAGAAGTCAGGAAAAATAACTGGTTTAAGAAAAATGTTGATTTGAGAGAAAAGTAGCAGGCGGTTGAAAACATAAGACAGAAATAAACTTGAAAAAAGATTTAGTCTTGAGATACCAATTTAGGAGTAGTACACATATGATTGAATGATATTTTTGAATATGTGGGTGTGTAGAAGAAAAGAGATTAAGTACAGAATCTGGGAAAAAGATAACATTTGGAAGATACGAGAAGGAAGGGTATCATCAGAAGATGGATCATATTCTAGCACCTTGTCATAGAGAGATTACTTGTCCAATCCTGAGCTGTATCAACAGATGTTACTTCCTCATGATTGAAGATGAGAGTTGGTTGAGTTTTTTAGGCATTCCCTGCTTGAATATTATGGAAGTATATCATTTGGATAAGGGGTTTATAAGCAGCTGTTCTATGGATAGTAGAAGGTACACAGCTAGAATTCATTAGTGCCTTGGACCGAGTCACAGGCACTGAGAAAGAAAATAGAGCAAATGAGGAAGATCATGAATTTTATAAAAGATTAAAGGAAGAAGAAATGAGGGATTCTGAAACTGGTTATCCATAAAAAGGTGTTAATTCCTTGCATTGTCAAACAATTCGGATACTTGAACATCTATGAGGCTGAAGAAAAAAATGTGTGGTTTAGTAGCATTTGGAGAGTAGCATTTTCACAGGGATAATTGATCTGTAGGGTAGAATAATAAGTAAAGTAATCTGATTATTAATAATTGAATAATCTTAAAAGAAAAGCATGATTGGTTTAAGACACTCTCAGTTTTGACCACATCATGATGATGTTACGATGTTCCTAAGGATGCTTCCAAATAATGGCCTTGGATACTAAGAAAGGTTAAAAGAATTATTTCTTTCTTTTCTTTTTCCCATGAATCATTAGCTCTTTTGCTTTGGGATACTTTTATTTTCCCTCTTAAATTTTAAAGTATGGAGTGTTAGAATTTGGACATTTTAAAGTTTGATTTGCAATCATCTAAACTCCAAATCAACAGAGGTCTCTTTCTAACATTGATTTATGCTCAGAGGGTCATTCATAAACATATTCATTACAGACACACTCCACGAATATTCAATAATACATCAATCACTGAGCTGTTTACGTTAAGAGACACAATTGAAATTGAACAATATAATTCAATAAAATTGCTGGTCTTTTTATTTATTCATCTAAACCCTAGTTGCTCAGTCACTGTAAACAGATTCATTGAAAACAATTCACTTTTCTGTTGTTTTACGATTGATCTTCTCAAACACATGATTAGTCTTAATTCAGACAAAATATTTCATTTCTTTAAGTACATGAAAAGGAATTAGAGCCAGCTGAATGCAATAAGGGATGAGGAAGGAAGACGCTCAATAAAAGGAAATCAAACCTGTTTACAAGTCTGGGATCTAAACACTTGTGAGGTTTGTGGTTTTGGAAACTATATTCATATGTTAGAGGAGAAAATGATGAAGGCTGGATAAACATGAGTTTAAAATGGCTTGGGTCAGATTCTTATTCCTTCAGTACCCTAACTACCACTTTTAAACAAAGTTCCCCTAAATTTCAAAGAGATTCCATTCAGGCAAAGCACTAATGAACACTGGAGGGAGAGAGGAATTCATTTTTTTCCCTGAGACCATCAAGACATATCTTTAATTCAGAAGACAGAAGTTAAAATATGTATGTATTCATAAAAACAATTAACGTATATAGTGATCATGAGATACATCAAATTATCATCTCATGAAAGTGGTAAATCTTGGTTTCCTAAATCTGTTTTTTGTTTCCAGTTCTTCCACTTTGAATATATGATATTGAAAATATGCTAAATCTGGGCCTTGGGCAAATCAGAAGCAGAGATTGGTGAAACATTAGGAAAACATTTTTTTTTCATATTTCAATTTAAAATGTTGTGCTTATTTAGAAGGTAAGGAAAGTTAATAGAAGTGCATTCTGGAATCATAAGGATGGCCATCTGCTAAGCCATTACTATCCTGGAGTTTCAGTGCCCCTTAGGCATATGTATTTATTTATTTACATTTTAAGCTTGATAATCTTTTTCAAAGGAATGCAAATAGCCAGTTAAAACCACAGTATACTGTATGTGCAGTATACATACACGCAGTGTAATGCTCATTGTATATGCAGTCCTTTTGGATCCATGTAACTTCGAGGGATGGTTTCCCCAAAACAATACCAGACTTTATGGGCTCTGAAATTCTGATGACAAAAAGAAAGAAGAAAGAGAGAAAGAGAGAAAGAGAGAAGGAGAGAAAGAAAGAATGAATGAAAGAAAGAGAAAGAAAGCAGGAAAGAAAGAAGAGAAAGAAAGAACGAGAGGCTGAAGGGAACTGGCATTTTAATTCCATGTGGCTGAGCTTTTCAGTTGCATTCAGACACTTCTATTTTTATTTCTTCAAGCTGGGCCCATTTCCAAGCAGGAAGCTGTGGAATGATTACTCTCCCACCCACATTTAGTGCAATCCCCTATAATACTAAGGTTAGGTCAGCCTTTTCCCTGTCCCCTGCATTAAACCTACAAATAGATCAGATTTCATGATAAGGAACAAGTGAAAAAAGACAAAAGATTATAAGTGAAACATTGAACCAGCTTGACTTGAATTAGAATTGAATCAACTGCAAAATCTAATGTTCACATAGGGCTTTGGCCCCAGATCCTGGTTGGTTTCACCCCATAGCATTTAAGTTATTCTTTCTTTTCTTCTTCCTTAAAAAAATTTTTTTTCTCATTGCCTTGCTGTGTTCTGATACATTTAAAAGGATAGCTCTTTGTGTTTTATGCAATGGAAAATTTGCTGTTGAAGTCTTAGCCTTGAAAGGCACTGACTGTATCTAAAAACAGAAAAAAAAAAGAAAAGAAAAGAAAAGCACTCCTTCACCCTGCCTCCCATTGGTTGTTTGGAAACATCTGTTTAACGCCAAGTTTGTACTTCACTGTTATCAGCCCATTTGGTGAGATCAGAATGTGCCTGAATAACTCTGAAGGTTAAAATATGTTGACTGAATTTTCTGCTGCTACCATTCCGGAAGGCCAGCTAATACCATCACTGTCAATAGCAGCCAGGCTCTGGCTCTGTCTTTCTCATGATCGTGAGACATAGTGCAAGTATTCCTGGCTTCTATACATCATAATCCATGCATGGTATGTGTCACATGGAGGATAAGCAAATCAGGATGGCTTGCTCATGGGCCTGACAGATCTGGTCAACTAAGATATGGAATTGTCCTTCCAACACAAAACACCCTATTGCATTGACGTGTCATGATTCAGGGACCAAGTTTTTTATTTTGATCTTCTTTTCCTTTCATGATAAGTGTCTTATTTACAGTATCTATAACATTTGTCTGAGAAAACTAGGGATTGTGATTTTTATATTAGATCTCATAATTATTTTGTAGTCCAAGAATGATGCTCCACTGGTCTTGATTGCTACTTGAGCTGTAGATGTTCTTTCCAGTCCTCATTTACACTGCAACCTACAATCTTTCATAACACAAAACAGAAGAGCCTTTCATTTTTTTAATATTATTTAATCATTCAGTCTTCGTACAGAACTGAATCATGCTGTATTATGATTGTTACCTAGCAATTAGAAAATGCTCACTGGCCAACAAAACTTTTAAATACTACAGAACCCTCTTCCACAAGCTCATGTAAATGATACATTCTTCTTAGCTCAGAAGCATCTTCTAAAAGATGCTAGGTATTAATCTTGCAATTTGTGGTGTGCTTACATGCATGTCCAAATAATGTACAGTGTTTTGTCAGTTATTTACCTAGTTATTTATATGTTTACCTGATTCCTATCATTGAAATACTCAGGGACTTTGACAAGTGTGCTGCGCTAGCAGAAAATAGTGTTTAAAGGAGAAACAATATTCTTTTTCACTTGACTATTTCAATACAGCAACTATTGCAGTTATTCTATGACTTATTGAACAACCATTAGAAGGAAAAAGGAAGAAATAGATCAGCCAATCACTCAAGCCATAGATACAGAATATCTACGCTGTATGGATTTCTCCAAGGTACCATGGGAAACCCAAAAGAAATGAAACTCTTATCCAAAAGGCAAAATAATAAATTAAGGATAAACATAACTTTTCAAGGGCTTGTAACTAATTTTTATTCTTTATTTTATTTTATTTTTGAGAGAGAGAGAGAGAGAGAGAGATAATGCTCAAGCAGGGAAGAAGAACAGGGGGGGAGAGGGGGGGGAGAGAGAGAATCCCAAGTAGGTTCCACACTCAGTGCAGAGCCTGACACAGGGGTTGAACCCACGACCCTGGGATCATGACCTGAGCTGAAATCAAGAGTCTGTTGCTCAACTGACTGAACCACCCAGGCACTCTGATTTTTATTCTTTGTCCCTCAAGTTCCTCCTCTAAACTCACAGCATCCCTTGACCTCAAACAAGTGCTTTTTGGGCAAAAGACCAAGGATCTATGTGGACAATCCTTATTGAACAGAATGGTTATCAGATTTAGTTGATTAGATATGCAATTATTCTGAAGATCAATTATATACCATACCTGGTGGTCACAAAACAGACCAGACTGTGTTCTTGTATGAGTGATATATCTTAGTTTCATTCATCTGTTTTCTCTTTCTAGGTCATTTTCCTTGTATAAATGATATAAATTCAACTTAGTGAACTTGGACTAAGATAGCCATATAAATGTATTTCAGGAAGGTGTCAATACAGCATGACTGGTACAACTGTTTATCTCTAGACTATATTTTAATGTTTGTAATATTTTGACTTAAGGAACAGTTCAAAAATTTTTGTTCATTGGAAAACAATGCCAATATATTTTTTTTACATTATATACAGTTATTTGAACAGCGGTGGTATTAATCCATGAACTCTCTCCCTCAAGCTCATAAAGAAACAGCTGAAAAGAAGGAAATGTCAAGTGGTACCCTTGATTCCCTTTGGGAAAAAGCAGTCTCCTTTGGGGAAAGCTGAGAAGGATTTATTTAGGAAGACTTGAGAATCTTCCTTTCTCCCCAACTCCCTGCCTAAATTCACTTAACTCATTGCAGATGCTGTTTTCATCTTCTGAAGTAACATCCCAAGTTTATAAAAGACTTGGTTTTCTTTGGGGAGATTTTCCCATCTTTAAGGCTTGTTTCCATTCAAGGCTCATTATGATGTTTTAGTATCTACTCTGTTAGTTGGTTCCCTAATGAATTATGATGAGTTCTTTCTAAAATTCTACAGGTTTAGATGTAAAGATGTGGGTGTGTTCTAGGATCTCCACCCAGAGCAATCATTCAAAAACCTCAGGACAGAGCTAAAGTGTGTGCATGTGTGTCTATTTTGGGGAGAAAGGTAAACTGGGAAGAATAGGCTAACATGTACAGTGAGGTCTAGGAACTGTTGTGAAGATAAAACCATGCAATCATGTCCAAAATCCCCAAAATACAAAAATAATCATCTTTGATGATGTACATTATTCCTGAAAAGGATTACTTTGTATTAGACTTTTTTCCCAGAACACTATATGAAAATAAAATTTAAAAAATTTAATTATTTGAAATGTGCATAGAGTACTTTGCATTCAAAGAAATATTGCAACTCTGTGCTCTTAAGTAAGTCAATGAACTTCTCTATTGCAATTTCCTCTGCAAAGCCAGGGGTTGGACTAGGTATTTTAGATTTCTATAACTTCCAATATTGAATGGTTCTGTGGCTAATTTTATGAAACTTATCACATCTTAATTTATCAACTTAGTTACATTTTTGTATATAGGCTTTTCCTAAAATGGTTTCACAATATTGATTTTTTATGCTTCCTTGACATTCAGAGAAGAATTAAAGATAAAGAAGAATGGGCAAGAGGCAGGAATAAGACACAGTTCCTGAAGCCCAAAGAACTAAAAGTTATTGGAGGCAATACAATTTTTGAGGGAGATTTGAGGGAAAATTATTGTATATTTTAGTGTCTTTTATGTCATGTATATTATGTATGATAGTTCCTTAATTTTTACAACAGCTCTGAAGTAAGTATTAACATCCAATTTGTATTGTTTGGTAAATTGTGGCTCAGCAGAGTTCAAGATCCATAGAGTTGGGAAGTAGTCCAGCTAGGGTATTTGGATTTGAGTGACTCCAAAGACTGCGTGCTCTCACCAGATCACAATATGATCTTTGTTTATGAGGGTAGAATAGCAAAAAAAGAAGTGCATCTTGGAGAGTTGAGCAGCATATACAATAAAGAGCTTTTTATCTAGGCTCCCATATAGTTCCAGGATCAATAATACATTTGATTAACCTCTGAATTTTTATTAAACCATTTCTACTCAGAAAAAATTAAAATATATGAGACCATCATGGTGCGAAGAAAGACTTATGAGTGTTGATTCTGTACTATTAAATGATGTTATAATGCTAATCATAATACTAAAATATTGACTAAAGAAATAAGGATCCAAGCCTTGAGCTAAGGCCATCATCTTTTCTCATAACACAGAAATACTTTCACAAGAATGATATGCACATAAAATTTACCCTCTCTAAGAGATTACCTAAGCAATTATTATTATTTTGTAGAAGGTTTGTATTGCACTTCAAATCCATTAATGAATATTGAGGGCTTTGTGTTCGGATCTATGAAATGAAGGTTAGTGAATGCTTATTCTTATAATAACTAAGAAGCTATCAAATATTTATTACTGGATTGAGACAATAAAAAGAGTGAGAAGAAGGAAAAATGAGTGTCTTTAAAGGAAGAAAAATGCAATTAAGTCTTTTTGGGGTATAAGAATTTCCAGAATTATTATAAATAGAAGGGCCTATCTCAGCTTGATTACTTCAAAACAGCTTCCTGCAACCTCCCACCAAGTAGATGAGCAATTAGTATAATCACAGCAATAAGTCAAAGACACTTGCTGTTCAAACTTGTGTTGCAACTCTTCTTTTTGGCATTGCTCCTAGGCTATTCCAATAGCGCGTGCGCACACACACACACGCACACACATGCACATATTTAATAAAACTGTATTTGGTAAAAGGCAAAATGCCTAAGAATGACTTCTTTTTTGTATCAAGGTTAAATAAAGGACACGGAATAAGGAAAGCTGTGCTGAAGAGAACAGTAGCCAAGGCAGGGATATTCTTATACCCCAAACAGTCACGCAGATGGAAGTCTGGCCAACAAAACCATAAAGCATCAACTCTCACTGTGAGTCAATCTGTCAGTGCGAGTACAAGGTGACTCAGGGAAAGATTGTATTTTGTTTTCTGACAAATACTCAGAGGTTCTCATGCATTTATATGTATTGGATATTGTTGGCAAGAAAGAATAAAAACCATCTCACAAATGGGGAGAGTGAACTTTAAACAATTGATTATTTATTTAAAAAAAAGGAGTAAGAGTAATTAAGTGAATTGATATAAGAAATATTCAATAGGTAGATATTAAAACTAACTATTCTGTTTCTCCTTATCAGTTTGAGAGACTGCTATAGTATTCGTATGTCTTCTGCTACGGAACTGATTTAACACAAAAGGAATTGTTTCTAAGAAGCAGTGCAGTAAATTATATTTTGTATTTTGTAATGCCAGTCACATGATCTTTTTGCTTCACTTTTAGAATATCCAGCTTTAAGAGTTGCTTTACATCTCATGTACTTATTAAGTTAATTTTTACTCCAAGTTCCCACGTTATTAGTTTGTCTGGATAGCTGATGCTCCAGTTTTGATTTTTCACTAGTTTGGAAGTTCCTCTGTGGGTGTTTCCAAATGCTTCCTTTCTTTTCTCTCTTATTAAGGAAATTCACAAACACGATGGAAAATGCCAACTTTAACTTTTGATATAGCAAAATGCATTGAATAAGTTGCATCTATTATTACTTTATTTTTATTTTTGGAGAGAGATGGGGGGGGGAGGCAGAGGGAGAGGGAGAGAGAGAATCTAAGCAGACCCCACTCCTCATATGGAGCCTGATGTGGGGCTCCATTTCATGACTCTGAGATCATGACCTGATGCGAAATAAAGAGTTGGATGCTTAAATGACTGAACCACCCAGGCGCCCCTAAGTTGCATCTATAAAAAGATAAATAGCAAGCTCCTTTTGTTATGATTTTTCATTGTGAATATGTATTGTTTTATGATCAAAAGAAATGTGATTTTTCTGGGTAAATCATATATAGGAATCCCAGAAAACACTTCAGTACTTCATGTTCTCAGGGGATAGCATTCTATACCTTGAAACACTTTGCTTACTGAATACATGATTTTAAAAACAGAGATAATTTGTTACGCTGAGAAACATCAAGGCATAAGATAAAAATGGAAAAAAAGGAGAAGGACAGAAGATTGGTTTGCAATAGTGTAAGTTATCCTGAAACTAGATACACAGAAGGAAGAAAACAGCAGGAAAAGAAGAAACTTCAGTCACAGAAATTCAAGATCAAAGATCAATACCTAATGAGAATCTGAATCCGTTAGCCAAGAATAATTGCAAATCTTGACATCATACTTAAGAGGCACAAAAGGAAAAGAATATAAATGTTTAAATGTATAATTTACCATAGATGCCACACCACGATGGTACAGCTGACTGAGAGAATGCTATTGTATCAATATAAATGCATTATCATTTAACCTTTAAAGGCAAATGATTGATAATCTTGTGAAATTTGGCTTAAATTTGAAGAATATCTTTGTTTCTAGTAATGTAGGTGCTATGCGCTCAATTATGCTGAACCTCTAACCTCTAGTACTTCAGAATGTAACTTTATTTGAGGATAAGGTCTTTAAAGAGGTAATTACATTAAAATGAGGTCAATAGAGTGGACCCAAACCCAATATAACTGGTGTCCTTATACAAAAAGGAAACCTGGACTTTACATGCACGCAGTAAGACCATATGAAGGCAGAGGGAGAAGATGGCCAAGAAGAAAGACCTTAGAAGAAACCAGCCTTGCTGACACTTTGCTCTTGGTCTTCTAGCCTCCAAAACTGTGAGAAAATTAATGTTTGTTATCTAAAGCACCCAGTTTGTGGTACTTTGTTATGCCATCTATAGACAACTAATATACTGGGTCAGAATTTTATCCAAAGGACATTAGAAGGAATGTCTACGGAACATGAAAAACTGATGATTCCTTTGAAGGACCTAAAGGATCTCTTAAATTTGTTCTTACCCAAGTGCTTTGGTGGTCTAGAAGCTTCATGAGGGTCCTCATTGGTTTTTCTTCCAATCATGGAGATGAATAATAATTACCCACTGGACAAAAATTGAAAAATCACACAGCCTTATATGAGGGTGTATGTGTGAGCGTGTGTGTGTGTGTGTGTGTGTGTGTGTGCAGAACTCTGTAGTGAGGAATGTTTTGTGATTGACCAGTGATGTCAATCTTGGATGAGGGCTAGGAAGTGCCCGTGCATATTCACATGGTTCCTTAGAATTAAATCATAAGTTTTCTTAATCAAAATATCTTTTGGGTGTGAATCAGATGGCTAGTGGTTCATTACTCTGATCATCTTGGACTTAGGATTATTTCATTTAACTTCTTCATTATTTACTTGATCAAATAATTTATTTATAAATGGAAATTATAAGGCAAATTAAAAAATATAAAGTATTGAAGACTATTTACATTTTTTGGAGTGAGTAAGGAGGACTCCTGTAGTTACTGCTTTCTAGTAGATGAGTTCCTTCAACAAAATGATAAAGCAGATATAGCTACTACTTAGCATAACTACCTAAAGAGTTAATGTCCATGTTTTACAGAATTTAGACCTTCACAGAGTCATTTGATATTTCATAAACATCAAAATTTTGTGGTTATTACAGTAATCATCTTCTCTGGAGCCCAAGGGAGGGAGAATAGTAGTATATTTCCCTGTCAATTTCCACATATTACCTGCATTCTCAGAGGTTATAGGATTCTTCCCTCTTGGCTTTTGGAAATATGATGTAAAGACATGTCACTCTTCTCTTTTTTTTATTTTGATAGCCTTCAGTGACTGGAGTTAACACAGCTAAGATCAAGCCCCAAGAGGCTTCAATTCTCTCAGTGAGGAAAAAAGCTTTGAATCTAAAGCTTTTTTCTATCCAGGTCTTCCTGAGAGTTATTCCTATTCTCTTTTGGCAGAGAACCTGAAGAATCAAATGCAATTCTCCTTGCACGCACGGTGTCTGCCTTGATGCTGACCAGCAAAGTTTGCTCAGCTACTGTTAGAGCAATTTTTTGAGAGGAGGAAGGAAGCTGCATAATTGGATTAATTTCAAGGCATCATTTTTAGGAGGATGCTCAGTTCAATTTACAACCATGTCCCTTTCCAGGTAAAACCCTCTTCCTTTGCCAATTGTTGGTTAATCAATAGTCTTAGTACCACTGTCCAAATCTCTACAATATTCAGTGTTATTTTAAACATTGAATCTGCAACAGGAGGCCTATTATTCTGTTGAATATTCTGAAATTAGAGACATGAAGATAAGGAAACAATTCAGAGATGGGTCAAGAAATATAAAGTATCAAGGAAACTATTTCCACAAATTCACTTCTGCATTATTTCATTTTTCTAAATTTAGTTTTTCTTGTTTTTGAAAACTGAACTAAATACACTTGCTACTTTTTAAGCATGGATTTTTTTCCCTACCCTAAGGTTATTAGTCACAAATTAATTTTCCTTTCCTTCTGTGTATCTTTTAACTGTTTTCAGTGGCTCTTTGAGATAGTTATTCTTGTCCTTATTTTACAGATGTGATACTAGAGCAGAAAATGGTAAGGTAATTTACTCACAGTTTCCCAGAAATCTATACTATGTCAACTTGAAATTACAAATCATAGTGCATGCTGGGGCATATATTGGGCTTCCCTTTGATTAATAGGCCAGAGGCTGAGCTTGATGACCTCTCGAGGAGGCTTTCAACTCTGTAATACTAGAATCTTAATTCTGATGAATGGTCTTGATGGTAACTAGAACCAATCTATTCCTTTACACTCTGGTTCAAAATTTAAGACAAGGCACTCACTCATACAAAATGATATTTTTCTTCCCTATTAATTTGTAGATAAGGAAATCCACTTCCGCCAAACATTATTACATCCTGATTTATTTGTGAGTGTGTGTGTCGGTAGAGGGACCGACCTCATTCACACATTTGTTTGGAAATTCTACAGAGATTTTGAATTGGGAGAGAGACACAGTGGAAAGTTTGGTTTTAGTTAAGTGCATGACATGTTTGTACTGGACAATGTAGCATAGGTTTTCCTAAATTTCTGGTTTGGGCATGAGCTGACTACACTCACAAAATAAGCTGAAGATATTCTGATTTTTCACCAAGAATAATTAAACAAGATGCACGTTTCCCAGCAGATCTATGTGACTAAGGTGAAAATTTTATTTTTGAATTCATAAATTGATTTTGTGTAGTCTTTTTTGTTGGGTTAATTTTTATTTTAGTTCCAATACTTAGATTCTTCGTGCTTAGAAATAACAGTAATCTTATCTAGCTGTGATTTTATAAGAAGAGCAAATACTTAACTTTTTCTTCATTCTTTTTATTGAACTCTAAAATGACAGGCATAAAATAAAGACAGAACTTTCCCTGAGTGGAAATATGATAACAGTTATTGGGTGTTAACTTCTCCAGAGCACAAGGTTGTCTTTCCTATGGGAAGTATGTTAATCTCTCTAGAGACTGTGCTGGAGAATTAAAGTAAAGGTGGGGAATGGGCTGATGAGTTGGAACTTGGAAGAGGTCCAATTTTTTGTTCCTTTCACTTTTGCTCATCTGATGAAAGTTTGTAATGTAGAGTTTCATCTTCAACACTTGGAGGAATATGGTGCCTTGATTTGGTAGCTGAAGTGCTCTCATAGGAGTTCCATATTATCATTGTTCCACAACCAAGAAAAAAAGTAGGAGATACCATTAAAAAGCAAAGGCTTACAACAGTAAATCTCAGTGAAAAGCTAGAAATATTATTTTGGTGTTTTTAGAAATTAAAGTATATTTGAAACTTTTTGATGCCTTGTAGTAAAATATGACCAAAACTGATGGAAAAATAAAGTGCAAATTTTCCTAATGATAGCTCATACTCCACAACTTTATTCTACAATGATGAATAAAGACAAAGTTTTTGGATATCATAGACCACTCTTTTATTTGATGTTCAGTTAGAAAAAGGACATCGTTTTCTCAAATCGTCCCCAGATTTAAAAAATTGATGTTGTCTCTTTTAGATTTCAATATTTAATGATCTTTGTTTTAAAGTTAAAAGCGTAATTTGATATGAAATGGTACAAATGTTTAACAGAAGATTTTTGTCTTGTATTTAAAAGGTGTTTTCACAGGGATGCTTGTTGATTCTGTTGGTAGAACATGTAACAATTGATCTTGGGGTTTCAATTTCAAACCCCACGTTGGGTATAGATACTACTTAAAAGTTATAAATAAATAAATAAATAACAATATTAATAACAACAACAATAAATAAATAACAATATCAACAACAATAAATAACAATAACGATATCAATTATTTATTAATAACAATAAATAATATTGTTAGTTTTGCAAACAGACAAATACATCTCTCTGGATATTTTGAAGTGATTTGCATATATGGCTAAAAACTTACATATGTAATATAATTGGTAAAACCCTTAAGTTTTTTTCATTTTATTTATTTTAGAAGGAGAGATCATGCAAACAGGAGAGCAGGGCAGAGGGAGAGAGAGAGAGAATCACAAGCAGGCTTCATGCTTAGTACAAAGCCTGATGCGAGGCTCAATTCCATGACCATTAGATCATGATCTGAGTCAGACGTTGAACTGAATGAGCCACCCAGGTGCCCCAAAATCAATAGAACCTTTAAAGACTAGTCTGAAAAGCAAAACCTTATATAAATAGTAAGCTGTTCCCTTAATAACATTCATTATGCTTATTTCTAATAAATAGTTTTTTTCTTTGCATCAAGTGTAGGAAATCAAGTACAATTTAAGTTACATTACACTGAATGGGTTAAGCATAGGACATAAAGAACCTGAGGTTTTAAATATAATTCAATGTTTTCCTTGAATATTGTAATTAATTAGTATCTAATGTGTTCTTTTGGTCATAGCATTTAGTCCTACATTTTATTATTCTGAACAAGTCTGCATTTTTGACTTGCCTTCAGAAAAGAACTAAATCCTTGAAATGACCAACAACCTAGATTCAGATGGGAAAAAATATTTGCAGTTATTATAAAAAGAGGTCCCAAATTCCATTAAAATGCATGTGGGCCATCAGATTTATGCTCAGGAATAGGAAATACTACAACCATTAAAAACAAAGCATTTTTATAATTGTTTAATTTCAAATACATGTAAATCATATTTGAATCTAACAATAAAATGTAGATTATATTCAAAAATCATGTAAATCTTTGTCTTTCAAGTTCATATAATATTATAGAAAACTCAGGTATTTTTCCCCCTATAGATTCATTACCCTGTAGGTTTCAGTTAGTTAAGATTGAACAGGGATTCAGGGAAAAATTTCCTTTTTAAATCATAGAAGATACCTGAATATGCTCATAAACTTTGATAGATATTCCAGTAGAAGAATAATGAGGCCCAAAACTGATGAAATAAGTTCATAGTCCTGGAGGAGAAAAAACAATGGAGACAAGGGGGATGGATATTAAAATTGTATTATCTGCAACTGGATAAGGAAGGCAAATTTGGAAATTTGCTTTTTAAGTGCTATGAACACATTGTACCTCTAATACAATCTTGGGGCATGCCCAATTACCCTTTTTTGTGTGATGTTTATAGACATGTATAAGCGGTGAAATGGATCTGGGAGTTTGAATAGCTTTGTGTATATTAATCTTTGAGTTTATTCTTCCTCATTTCTTTGTCCATGACTTTTCTCTTTAGACATTAACCCAGTAGAATTAGAAATTAGAAGGAAAGGGGAGCCTGATTATCTCACTATATTGAGCATCTGACTCTTGATTTCAGCTCAGGTCAAGATCTCATGGTTGTGAGATTGAGTCCCACATCTTGCTTTACTGGGCATGGAACTTGCATAGGATTCTCTCTCTCCCTCTCCCTCTGCCCTTCCCCTGCTCTCTCTAGCACATGCTCTTGTGCTCTCTCTCTCTCTCAAAAAAAAAAAAAATGGAAAGAAAAGGAAGGAAGGAAGGAAGGAAGGAAGGAAGGAAGGAAGGAAGGAATTAGCAAGAAAGCAAAGAGCAAGTATCAATTATTATTCTGTTAGTTGATTGTTTTTCTCTTTTGTTTTCAAACTTACAAGTAGGTTTCTGAAATACTCATCAGAAATCATTGGAAGCAGAGGGGAGAAAAGCCTTTATTGAGTTGCCGTAGAACAGCAATTGTTGCTAGAAACAGAAACTACTCAGAGAAAAGGGCCTATACCTCAGACCATCTATTGTCTTTTAAGAGAGCACCTTGTCATGATGGTGCTGTGGGGCTGCACTGGCTCCTCTTGTCATAGCTGGGAGGAGTTGCCAATAGGATCTCTTTGAGCACTGCTTGTTTAGTCATCTCACAATCCTGATGGGTGCTTGTGTCCCAAGATTTTGTAAACTCTGTTTGTACTTTCCCATTTCCATTGTGTAGCCTTGCACACTTACATATTCCCCACCTACAGAAGTGGGGTCCTTGATAGCCAAAGTGCACACTTGCTGTCTAAGAGTTTAGAAAATTGTCACCATTTAGACATTACACAGTTTTACACTGGGGATACATTTAGTGCCCTTTGGAAAAGAAATATAAAATGGCAAGACTTTATGTTTAGGTAGTACCTTACAATTCTCAAAGCCCTTTTATATCTTCCTCAGTGTTCCAATTACAGTAAGTGGTATTACCAAGGTTGCAGGTTGACTTTTTGAGGCACGAAGTTATAGAGTTTAGAGAGCTTTCTATAAGAAAAATAATAAAAAAGTTATAATTTCAAAATATATAACAAAGTTACTTTCCTTAAAAGGAGAAGTTACACAAAATTATGAAATTTAAAAGGTTGAAAATATGACAAAATCATAATATCTATAGAAGTAACTTAGTATTTTTAAGAGTCAGTTGCTCATAGGGTGCTAGGGTGGCTCAGTTGGTTGAGTGTCCAATTCTTTTGTTTTTAATTTTTTTTATGTTTTATTTATTTGAGAGAGAGAGAGAGACAGTGTGAGCAGGGGAGGGTCAGAGAGAGAGGGAGACACAAAATCTGAAGACAGGCTCCAGGCTCTGAGCTAGCTGTCAGCATAGAGCCTGACAGGGCCTGAACCCAAGAACCGCGAGATCATGACCTGAGCTGAAGTCAGTCGCTTAACCAACTGAGCCACCCAGGTGTCCCAAGCGTCCGACTCTTGATTTCAGCTCAGGTCATGATCCCAGGGTTGTGGGATCGAGCCCTGCATCGGGCTCCATGCTAAGCATAGAGTCTGCTTAAGATTCTCTCTCTCTTTCTTTCTTTCTTTCTCTCTCTCTCTCTTTCATTCTTCCTTCCTTCCTGTCTTTTCTTTCTTTCTTTCTTTCTTTCTTTCTTTCTTTCTTTCTTTCTTTCTTTCTTTCTTTCTTTCTTTCTTGTTCTCCTTCTGCCCCTTCCCCATGCTTGTGCTCTCTCTCTCTCTCTCTAAAACAAAATTACAAAAAATGAAAGCTTTAAGAATCAGCTGTCCAATGACATCTTCATATATTTTTTGCCATATATTTTTTAGTATTTATGCATATGACAATAGCCTATGGTGTTTCCTAGACAGACAATAGAAAGATAATTTATTCTTTTTTCTAGCATGGTTAATCCTTTCTTTTAAAATTAAAATTTAAAAATTTAAATAAAATGTAAATTAAATTCAACAATAAGAAAACAAATAACCTGATCTCAAAAAATGGGCTAAACACCTTAACAGATAACCCACCAAAGAAGACACATGGATAGTAAACAAGAATCTGAAAAGATGTTCTACATCTTATGTCATTAGGGAGATGGAAATTAAAATAACAATGATACCACTGTACACCTGTTGCAGTGACCAAAACTCAGAGCAGTGACAACACCAAATTCTGGAGAGGATGTGGAACAACAGGGACTCTCACTGATTCCTGTTGGAAATGCAAAATGGCACAACCACTTTGGGAGACAGTTTGGTGGTTTCTTACAATACCAAACATACTCTTACCATGTGATCTAGCAATCACATTCCTTGGTATTTATCCAAAGGACTTGAAAACCTATGTCCACACAAAAACCTCCATATGGATATTTAAAGCAACATTTTTCATAATTGCCAAAACTTGGAAGCAACCAGTATTTCCTTCAGCAGATGAATGGGTAAATAAATTGTAGTACATCTAGACAATTGAATAAAACTGAATATTATTCAGTGATAAAAAGAAATGAGCTATCACACAATGAAAATACATGAAAGAAACCTAAATGCATACTACTAAGTAATTGAAGCTAATTAGAAAAGGCTATATACTATGTGATTTCAACTATATGACATTCTGAAAAAGGCAAAGCCATGGAGACAGTAAAAAGATCAGTGGGTTCCAGGCTTTGGGGGGGTCAAGAGATCAAAGAGTGGGGCGGGGAGAGGATAAACAGGCAGAGCACAGAGAATTTTTATGGCAGTGAAAATACTGTGTATGATATTATAATGGTGGATACATGCCATTAGACACTTGCCCATACCCATAGAATTTACAACACCCAAGAGTGAAATTTAATGTAAACTATAGGCTTCATGGGATAATAATATCAATGTAAATTAATCAATTGTACACATATGTTACCCTGGCAAGTCGTGTAGATAGTTGGGAGGGGTTTATGCATGTGTGGGGGGCAGGTGTTCATAGGAAATCTGTAATTTTTTCTCAATTTTGCTATGAACCTAAAACTGCTCTAAAAGAATTAAAGTTTTATAAAATTACTCTAGTTCTAAAACTTTAAAAAAGTAAATTAAAAATAAATTTAAATTCTTGATAGTTTAGAAAATTTTATTCCAGCTTCACACGCATTATTAATAATGTCATTAGGAATTTTTTTGAGACAGAGAGAGAGAGAGAGAGAGAGAGAGAGTGCTCACATGCGACCAGGAAGAGAGAGAGAGAGAGAGCGCTCACATGCGACCAGGGTTGGGAAGCAAAGGGAGAGGGAGAGAGAGAATCCTAAGCAGTCTCCATACTCAGTGCAAAGCCTGACAAGGGGCTCAATCTCATGACCCTGAGCTGAAATCAAGAGTTGGATGCTTAACTGACTGACTAGGCACCCCCTGTGAATTTAAAAGCTGTGGTCATGTTTAGAAACTGTGATCATGTAAAGAAAACTTATAAGGCTTTTCTCAAATACGACTCTTTGCAAATATACTTGCTTTGTATTTCTGATATAGATTTGTGCCTTACAGAATTTCCAATAAATTGCATTGTGTGCAGTTCTCATCAAAAAAGAAAAAAAATGGTATATTTATAATTTTACGCAACATTTTCAAGAACTTCCATTTTGATCTGACAATAAATTTTGAATTTTATACAACTAGTGCTTGGAAGGATTTCTCCCAGTCCTTCCAGCTCTGTAGATTTTAGCATTGTTTTTCTTCCAATGCTTACATAGTTCGGATGCCAGACACCACAGGACACATTCATTGGACAGTAGCATCTCTGGCCCTGAACATTGATTAGTATCATGATGGCAGGAGAGTCAATGGGTGGCAGGAGTTTTCCTGGAGCCCAGTGCTGCATCCACATAGAAAGAAAGTAATCACCTAATGATATGTTGAAATGGTTGTAAGCCACATAGGTATATTCTGCTGAAACCAAATGACATTATCCTTTTATCAGTTATATACTACTGTGTAAAAAACACCCCATAAAATAGTGGCTTAATTCAGCAACGTTTTCATTGTTGCAATTCTGTGGGTCGGATATTTGGGGCTTAGTAGGGATGGCTTGTCTCTGCTCCATGTGATGTTTATCTGAAGTGGTTTGACTGACACTAAGAGACCAAAGGTGATTTTACTCTTGATATCAGGAGCTTTGTGGCAACTGCCAATCTGAAGCACCTTGATTTTCCTTTATGTGGTTTCTGTCTCCATATGATACCTTATTCACTATGGTCTTTCTTTCCACATGGCCTCAATATGGGTTCCAAGATTGAAAGCAGAGCTGTAAATCTTCTCAAAATAGGGCTTGAAGATTTCACTTCTGCAACCTTCTACTGGTGAAAGCAAGTCACAGGACCAGCTCGTTTCAGGGGAGTGAGGGGAAATAACTCCAGTTCTTGAAGGAAAGAGCAGTACAGTCACATTGCAAAGAGGTCTGCACAAAGGGAGAAGTGATTAATTGGGGCTCATGTTTAACAATCCACTACAATTCTCTAGTTCAACTTCCTTTTGGTTGGATTCCAAAGATGTGGTGTGACCAACAGTGAGGAGCCAGTCGTTTTAAACAATCACAGTTAATATACATTAGTTTTGGAAAGTATAAAGAATATATGATCGTGTGAATGCACTTCTTGGGCCTAGACCAGAGCCTCAGAAGTTTGGAAAGGTCTTGTGCGAGTGAGGAGCCCCGAGGCCTTAACCTCATGAGCATCAGTGCCTCTAGGCTTTGGTATCCACTTTTGACCAAGCCAAGACTGATAGCGTCTCTTTCTCTCCTATCTCATATCTAATTAATCTGCAAACACTATTGACTCAACAGTTAAAAACATACCACAAATTCAACAAATTCTAAAGGATTTTATTACTAATACATTAATCCAAGACATCAGCGTCTTTTGCTGGGACCCTTACTGTAGACTCCCATCAAATCCCTCAATCTGATTCTTATTATTTGCACAGTAGTCAGAATGAATTTTTTCAAAGGTAAATTGACTCATATGGACTTTTTTGTTTTTATTAATTTTATTAACTTCGAACACGTTGAAACATATTTGAAAGCTACACTGTACTGGTCTGTCACTGGCTACCTCTATAATGTGATTTTCTACTAGTTTCCTTCTTCCTTTCTTTCTTTCTTCCTTTCTTCCTCCTTCCCTCCCTCCCTCCCTTCCATCTTTCTTTCTTTCTTTCTTTCTTTCTTTCTTTCTTTCTTTCTTTCTTTCTGTCTGTCTCTCTCATTCTCTATTTTTCTCTCTCTTACTCTGCTCCAACTTTATTTTCTTTACCACTACTAGATTATAAATAAGATTCTTGACAATAGAGATTTTTATTCCTTACCTTATCCCCTGCACCCTTCCTGGCACGAAGTTGTATGATATAATAAATAAAATAATTTGTTTAAATTTATTAAATAAATGGCTTTTATATAATTTAATTTTAATAATAAGATTTTTAAGGTATGTATTATCATTATTGCTTTTGACAGAGAAGATTCTAAGAAGTGAAATTACCAAAGTCATCTCAAGTGTATGGCAAAACTAGGGTTGGGACATTGGGTTAATGCTCTTTCTACTAAACATTTGCAAACATAATTTTAAGGCTTATTTTTTTTTTGATGTTTTATTTTTAAGTAACCACCACATATAACATGGGGATCAAACTTACAACTACAAGATTAAGAGTTGCACATTCTACCGACTGAGTCATCCTCTTAAGGCTATGTTTTAATAAGAGATAAACTTAACCCATTTTCTTACTGTTGGAGAGAGTACCATGAGCACATGAAGGTTAGCTTTATTTCTAAATCCATTTCAATGTTTTCGTTTATAATTATTAGCAAAATATAAAGGAATACTCATAGGAACTTACGTTTGGCCTCATGTTGTGTTTTTTAACTTTTGGTAGAAAATATTTAGGTATGAATTCTACTCCACACCCATTGTTATCACAAAGCTAATGGCACAATTCAAAAATAATTTTTTTTCTTAGATGATTCACCCCCAGAAATTGTATTGAGTGTTATTTATGAAGTTCCAGAAAAGAAATCACAATCTTTTAGGAAGCCGATATCTCTTTTTTATTTGATGTACAAGGCACAGGACTTGGAGTTTATACTTAGCAACCAAGAATGATACTAACAGACCTTCCAGATTAACTTATTGTGTTGGGTATCACCTTCTAAAGTGGTATTGTAGTGGCCATTTAGAAATAGAGTTGGTAGGGAAATGTGGATGGAAAGAGTGGGAAAAAAGGAGAGAGAGCTTAAGAATGACCATGCCGTAAGCATCCTGGTTGTAGTGCTGATTATGCTCAATGTCAGTTTTTCTCTCTGTTGGATATGGATGGTGAAGTTTTTCAGCTATCCTGGGGAGTTAGAGCATAGATTAAAGCAAGCTGCCTCAGGCTCCAGGCAGGGGGAACCAAAACAAGAACTAATTTCTTTGCTTTGAAAAAAGATACAATAAGTAAATAAGTAGTAGGTTTAATAAAGAACTGATGAAAGCTTTAAAATATTTTTGCGAAGATGTCTAACCATACATCAGTCCTATCCTCAAGATACATTTATATCGTGAGTCAAATTGTCTCTAGAGATCTATTAGATATGCTGACTAATTCCTTAATAAGCTTTGAAAATTAGCTTATTCCCTAATAAGTCCTTAAAAAATGAGCAACCAGCATATTTATCAGGTAAGGGGTGCATGCTGGGTAAACACTATATGTATATTATTTACTTAGAATATTGCTCTGATCTTTTATGAATACTGTCTGATGTCTGGGGAAAGAAATACATATTTCTCTTCTTTTTTATGTTTCTTAAGCCAAAAGCAGGATTTCTACTTCCATTAAAGATTTAATAAATTCAAAAATAAGGAAATTGCATGTAAAAAAAAGCTAACTTTCTCTTTAGGCCTTCCACATTAAAATAACATTAAAAAGGATGAAAACAAAGCAAATTTAATTTGTTTTCCTGCTTTCTCACTTCTTTATTCATACTATTCTGTCTTCTATTAATTTTCACCAGAGCCAGATCGTGTTTTCTCTTAACTCTCAAATTCCCTCACTTTTGTTGGTTTAAGCGATACCCACAGGGGACATTTTTCAAAGTGGTATGCTAGGATTTAGCTGTGGGAGGCCCATTAATACACCACATAGAATTTTACTCCCCATAATGACATTTAAAGAGAGCTATTTGTTTTGACTGTGTTCTTTGTGTAGGCCTGAAGGTTACCATAGTAAAACCCCTTTGGCAAATGTGCAGTCAGAAATTTCTGGGTTAGAGTGGTAGGGGGTAAGGAAGAGGACAATTCCAAAATATTTCATGAGCAAAATCCTGATGAAAGGGAGAGTCTCTGGGGTCTGGTTTGTTCTGATTTCCTTCTCTGAGAAACAAGAGCAAATGACTCTCGATTCCTGCTCCCTCTCCCCTCACCCTGTACCTCAAAAGGCTCCACATTTTAAACTTTCTGATTCTTCCTATAAAATAGATTTTATGATGTTATCAGGTCACTTTTTGTTGATGAATATTTAGTTTCATGGATGTAATTACAAATGATGATGCCGCCAAAGCTTCAGAGGTGGTGAACAGGGAAAGGCTTTGAAGTCAGATGGGTCTTCATTTAAGTCCTTTAATCTGCTACTACTGATCAGCTGAGTAAACTCGGATTAGTCACTTAACTTCTCTGATGTTCATTTTCCCTCATCTGTAAAAATGGAATGATACTACACATTCTAGCAGAGTTCTCATGAAAACTGCTAACGATGAAGAGAAATTTCCCAGCACGATTCTTCGGCCAGGGTAAGCACAGATAAATGCTAGCATCCCATCTCTTTTTAAATTTGTTATCATTTTGGATAAAATAAACAAAAAGAAATGTGCATTCTCTTTTATTATAGCAATTTTTTTGTAAAGTCCTATAAAGAAAGGAAAACAATGACCATCATGGTTGCTGAAGATATGCAGCTAGGCAAGTTTCGTTTGACCCTGCTCTATCTGTTTTGTCTGAATTCTATCAGATACATCCAAATAATGTAACATCCTCTTCCATTGTGGCTGAATGTTCACATTATGTCTTGATGATTCATGCATTTGAAGGGAAATTGAATTAACCAAGGAGAGAAATAAAAAATTTAAGAATAAGTTTAACAAGATCAATTCTTTTATAATTGGACCGCTTGCTCTCAGCCTTGAAAAATAGCATTTAAAAAGGTGTTCATGGTCTGTGACTATCATTTGTAAAGTGAAAACTAAGTTTCTTGCCCAAAGGCTCAGCTGGAAATGGTGTCTTTGAAAAGACTTTTTTATTTAAAGAATCCTACAGCATCTGTAGAGCGTGTTTTCCCCTAGATTATTATTCTTTTCACTACCCTCCTTTAAACAGAGTATGAGAAATTATCATACACTCAACTCCTGGTCCTTTGCCTTGTCTTTATCAAAACAGTATTACTTTTTTTAAAAAAATTTTTATATTTATTTATTATTGAGACAGAGAGAAACAGAGCATGAGTAGGGGAGGGGCAGAGAGAGAGGGAGACAGAATCTGAAGCAGGCTCCAAGCTCTGAGCTGTCAGCACAGAGCCTGACGCGGGGCTCGAACCCACAAACTGTGAGATCATGACCTGAGCCGAACTCGGACGCTTAACCAACTGAGCCACCCAGGCACCCCAAAACAGTATTACTTTTAATCCTGCAAATTGGCATAGTGTGCTGTAGCTTTTTAGAGTTTGACAAGCTTTATACTACTTGCTAGCTATGTGATTTTAGCCCAATCATGTAACATTTGTCAGCCTCAGTTTATTCATCTGTTTGATGAAAATAATAATTCATATGTTTTTGTAAAGCATTAATGGGTTAAATATTTATTGAAATTTTCCTATGGGTTGGGGTGGGAGGCAGGTTCCAAAGATGGTCACCAATGAAGATGGTGTCCTGAAACAGACACCTCTGTGTATTCCCCTCTCATACAGAATATGGTCTGCCTTTGCAATGCACTTTGACACAATTGATATTTTTTTAATGCTTTATTTATTTTTGAGAGAGAGAGAGAGAGCAGGGAAGGGGCAGAGAGAGATGGAGACACAGAATCTGAAGCAGGCTCCAGACTCCAAGCTGTCATCACAGAGCCCGATGCCGGGCTCAAACCCATGAACTGTGAGACCATGACCTGAAGCTTAACCAACTGAGCCACCCAGATGTCCCTGACACAACTGATATTTTAAATGGAGAATGGGAGTTAAAGGAATATTTTAGGAAAGATAAAGACCATCAGCAAAAGCTACTAAGGTAAATGTGAAAAGGCTGAAAAGATAATATGACCAACTGACAAGAGAAGAAAAAGTATGCTGGAAAAAGAGAGAAATCAGATTTAACAGGCAATAAAGCAGGAGTGACACTTTGCTGGATCTAGGTCTAAACCTTAAGAAGACCTGAAAGCATTAGCTTTTGTACTTTTAGGAGTCTTGAGCTGCCATGTGAAAAGTCTGGCTACCCTGCTAGAGAGAACATGTGTAGAAATAACAGGAAGAGGTCACAGGGAGAAGGAGAGAGAGAGAGAGAGGCTAAACCATCCCAATAGTTGTCCTAATGTTCCAGCTGAGACTTCCAACCTTTTCTACCAGTGTCTCGATTTGTGAACCTCATCTGACACCTGACTGCAGTTTCAGTTATAGACTCCAAGCAAGACCAGCAGAGAAATCATAGAGCTGGGTACCCGTGAACTCACACACTCACGAGAAATAATAAAGTGGCTATTGTCTTAATTGACTAAGTTTTGTAAGAGTTTGCTATTTGGCAGGTAGTAGATAACTGAAATAGCTGGCTAGTTGGCATCTATTTATTCTTTTCATTGCTTCTTTTCCGTATTCTTCATGTATTCCCCAGTTTAGTCCTTGGTTGTCTTTTTTTCCCCCCTCCAATATACTCTCTGTGGACAGCTAGCTTGGACAACTAGCTTATTATCACAGCTTTAAGGACTCTGTTCATGACTGTAATCTATTTCTCTAATCATGCCTTTCATCTATTTTATGGAACTCTACCTCCATCAGCTTAATGAATGCTTCTTTTCCTTAAACTCTTTACGATAATCATAATAGTCTTCTATTTAAGGATTTCCATCATTATCCATTTAAATTTCAATGCTCTACACATTCTGTTGACATTTAGTATCAAATCTTATTTCTTTTGCTTCCCAGCCAGCATGTTTTTTGTTCTCTTGACAGTCAATCTACTCACTAGCCCATAAGCAAGAATTGCTTTTGCGTCTTTGCTGATGGTGTTACTTTTTCTGAGATGTCCTCAAAATTTCCTTCCATTTTTCAGAATATTTATTAATCCTTCAGTTTTTAACATGAGTCCCTTACCTTATGTGACTTTTTCTTAACTTCTCTTTCGTTGCTTTACTTCATCTTTGTTTCTACAGGATTGATCACATTATTTATGTCTCTTCATATACTATCTTACATGTTGGTTAATGGGTATTTGTTAATGGCTAGAAATCATTTTAGATGTAGGTTTGTATTGAAGATGTTCTTTCTCGGCATTTCACTCTACGGTCCAGTTCATGAGCAGAATATCAAGATTTAAGAAGACATTTAGAAATTAGACATTTTCTTGGTATCATATGGCTCATGTATAGAGTGCAAGAAATCAGAGGGCAGGGGAAGGTGAAGATTGTGAAAAGAGTTCTATGCCAGGCAAAATGCTTTATATTTACCCTGTAGATGGTAGGGGACCAGGAAAAAATTTTATCAGGAGAGTGAAAGCCACTGGTTTATATATTCATAAAATAAATTTGCTGCTGTCAAGAGAACAGCATGAACAGTTGTGATTTGGGGATAAGGATGTGGAGTTTGTGGGATGAGTGAAGATACTAGCACAGTTATTAAGTCAGATGAGAGATGATAAAAACCTGAATAAGAACCAAGGACACTTATTAGAGGTCTTTGGGGAGAAGATTTTCAGAATGCAGTTACTAATCAGATGAAGGAGAAAGAATGAATTGACTCCCATATTTCTAACTTAGGTAATAGTTGAACCTAGCGCAAGATGGAGAATGCTTAATGTAAATCAAGCAAATGGGGGAGGGGTGGAGGGATGGTCATTTTTTTTCATATGTCTTAAACTTAAATTCTCTGTTGGATATGTAAATGGAAATATTCAGAGGGTTATGGAAACATAGGCTCAAAACAGAAGAGAGTTTTGACTGAAGAATGTAGATTTCTGGAACATTACCATATGAGGGATAATAGAAATCTTGAGAATTAATGAAATCTCTCACAGAGAGTTCCAGTTGAAAATTGAAGACCATAAAACCAATAAGATCTGAAGATAGAGGAAGAAGAAAAACATTTAAGGTAGGAGCAGATACTTCGAAGAAGGTGTCATTGATCAAGAGTTCCATGCCCACGGGGAGCCCGAGTAAGATAATACCTAAAATACAATGAATTTAGTTTGACTGTCTGGGAATTTTCTTGAAGGTACATTGTTTTAGTGTAGGCTGAAGGTGGGAACTGCAAGGGCTTGAGAGTGAATGGGGAGTGAAGAAGTACAGAATCGCTGGAAGGAAATGAAGGCAGATTAGTCACAGAGGCAAATGTAACACAGCAGGACTTCTGTTTAATTATTTACTTATTTTAAGACATTTTAGTACATGCAGTAGGGAAAGAACCTTGTGGGAAAAAAGAAAAGCTAAAAATATGACAGCCCATGCACTTGAGCAAGAGAAGAGAGGGAGAGAGAGATGCAGAGAAGACAAAAGAGTTCTGTAGGAAAGTTTCTAATTTCTAAAATTGGGTCCAAATTCATTTTTATATAACTTGCTTTTAAAATTCATTGCATTTGAATTATAATCAACACTGATCATTTCCTTTAATATTTGCTATATAAAGAAAATTGTTCTATTATACAATCTGTATTTTAGCCAAAAAGAAGTTTCCTTTTAAAATATTTCTTTGTTTTTCATTAGATCAAGGAACACAAGCTTCAGAGAGAACTTTATTTCACTGTTTGATTTTTTTACATCTACATGAGATTGAAATTAGAATGGTATATTTATTGGCCATGAGTATAGGTATACAACTATCTTAGAATGTAGTTATCACATAACTTTAGTTTTTATAATGTTAATTTGTCCCTCTAAAAAGCCCTTAAGTGGTACATTTTGTCTTTCCATATTGAAATCCCAAGTAAATTACTGAAAAATATGGAAATTATTTTAAAAATGAACCTGATGATAAAATATTTATACTACTTGGTATTTCAAATTCTTCAGGCAGAATAACATTGTTACTGACACAAATGCCATCATGAAGGGACAATGCAAGAGTCTGAAACAAAGAATATTTTTCTGTTGTGGTTTATATTATGACAAATATAGCAAAATAAATTTTGATTATAAAATAAAGCAATGAATCTATCATCCAAATCATTTTCCTTCTCATCAGATATTATTAGCTGAGATTTACTGAATGTCTTCCACATGCCACACCCACTACCAGGCAATTTAAATTTTCTTGTTCTTTATCCTCACAATTAACCTATAAAATAAGAATAAATGGTCTACCACCTCTATTAAACAGATACTGGGGAGGAAAATAGCTCTTACCTTATCACAGGAAACAAAATTCAAAATCTCTACAGATTAAACCTGGACTTTGTTGAGCAGAGGGGGCTGCCCTTGATAGCTAAGTATCAGTGGCTTCTTGTTCTTCTTAGATTTGAGGGGGTGAAATTTGAAATGTATGGGATGATGGTCATATATCTACTCTTTTCTGAGAGGACAGCCTTGCAAATTATAAAGGTAAATAAGAAACAGTCTTCTTATAAGTTGGGTTAAACTGTGTGTTAATGTTGCGAGTTAGGTTTGCACTTTGAAGGCAGGCGTGTGTGTGTGTGTGTGTGTGTGTGTGTGTGTGTGTGTGTGTGTTGGGTGCTATGAAAACTATGGTCATGTAATTTAGTACAATGCAAGTATGAGTCATTGATCTGGTGACATTAAGGTAGCTACCCCTTGTCCCAGATTCTTTTGTGGGACGTGAGGTTTACAAAGCATCATGTTTTGTAGGTATGACTTTAGACCGGGGTTTGGGTCTTATCTGAAAATCTCTGACGCCGAGCAATAATCTACTTGGCAAGTGAGTGATGTGTCTGGGTGAGGCCATGCCCTATTGGCAAGGGGTGGTGTTTCCTAACTGATGAATAAAGAGTCACAGGGTTCAAGTTAGAAGATGAAAATTCATAGTGAATTTTGGGGACTCAGCGAGGAACTGAAAAGCTCCCAAAGTAAGGGTGCAATTGCTTGTGGAATTATCCTTTTTCTTGGAGCAATATGCATAACCTTTCTTTTACTTACCTCATCTTTTGTATTTCCTCCTAGTTTTTTTTTAACCCTTCTGATTCAAATATATAGCTTTGTAAAGGTTTGGTTTGGAAAGAAGCCAGAGATCTTTATATAATGGTGAGTTCCAAATAGAATTGAAGGAAGTATCAGAGGATAAAATAGCCAAAAAACAGAGACAAATTCTAGTGCTGTGCTAACCAATATGGCAGCCACTAGGCACACGTTCTATTGAGACTTTAAACTAAGTTTATATGTGCTGAAAGTATAATATAGATACCAGATTTCAAAATTTAGTTTGAAAAAATATCTCAATATTTCTGTTACCTGTTGAAAAACTAATATTTTAAATATATTAAATAATATAATTTTTAAAAATAATTTTACTTGTTTCTTTTTTTATTTTTAATATCGTTACTCACACATATAAAATTACATATAAAGTTCACATATATTTTTTTGTACCAGGCCAGTCTAGACTGAAATTGGTGAGAGGCAAACCATGGTCAAAAGAAGAATAGAGGAGACTACAAATTTTGAATGGCAAGGGGCAACATTGGAACACACACACGACAACTCCCTAAGAAACTTACCCTCTCCCCGTGGGTACTCACGGGAGATAACCCATAAAAGGGGTGGGAAGGTTCATTTGTGAGTTACATGTACATGATAATTCAGTTTTATAAATTTGTAAATTGAAGCACAGAGAAATATAAAATAGTAAATCAAGATCAGATGAGTAATTTCTCTCTCAGCTGTTCCTAATATTCTATTGTGTTTATCTTGGGAATGTCTCAATTGGTAGTCTTTTAATTGTGGGATCATTCTCTTTACACAAGAAATAATAAAGTGCTCTTCAGGTCTGCAGTGGGCCAAAAAATTTTTCTCTTTTGGTCAGAGAGGAAGCCTTGTTTTCTAAGTTCTATAAAATCCTGTGGGGGTTGTCATAGAAAAAGCTGTTACTGCCTGATTCAAATAAAGGCCACCAAGCACGTGATGGTTGTAATTCTGGTCCCAAATTCTCACATCTATACCCCAAATTCTCACATCTCTCTATGTTTAAAGCCTGCATTTTATGCAATTAGGCTTTTTGTGAAGGGATTACACTTTTTTGGTCCTATTAAAATGTAATATAGCTTCCCGTATGTGTTGGAAAAATACATAAAAAACAGACAAAAAATAAAATGCTAAAATATTTATTCCATCATGTACTAAAATATTTGAAAGCACTTTATGCACATATGAATGCATTAATCTGTGCATGTTTTTCTTATAACCAGTTTATTTTTCACTTAACATTGAATCTATAAATTGTATTTCCCACTAAACATTGTTCTAGAGCAGCTATTTTCAAATATGGGTGCTTACAGGCCACCATGAGGACAGGTGGGAACTGAGGGCCAGATAAGTCTGAGCTACTGAGGATCTACTCATGTCAGTATTCTATTCCACTATTCTGGTGTCATTAAGACATCCTTTGAAGAGATAGATCATCTAATAAATACATTTGTATGTGTTTTATTTGAAAATATTATTTTCAAACACTCTTTGATATTCTATTGGTTTGGTACTCCATCCTTTATTTGACCAGTCCACATTTTAAAAGTATTAAATTTTTTCTCATTTGATTTTGATATTATAAATAGCAATATAACAGATGTTAGCTCATAAATCTTTTCATGTATTTCAGATGGTCTTGCTAGAACACACGTCTAGAGGTGCAATCATTCCACTAAATAGTACTTCGCATTCCTTCTCAAACGCCTTTGCTAACTTTTATATCAGCTCATGCTATGAACAGTGTATGCAGTTTCTATTTCACTTAAACACTGATTACTGTATTATAATTTTTAAGCTAATTTTATGGTTTGCAATGCTTTTTTATTCTTTACATTTGTATTGCTTTCTTTGGTAGTAAAACTATACACCATTTCATATTTTTACTGCTGTTTTGTTTTTCTTCTTCTATGAAATTTCCACTCCTATCCTCACCTCAGTTTTTTCTATTGAATCATATCTGTTTCTTAGAGCTTTTTAAAATGTATTAAACTTTGTTAATACTCTTTTCTTTTGCTTTTAAATTCACTTTTAAAATTTTGTCTATAACATTATTTTCACATATGGAAGTGTCAAATTTTCATTCGTATAAATATTTCTAAGGTTTCCTTAAAACATTGTTCCTTTATATTTATGGTTAGAGAAGTCTTCCTCACTCCATGATCAGATAAATTTTCTTCTAGTACCTTAAATGTGTAATCTTTTTACAACTGGTATGTTAAATTCATCTGTATATTTGTGAGGGAAAGTGCACATGTACAATGTGAAGTGGAGAACTTTTAAAAAATGCTGTAAAGAGGGGCACCTGGGTGGCTCAGTTGATTAAATGTTGGATTCTTGATTTGGGCTCAGGTCATGATCTCATGGTTTGTGGAATCTACTCCTGCATCGAGATCTGTGATGACGGCATGGAGCCTATTTGGGATTCTTTCCCTCTGCCCCTTCCCTGCTAGTGCTCACTCTCTTTCTCAAAATAAATAAATAAACGTTTTTTTCAAAAATTCTGTAAAGAGTAAATTAAATGTCCTATCACCTAAATTCTATATTACTTCTGAATTCTATACTGATTTTTATTAAAATTTATTCATTATACTGTGGTAACTCTTGAGGGAATTTTGTTATTACCCCTCCCTCCAAAAAAAAAAAAAAAAAAGAGCAAGGACCCAGGACCCTACTCATTAATTTTTTTAATCCTTTTTTTCAGCAATCCACCCTCTAAATTTTACTTCCAGATACACTACCTTTGTAGTCCTTATAAATCAAGTGTGTATATTAATTTGGTGGAGACAGGTCACATCCATGCTAATAAATGTTCTCATGGTTACCTTGTTTAGCCATGTTTTCTTTTATGTAATTTGGTTTGAAAAAAATTATCTAATAGGTTATTACATGTTCTCAAGTTTATTACTGTCTATCTGTGTGTACATGCATATATTAAATAGTTTCTTACACATCAGTAATCATCAGTTAGAACATATGAGACTGGGAAATTTTTTTACTAGTTAAAATGGTTTTCACTTGATTCTCTTGGATTAATAATAATAACACATCTGAACATAATTATTTTTCTCCTTTATAGTGCCTTATATCCTATATTTGTATTTTTTTTCCTTTTTACTTTGGTTAGAACTTCTAGAGAACTGCCAAATATTAGTACTTATGTTTATTGCCTCTGTTTCTGACTTTGATGAAGAAATACTTCTGGTGTTTCCCAACTGGCCAAAGATTTGAGATAAACATTCTTCATGTTTCTTAACTGCATCCTTTCTTAGCTTTTTGAAGTTTTCTTATCAAGAAAGAATTAAGAAATTTATTGAATAATAACTTTCCAGCTTCTATCAAGAAGATTGCATTATTTCATTCTCCTTTGACTAATTGGTACTTCTAATTAAATTAATAGGATCTTTAATCCTAAAACAAATATATTTCTATATTCAGACATCTAGATCATGAAATATTCTTTTGATATATTATTAGACTCAATTTGCTATTATTTTATTTAGGGCTTTTATATATATCTTCATAATTGAGAGTTGTTTGGTCTTTTAAAATTTGTTTGTTTGTTTCAATTGTCTTATCTTTGTAATGATTATAGTCTGGGTAATGCTAACTTCATAAAATTGATTATTTAAGAATATTCTCTGTTTACTATGTTCAGGAAAGAATGAGGACCTATGAAAGGACAAGAACCCTATTTAATTTTTTCTTTAATTTTTTTCAGCCATCACTTAAAAAACTCGAGCCACTGTTGGTTTGTTCTAACTTAACACAGTTTTATGGGGAATGTTTTAATTTTTTGCACTCTTCTATTCTGTAATTATACCCACTTTCTTCCATCTATTGGTGAATATGTAGATTTTTCTCTACCTGACTTACTAAATTCAACTTTCTATGTTTGTCTCTTTTATTGTTATTTCAAAATATTTGTTCCTAACCCTATTTATTATTTAAAATGATAATTTTTCATATATTCTTAATTCCTCATTCCTAACCTCCTTATGTTTATTTTGTCTTTTTGAATTTATTGAATTGAATTGCACTTTAGGAAAATAATATATTTAATTATATTTTAGTTTTCTTTGTTTAATCATGAAAATATTTTGAATTATACAAGATATGATATATGGTAATTCTAAATTAAAATTAAAATTTCTAATTGTAAATATGTAGCTCTGTTTTTATTTTTGACTCTAGGATTTTATGTGGAAAAAAATTGACCATATTAGTTTCTTTTGTTGTTATTGTTGTTACTGCTTTTGTTGTTGTTAATTTGTTATTTTATTACATTTTGGACAAGGTTATTGTCAGTATATGGTATTATATCTACTTTCTGTGTATTTGTTTTGTAGGTTTCTCTGTCTTATTACAAGATTAGTTTTTATAAATATTCCAAAGGCATCTTTAAGAGAAAGTAATCTCTTCAAATGTAGGGTTTAATAAAAGGAAATCTATTAAGTCAAACTTATTAATCATTCAAATCACTATATTCTTGGGCTTTATTTTTAGTCTTGTCTGTTTCCCTTATGAATTTCTACCTCTCATTCAGACACTTTTCATTTTTTATCTCAATTCATATTCTTATCATGTCATCATTTTTATCTTGTTTCATGGAGTCAATATTTAATTGAATTTTACCAGGCTAAAACTTATTTTCTGTAGAAAATTATTTGGCATGCGATATCCTCCTCTCTGCCTGTTGAGCACCGCATCTTCTTTTCCGGCTCACACAGGTGTTTTTCTATCTTCTTCTATCTGAATGCGGTTTGTCTCTGAAGTTGCCCTACCATGAGTTGTCTTGATTCTCCTTGAATTCTCACTCTGTTCACCTGGGTTGTGTTAAAATCAGCTTCTTAGATTCCATGTCAGAAGGCTGATTTGTAATACTAATTCAAAATTCTGTAACTTGAAAGAAATGAAGAGAGAGGGCAAGAGGCTTATCTGGTAGGTCAGTCTTTGCTGTGATTTTTTTTAATAGTCTTCTTTCCATTTTACTACAGATGTGTTGCTTGCCTAGTTTGTATTGGCACCTGAGGCCAGAATTATGTGACTTTCAGTACAGTTTCACACTGAGCCTTTTAACGGCAGATCCTTCCTGTGGAAAATATCCCCTCCTGTGTGAGGCTTCACTTCGGGTGACTTGGCTTGAGGGTCCCACTAATCTGACTTTGTTGGACCCTTCCTAAATCTATTACATATGCTTATAAGTATATATGAACTTCAGTAGTGGGCAGAATTTGAATTTTTCCCATGGGGAACCTACACCATTAGCCAGGGATATAACTATACATCGGTTGTAAATATTTATAAGTATTTTGCAATGGTTAACAAACTAGAACCTCATTCAGGTGACTTCAGTGATGGACCTAGTGATGGATACTCAATCTCATATAGAAGGGTTAAATCATTTTAATGAAATGTCATTTCAACATGCTAGTACTCTAAGAATGTGAGGCAAACTCATGGAGCCCATTGCCTCTGCATGTGGAAAAAGCTTTCTACAGCATGGTAGGAAGTGAGCACTGACTGCTCATGGTCAGCAAGCTACGCCCATACTTGCTCATCCCTCCCCGCATGGGTACACTTCAACCAGGTGACTCCTATGATTACTGAGGGTCAGATTCCCGCCCCCCCCCAAATATGTCATGTGTATTTATGCATGTGTAATTATAAAATTTAATGGAATAATATGAAAATTATAGAAATTAATGTTATCACACAAGAGAGTGTACCTAGCAATTATTTTATTTTTTCTACAATGGTAACAACTCTTCTCTATCAGCCAAAATTAGCCACATTTTAAGCTATACCCTGCCTCTCTGGGCTGGAGTTATGTTTGCCTGTGACAACATGCATCATGCTAACTGTATGGCGAATTCCAGTCCTGCACTTTGGTCCTTTGCTTTAATAAATTTTTCTTAACATTTAAGCTCATTTAAGTTAGGTTCTGTAACTTGAACATAGAAATACATGACAAATACACATTGTTAAGTAGCCTCATGGCACTCAGAGGGTGATATTATGAATGAACATTGATATACAGTTACATCAATCTAAACATAATATAGTCAGTGAGTAAATGGCTATTTTTCTTCCAAGGATTTTGCATATACAGAAAAAATCCTTAACTGACCTACATTTAGTAGGCTTTCTGATGATGTGAGGATCTCCATTCCCTCTGTAACGCCTGCAGCTGACTGATGCCTGCAGGATGGTGGGTGCTACTGGCTGGTAAGCTGCTCTCAAACACCTACCCTTTATGTGTACAGATCTATAAAGTGACTTTTTAATGTCTTTTATTATATATATTATTGATTATCAATAATGCTTTATTTTTTCTCATCAACATGTCAATGTCTGTGTATTACTAATTGTGTTTTAAGTTTATTTTGAAAGAGAGAGAGAGAGAGAGAGCACTCAAGCAGGGGAGGGGCAGAGAAAGAGGGAAGAGAGAATCCCAAGCAGGCTCTATGCTGTCAGTGCAGAGCCCATCATGGGACTTGATCCCACGAACCTTGAGATCATGACCTGAGCAGAAATCAAGAGTCATATGCTTAACTGACTGAATCATCCAGGCACTTTTGTATGTTGATAATTATTAAATTTAATTAAATATAATGCAAATTATAGGACTACAAAGAAGCAAATATTTGGGTTTTTTGGTGAAAACAAAACTGACCACTTTGTAAAGGTTTGCTAAAGACAAGTTAAATTTAGTGGGATTGTAAGCACTCTAAATTATGGGAAAAATTTTTCTCACTTCTAGAAGATTCTTCATTCACATAAAACTGGGATTTTTTTTTTAAACTAGACTTGGTTATGCAAGAAACAAATAGAACCCTAATAAACAGATCCATACTCAAAGAAGACAACATGCTCTACTCTCAAACCGTTGGTGAAAATCTACAGATTACATATTTAAGTCAGGTCATTACCATTATTTTTTTAAATTCTCAATCCTAATTAATTTTTGAAAATTGAGGAATTCTTATGCAAACTGATTTTTGCTACATTTTCTACAAACTCCATTAACCTTAGTAGAGTCCTATTCAGTTTTTCTTTTTTATTCTCACACATGTTTCCTTATTCCCTATTCTGCATTGTGCCTCTCTTAGCTCTTCAATTTTCAAAATCCAGAAGGGGATAAATTATTCATCGGGATAAATATTACTAAGTGCCATGAGTCCATATTTCTGTTTCTGTTTAAGTTAATATGATTAAATAGAGAAAAAAGAAAAAAAAAACCTTCCTCCTTTAGAGAAGCAACATAGTGTAAGCTTCTTAGGGGAGGCATGGTCACCTGGCTCAGAACATGCTGGGAAACAGGCTATCGAGATTCAAATTCTGATCCTGGCATGTGCTTAACTAAGTAACTTTGTAGTCACTCAGTTTATTGTAGTTCTCTGTGCTCCTGTTTTCCTTCTGGGTAAAAAGAAGAAAGTTTCATTACCTACTTCATAGGGCTGTTGTGAACGCTACATAAGTTAATACAGGTGAAGCCTTTTATAATACAGCCTCATTATCATTAGCCGTCTGCAAATCTATGAATGTCTCAGGGTAGTTCTTGAGTTCCCAGATTTTGAAAACTAAACCTAAGACTTAGAAATACAAATATTTCTTCTTTCCTATTTGTAATGAACAGTATCCACGCTTTTGAAAATAATTTGTTAATAATTTCCTTTAAAGTCACAAATGTGTGTGTGTGTGTGTGTGTGTGTGTGTGTGGTGTTAGATATAAGACCAAATTAATTAGAAATGAATACTTTTATATGAAAAACCCTGCCTGGTAGGCTGAAACAACATCTTCAGGGGAAAAAAATAAGCTCAAGGGCTGGATCATCAAATGTAGCAGCTCAGTGGTTCAATTCATACTTGACAGGCTTCAAAGACTCTCTATGCAAATTGATCTCCCAGCTGCAAGGGTAATTAACATGGGTTTGTTGCAAGGATCTGTTCTTCTATCCATTCTTCTTCATGATTATTTTAGTAGCTTAACAATTGTCTGTAACTACTTAATCCACTCTTAGAGCACATATAAAATTACTTTACTCTGGTGTGTAAAATAAGACTTCTACCCTCTTCAAAATGCATGCTGCCTACTTGATATGCTAAGGTTGGCACACCAGGTAGAGATGCAGGAAAACTGGATGCAGGCAATACAGTCCTTTTTCATTCAGATACGGAGTTGTACTATGCCTTTTGATCTTCTTGGTGTTACATACTTATTAGTAGATTTGCTATTAATATTTCTTCTTGGTTCATTAGCAATGAAGTGTGTGTGTGTGTGTGTGTGTGTGTGTGTGTGTGTGTGTTGCAGTGGTGGTTAGGGGAGGAGCATTCGGACCATTGATGAGACTGTTAAACATAACTAGGCTCCTCTCTAGTCAAAAAAACCACATAAGCTCTTAGTAATTTTGTATATGATTGGATCACTAAGAATCATGTTCAGTGTTTTTCATAAACTCATCAAAGTTCCTTATGAGCTTACAGGATCTTATTCGAAGGGCATGTTCACACAATGTTATCCATTCAGCACTTGAATAGGACATCTTTGTGAAAAGGATTTGCAGTAGCTCGGTACTTCAACAATAACAAAAATAACTCTGCTGATGATATGTGTTACACACAACAAAGTTGTCGATGTTAGATTTGTTAATTAAAATATAATAAAAATAAATCAATTGTGCAGTTTATCTCAATATTGCATCTATTTAGAAAAATGGAACAATTTAAAGGACAGTGGCCAAAGCAACTCTCCTGTATTCATCTTCATGTATGATGAGTATAAAGTGTATTCCATGACACAAATCTCTTACGGTTTTTCTTTTTACTCCTAATCTCCATTTAATTTATTTCCATTATTATTTCCTTATTTGAAATAATGATTCTCTGTCTCCTCGTACATATTTGTGAGATTTTCCTCTAGGATTAAACTGCTAGGTTGACGGATAAGTGTTTTCAACTTAGCCAGATATTGTCAATTACTCCCCAAATGGTTAAACATATGTACACTATCACCAACCGTGAGTGCAGTTTAAAATGTTGGTAATATGACTCTTGGTATTGACTGATGTTTAAAATGTTGCTAATATGATTGGCATGAAATAATATCTTGTAATATTAGGGGCTCCTGGGTAGCTCAGTCGGTTGAGCATCCGACTTCAGCTCAGGTCATGATCTCACGGTGCGTAAGTTCAAGTCCCGTGTTGGGCTCTGTGCTGACATGACAGCCTGCTTCAGATTCTGTGTCTCCCTCTCTCTCTGCCCCTCCCCCACTTGTGCTATGTCTCTCTGTTTCTCTCAAAAATAAACATTAAAAAAATTTTTTAAAATGAAATAATATCTTGTCCTTTTAAAACTTATTTTCCTGATTACTGCGGTGGTTGAGCATCTGTTCAACATTTATTGCTTTTGTAGGATTTCTTTTCTGTAAGTTGTTCTATGTATGATATGTCCTATTTTGAATGAGTTGCTTTCATATTTATTTGTATTAATTTTTATATTGGATATAGAATTTCTATATTGGATACATTTCCACTTTGGTCTGGAAATTGTATTTTTATATTTTAAGTGTCTTTTGCTGTGTAACAATTTTCATTTTTATTGTTGACAAATTTGTTCATTTTTTCCTCTATGATTTTTATTTAAGGAGAGTTGATTAAAAATTCCTTCTATACCACATTGTGATATATTTTCTTCATTATCTTCTAAAAGTTTCAAGTTTTACTTTTTAGAATTAATTTTGTTTAGAACTTATTTTTTTGTGCATAGTAGAAGGTATACTTTTTTTTTTACCACTATGAAAGCATTTGTTTCAGTACCATTTATTACATGATCATCTTTTTTTTACCTTTTTTAATGTTTAATTTAATTTTAGTCATGTATACATTTATTTAATCTGACGTTATCAGCAAGATTCTCATAGACAGCTCTGGATAGTAACATTGTTTATTTTGATCATGATTTTGAAAACAGTGTTTCTGAACAACTCTTTTTTATGTATGTTTTAGTAATTGATTTTTGATAGATAGCTTTTATTGCATTTTGTTTTGTTTCTCTTTCTAGTTTCCTAAGATGCTGAATTTTAAAACAAATAACTTTAATATATCTGGTGAGATAATAATTTTTCTCCTTTAATCTGTGAGTGTTGTGAATTATGTTGACTTTGTTATACATAAAGCACCTTGTATTCAATAGAGAAACCCATCTTAGCCATGATGTATTAAAAAAAGAAACTGAGGGGTGCCAGACTCTTGATTTAAAACTCAGATCATGATTCCAGGGTCCTGGGATTGAGTCCTGCCTCAGGCTCTGTGCTGAGCGTGAAGCCTACTTAAGATATTTTTCTCTCTTCCTCTGCCCCTCTCCCCACACTCTCCCTCTCTCTTTCAAATAACTAAATAAATAGATAGATATCGTTTTTGCTAAAATTGGTTTAAATTTTTGATTTTGTGTTCATAAGGGAAAAATATAATTTTCTTCTATATTATTCTCCATTAATTTTTTATATCATGGTTATTATAGCTCCACATAATAATTTTAGGAGTGTTTCCTATGTTTCTTTTCACTGAAAGAGTTTGTATCGGGATGGAATTACATGTTCAGAAATGTCAGTAAAACACCTCCGGTATTTCTCCCGGCTCTATTACTTTTAACCTACTGTTTAACTCCTGTGTCTTACTGAGATAGAATAGGTAGTGTGGTTCTAGAAATTACTAACATTTTCCTAGAAAAATATTCTCATTGTTTTATTAATCCTTAGTTCCTTCTGGTACATAAATCTTTATCACTGCATATATTATTATCCTTGACCGTGCATTGTTATCTCCACTCGTCCTCTAATTTTCATCTTATTGTATCTTTTAGGGGGTGAGGGTGCGTGGGTGGGGGTGGCAGGAGGGCAGTGGTGGGTGGTGGGAGAGGAGTCTAGATGAGTTCATTGTCATTCAAATATTTAATAGAAACAGGAATGTAGCAACTGGGTCAGGACAGTATGAAAAGGTAAAAAACTGCAGGTTTGTACATGTTGATCTGTTTACATCTGGAACAGTTTTTCCTCCACGGCAGGCACAGCAGCTGCGCCTATGTGATGCCTCCCTGTACATGCAGCCCTGGGCACACTTGGCACAGCCTATGGGGCAGCAAGAACAGCGGCTCTTCTTGCAGGTGCATTTGCACTTTGCATTTGCAGGAGCCTGGGCAGGAGCAGGAGCCACCAGTGGAGCGGAGAGCAGTGAGCCAGGGGAGGAGGGACGTCCAAAGCAGGTGACACAGGGAGACACTGGCGCCGGCAAGAGGCGTGGTCTCATCTTATTGTATCTTAAGACCTCAATGATTGTGTGTTTACAGACTTGGGGAAATTAAAGACATAGCTCAAGCATTTCGCTTCCATCAAACTTATCCTCATTATAGGTGCTGCTAGAATGGCTATGGGATTTGGAGAATCAACTCAAGGGGGTTTTAACGTGGGTACATTAAGTTTGAGATTAATGGGAGATATAATATGGCTTACAATCAGTTTCATTTCTTTATACTAGTAGCTTCCAGGTGTACTGCTACTGGCAATGGTGTCAACCTACTTATCATTGCTATCCAAAGTCCAGGTTCATAGCTCATACTGTAATATGAATGTGTCCTTTAGCACCTGCTGTAGGGCTGTGTCAGCAAGAGAGAGAAACAATGTTTATAATCGCAGAGTGAGAAGCTGATCTGTTGGAAATTCTTCTTCCCATCATCAAATGAGTAAAATTATAAGTCTAATTGTTTCTCCAAAACACCTAAGAAAAAAATGAAGTAATCTTCGGCTAGGAGCTTAAAGGCATACTTGAATGAAGGAAATATAAATACACCATAAATTTTTTTCTATTGGGAATCACAGAACATATAATTTATTGATTTCTGTGTTTTAGTGCATAAATCATAGTGAGCCTATAGAATAGTATGTTTGTGTGAGAAAGATGGGTGTTTAATGTCTCCCAATGTATTTATTAGATTGCATTTTAGCATATATGATATATTTTGCGGAAGTCTGGCAGATCTGGATACAATAGAATGGCCACCATCAAATCAACTGGCCTAAAGATAATTATTTCCAGTGACCAAAATTTCATATATACCTATTAATGAGTCAATGTAGCAAAAGAGCAATATCATCATATATTTCTGTTCAACATAGTGGTAATTTCAAAATATATTTAAAATGCTCTTGTGTATACTTTATTTCTGATTCAATTTGTATATGTTTTGAAAATTACTGATCATATGCAAATTCCAATGTAACAGAGGCCCAAAATATACCCCTCAAAATAAAACTTATAACTTTGAAATGTCAAAAATGTCTCTTATTTTTGATAATGGGGTGCTAATTATCCATAACAAGTTTTGAAACTAAAAGAAACTTTTCTCAACTGTCAATTATTTTAAAAAATCATCAACATTATTAGAAGAAAGATTAATTTTTCCTTTTACACTCTTTATAGAAACTTATATCAAGAATTATTAGACAAAGAGGCAAAGAATATGGACCTAAAATATGGAGAAAAAAGTATCACAGATATGTATTAGACAGATAATTGTAAAACCACTATGATATTATATGTATGATACATTTTATACCTTGGACTAATTTCACATTCTACATTTTCACTTTTATACTTAAATTTATATCTTTTACTTAAAGATTTTCTCTTTTGAAAAATAATTCAAATATATAGAAAGATATGAGTGCAAGAAATGTGTTTTTCTTGGATCATTTTTGCTGATATTAAAGCTATAGTATTCCCAAATACTTTAATGTATATTTATTACATAAGAAGATATTTTTCTATACAGTCACTATGCAATGATCAAAATCAGGAAAGTAACATTAATGTATTAGTAGCATCAAATTTTCAAACTTCATTCAGTTTTCCTTATTGTCCCAATAAGCAAAAAATAATTTACAAATTATTTACAAGCAAAAAATAATTCAGTTTGGGATCACATGTTTTATTTATTTGTCATGTGTCCTTCAATCTCCTTCGATCTGGAACAGTTGCTCATCTATTTAAAAAATATATTTACATCTTTTCTTTTTTTTTATTCTCAGGATCTTGACACTTTTGAAGATTATAGGCCATTCTTTGTCTGATGGGGTTTTTTTTTGTAATTAGATTATGCATAGAAGTTCTTGGCATCACTATTACAGTTGTATTTTTGTTCTCATTGAATCCTGTCTTATGGACCCAATGTGCTTTGTCTCATTATTGATAATAATATTAATCACTTAAGTTGGCATTTGTCAGACTCCTTACTGGAGAGTTAATCTTTTCTCTCTTTAATTAATAAGTGTTTTTCAAGGAGATAATTTAAGACTCATTCCTGATCGATATTTCAATTTATTAATTATTTCATTTGTACCTACACCGACTCATGATTTTCTATTTTATACAACTTGTTATAATCATTATTATTAGTTATTTTGATGCATAAATTGTTCAATTTTAGGTCAGTGAGAACTTCTTTTCACTAATTTCTTTGTATCTTTTTCGAGTCCTCATTATTCTTTTAGCATGTTTCCTTTCTTGTACAATAAGATATTCCAGACAAATTTTGTATTCTCCACTGCTTCAGGCTTACACCAGCTACTTCTTTAAGGAGGCTTAATTCTCACTGGAAAAAAGTACTTAAAGACAAAGATCTTTGCACGAGATATGCTCATTATCTTGGTATATACCCACACTCTTTGTGCATGGCCACTTACTTTGCTCAGCTCTACCTAAAAATCTTAGATTAAATTATTCAGGGAAGGCAGGTAAGAGGAGAAGAAGCATAACAGGAGGAGCCATAAGTTTGAATTTTTTTCTTAAAAAGTTTCTCCTAAATTGTATAATCTTCAGGACCCTTCCCCCCAAATCCATCTTTACTAACATGCCATGTAAATTATTGTGTTTACTGTTTCTTGTCTTTTTTATGCTCACTAAGCATATAACTTCCAAGTGGATAAGGATTATTATCTTTTTTTTTTTTTTTTGCCCACTGATTTATTCCAAATTCCTACAAAACTTCCTGACACATAACAGGTATTCAAAAATTATTTTTTTAATAAATGAATAAGTGGACTTAAGTGGAAAAAAAGATTTTATTTCTTCAGGATCTATCCTCTCAGTCAGTCTCTCTCTCTTTCACTCGCTCTCTCTCTTTCTCTCACCTGCACTCTTGTCATGAGTTCTCTCTCTTTGTATTTAAGGTTTGTGTTTTGAAGTACTTCTTATGCTTGGTATTCTAGGTAGTGGCTCCCATTAGAATTAATGGCATATTTAAATAATGTGTATATATATTATTTATATATGGCATATTTAAATAATGTGTATATATATTTGTTTTAAAGTAAGTTTGTTTGTTTGTTTGTTTATGTGATCTCTACGTCCAACATGGGGCTCAAACTCATGACCCTGAGATCAAGAGCAGCATGCTCTTCTGACTGAGCCAGCCAGGCACCCAAATGTAAAATATATTTAGTTGGAAAATGATAATGTCACTCCAGAATTGTGTTATCATCTTTTTAGTGTTAATTTTTAAATTGCCATCAAACTTAAGGACCACTACCCTTCCACAAAATGGTGCAAGAATCCCCAAAAAGTATTTTTAAAGTTTAGTGAAAAAGAGACTTTCTCCAGGTGGGCTCAGTTCCTTAGGTATATGCGTTGGCTAGTAGACAGTGCTTTTACTGTTAATTAAATAGTTGCTCCTTCCTCTGTGTATGTGTGGCCCCTAAGAAGTTTCATGGCTTAACAACCACACTGGGACTAAATTTCAGGTCTAAGTGTCTTGTGTATTGAACAATATGAATAACTTTACACAGTGATCCTATGCTTCTCTTCCAACAGCTCTAATTTGCCAAGCATGGACTTGGTTTCTTCCCATCTATTTTCCTATTTATAAGTGCTGTGCCTCTAAAAATGGGTTGCTTTCTTTGCTTATTGAGAAGCAGGTCTAGGTGCCTGTGTTTTTCAAGTGGCTTAAACCTGTGAATATTGAGAGGCACAGTAAACTCTATGCTTGTAGGGTGGAGGTGCAGCTGAAGACAGAATGCCAGTCCTCCTGAGAACCACCAGGAAGTACACCCAGTGCTCCGGGGTTTCCTTGCACTCTTTCAGCTTCAAGTGCTGTGTGAGTTCAGCCCATCTCACTGGGTCCAGGGATGTTTGGTGATGTTGACTTTCTGCACTAGATACCCCTGCATCTCTCAGTATCAAGCTCCTTTAAATAATTTCCAGGATTCTGATCTCATCTTGGTGTTTGCTCCTGCTGGTATCTTGGGTGTGTTCCAGACCAAAGGAAAGAAAGCCTGTACAAGTTCTCCCTGCTGAGGCTCCTCTAGCGCCCACATTCTCACTTATAGCCAGCAACCCTTTGCTTCAACAGACATTTAACTAAAAAGTAGTATATATTGCAGATGAGAGTGGAGTAGTAGAGAAGGCAAGTGCTGGAAAACAGTCCCAAATGCCAGATCTTAGAAGTGTAGCCAATAAGTATATTTCTCACTCATATGAAAGTTCACTCTGGTCCACTGGTACTGTGGGGTGCATTGTGCTATACAGTCTTTTAGAGACCCATGATCTTTGTGACAACCACAATGTGTAAGATAAAAACAGTGGAGGGTTGTGCAGGCAATTTTTAGGCCAATCTGAAAGTCACATGCATGATATTGACTTATATTCCATTGGCCAGACCTTACTCATATGTTTTCAATCTAAAGCCACATGAGCTGGGAATACAGTTTTCCTGTCAACTCAGTAATAAAATTAATTAGATTAGTGAATGCTATCTGTCTACAGTAACAAGCCACATCCAACATAGCATCTTGGAACAGTCCCTGTTTTTTCTTTTCTCACAGATAGTTTCTAACAATGGGAAAGAAAATTATTGGAGATGTGATACATATATCATGGGTGGATTGGGGAATATTGCAGTTGTAGATATGTTAAGTGCTGATGCCTGAACAAAAGAAGTTATGGTCTGAATAAGGGTAAGATGAGATGAGTTTTACACAGGTTTAGAGAGGATTTGGAAGCTTTTCGGAACCAGGGGCCAAGTAAGAAGTGACATTTATAACTGTAAAGTTTACAGATGAGTGGAATAAGGGTACCATAAACTGAAATGAAGAACACAAAAGGAAGAGTAGACTTCAGATAGAAGATTATAAACTTCATTTTGGGTATAATAGACATGAATTTCCAGAAGGATGACAGAAGATGATATCTAGAAGGTATGTAGAAATGTACTTAGAAAAAGACTCAGGGCTAGAGATTTAATTGATTTGCATAAGCATGAGAGCTTAATTCATGCGATTGTTACAAGAAATACTATAAAACTTAATAAGGAAGTCAGAAGGTTTTTGGATTTTGGAGAGATCTGTGGAAAAAGCAAAGGAAAAAGAATTAGAGAGAAAGGACAGCATTTGCTTCTTTCTAAGAACAAGAGAGACCTCTATAACCTATGACCATGGAAAAAGAGGTAAAGAAAAACAAGATGTTAATTTTCTTGTGATGGAAAGTGATTTGTTCAAAATTAGGGAAAAAAATCTTCAATTTTGATGAGCTTATTGTTTTAACTTCTGCTGAAGAGATCTTTGCTATTTTATTTTCTTCAACAGCTTTATAAGATTTTTTGAAAGCAAATTGTACTACTAATTTGGACAAGGAACCTTATATTATTATAATATTGTTTTCAACATATACCTTTAGAAAGATCACTGGATTCATTTGTTCCCATGATCTGGTTTTTATTTTTTTTAGCATTTTTTAATGTTTATTTATTTTGGGAGAGAGACAGCATGAGAGAGAGCACAAGCAAGGAAGGGGCAGAGAGAGAGAGAGAGAGAGAGAGAGAGACAGAGAGAGACAGAGAGAGACAGAGAGGGAGAGAATCCCAAGCAGGCTTCACACTGTCAGCACAGAGCCCAGCACGGGGCTGGATCTCCTGAACCACGACGAGATCATGACCTGAGCTGAAATCAAGTGTTGGATGTTTCACTAACTGAACCACCCACTCACCCCTCCAATGATCTGTTATTGACTTTACCTAATTATCTTATACTAGGCAAATGGAAACATATAAACAGTACATTGTTCAAGAAGAAAGTCCTTCTAAAAATGGAAAATGAAAGGTAATTGATCATACAGAAATATTACCTTTCAGGCTATAGTTAACCACAAGATAAATTAATTATGATATACTATTGTTTCAAAATTAGCATAGTAGTTAGGAATCATTATTAGGATTATAATATACATTCATTCAGAAGCATTTGTCGACCATTTGTTTTGTTCTGACCGTTGTTCTAGAACCTGTCAGTATGTAGGCAGGTAAGATACAGACTCTACATGCAAGGGGTTCTAATCCAGCAGGGAAATCAATCCGTATATGTATAATTAATTTTCAGTATAATAAATGTTTATAAAAATGTGTCAGAATGCTGGAGGAGCTGAGGACTAATTTATCCCCTCAACATATTGAGGTTACTGAGTTTGGAACCAAGATATACAGGTGCCCCCATGGTTTTATTTTGTCACCACTGCTAGTGAGTAGTAGGGAAGGTTTTTTCTGTGATAGCACCAGCATTTTAATGTGTATTCCTTATGTAAAAATATTAGACTGTACCAGAAGGTGACATTTAGGAACATGATTAAAATTTTAGCCAAAGGGGGCTAAGGCATGGCCCCACCCAGTGTGGAGAGTGTCTTCCAACTCCATCTCAACAGAAGGCTTGGCAAAAACACCTGAAAGCTTTGTGCTCCAGCAGCACTCCAGCTGAGAGGAACAGAAAGAGCCAACAGTGTGCAGAGCAAAGACAGTGGTCCTGTTTGGCCAGGGAACTTGAGGTGTCAGTTGAGTTGAGTTAAGACAACAAACAAAGAGTTTTTTGGTTTTAGAGCTACTTCTCCTGTTGTGCCCAGGGAGAGACTCTGATTCATAGTCCTGCTCCTCGCTGAATACAGTCTTCAGCCTGTCCAACCAGGGAACCTAAGCAGAGCACACAGGAAACTGCATGGCCCAACAAATTTGACAAACCCTTAGCTAAACTACCCAAGGGAAAAAAAGAAAAAGTGCAAATAAAAAAATTATAAATGAAAAAGGAAAAATTACAACTGAAACCACAGAAATTTACAGGATCATAAAAAGTTATTATGAACAGCTGTATGCTAACAAACTGGATAATCTAGACAAAGTAAAAAAATTCTTAGAAAAATACAAGTTATCAAGAATGAATCAAATCTGAATAGACCAATTACTAGTAAGGAAATTGAATCAATAATCAAAAATCTCCCAATGAAGCAAAACCCAGGACTGATGGTTTCATTGGTGAATTTTACCAAACATTTACAGAAGAATTAACATCAGTCCTTCTCCAACTCTTCCAAAGAAATCAAAGAGGAGGAAACACTCCCAGTCTCATTTTACAAGGTCGGCATTATCCTGCTACCAAAACTAGAAACATTACTATAAAAGAAAACTATAGGTGAGTATCTCTGATGAATGTAGATGCAAAAATTTTCAATTAAAATAATAGCAAGCTGAAATTCAGTAGCACATTAAAAACATCATTAATCATGATCAAGTGAGATCTATCTTTAAGGATGCAAAGATGTTTCAACATATGTAAATTAATCAATGTGATATATCACATTAATAGAATGAGTGAAAAGAAACATATGACCATCTTGATAGATGTAGAAAAGCATTTGACAAATTTAACATTTATTCATGATAAAAACTTTTAATATATTATGCAAAGACCATATATGAAAAGTCCATAGCTAACATCATACTCAATGGTGAAAGGATGAAAACTTTTTTTTTCTAAGATCAGGAATAAGATAAGGATGCCCATTCTCCTCACTCCTATTCAACCTAATACTGGAAGTCCTAGTTAGAACAATCAGGCAAGAAAAATAAAACATATTGGAATTGGAAAGGGAGAGGTAAAATTGTCTTTATTTGTAGACACATTATAGAATTATGTAGACACATTTACATATGGAAAATCTTAAAGACTCAACCAAAAAGCTGTTAGATCGAATCAATGAATTCAGTAAAGTTACAGGATACAAAATTAACATAAAAAATTGATAGTGTTTCAATGCACTAATAATGAAAGAAAAATAAATTTCTAAAAAAGAAATAAATATATCCCATTTATAATGTGATCAAAAACAATAAAATACTTAGGAATAAATTTAACCAAGAAGGTGAAAGATACCTGTGCTGAAAATAAAATACATTGATGAAAGAAATCAAAGAAGAAAAAAGTAAGTGGAAAAGTGTCTTGTGTCCATGGATTGGAAGAATTACTATTGTTCAATGTCAATACTACCCAAGGACATCTATAGATTCAAATGCAATCCCTATCAAGATTCTAATCATGCTATTTACAAAAGTAGAAAAACACCCCTAACATTGTTTTTGTAACCACAAAAGATCCTAAATAGCCAAAGAAATCCTGAGAATGAAGAGCAAAGCGAGAGGTACAACACCTCCTTATTTCAAGCTAAGCAATAAAGCTGTAGTCATCAAAACAGTATGGAGCTGCCATAAAAACAGACAAATGGGCCAGTGGAACAAATTGAGAGCCTAGATAAACCTAAGTATATACAGTTAACTAACATTTGACAAGTGAGTCAAGACTACTCAATGGAGAAAAGACAGTTTCTTTAATAAATGGTTCTGGTATAATGGGTATCCACATGGAAAAAGAATGAAATTGGACCCATATGTTACCTTAGTCACACAAATGAGTTTAAATGGATTAAAGACTTAAATATAAGACAAGAAATCATGGAATTCTTGGAAGAAGAAATAGGAACAATGTTCCTTGACATGGATCTTGTAATAATTTTTTTTTTGGATATGACACCTAAAGCACAGACAACAAAAGAAAAAATAAACAAGTTGAGGGGTGCCTGGTTGGCTCAGTCAGTTAAATATCCAACTCTTGATTTCAACTCAGGTCATGATTTCGTGGGTCATGAGATCAAGCTTTGTTCAAGCTCTGTCCTGACAGCACAGAGCCTGCTTGGGATTCTGTCTCTCTCCCCTCTCTCTTTGCCCTTCCCCCATTCACACATACACTCTATCAAAATAAAACATTAAAAAAAATAAACAAGTTGAACTACATGAAAGCAAAAACTTTTTACACAACAAAAGAAACCTTAAACAAAGTAAAAAGACTCCTACTTGAGGCCAAAAAAATATTTGCAAACCACCTATCTAATAAGGAATTAATATCCAAAATATATAAAGAATTCACACAACTTACTAGCAAAAATAAAAAGAGAAAAACAAACAAAAAACTCAAAAAGCAAAAAATAACCCATTAAAAATAAGCAAAGTTCTGATTAGACATTTTTCCAAAGGAGATATACAAAAAGCTGATAGGTATGCCAAAATAATCTCATCATCAATAGTCATTAGGGAAATGCAAAAACCACAGTGATATCACCCCATGCCTGTTAGAATGGCGATCAACAAATGCACAAGAAATAACAAATGTTGGCATGGATGTGGAAAAAATCTGAAACCCTTGTGCACTGTTGATGGAATTGTAAATTGATATAGCCACTATGGAAAACAGTATGAAGGATTCTCAAAAAATTAAAAACAGTACTACCAAATGATTCAGCAATTTCACTTCTGGGAATACATGCACAGGCAATGAAAACACTAACTTCAAAAGATATATGCACCCTCATATTCATAGCAGCATTATTTACAATAGCCAACACATGGAAACAACTTAAGTGTCCATCAATGGATATATGGGTAAAGAAGTTGTATGTGTATACAAAGAAAATTATTGAGCCGTAAGAAATGAGGAAATCCAACCATATGCAACATGTCCATGATGTTGAAGGCATTATAACTAAGAGAAATATATCAGAAAGAGAAAGATAAATACTGTATGATCTCATTTACATGTGTAAACTAAAGCAAACAAACTCATAGAAAAAGAGATGAGACTTGTGGTTACCAGAGGCAGGAGTAGGGGGTGCTGGGTGGAGGAGGAGGGGATTGGAGGAAGGTGGTCAAAAGGCACAAACTTCCAGTTACAAGGTAAATAAGTACTAGAGATGTAATGTACATGATAACTATGGTTGACATTGCTGTATGACATACAGGGAAGTTGTTAAGAGAGTACATCCTAAAAATTCTCATCACAAGTACAAATTTTTCTTTCCCTCTATTCTTTCTTTTCTTTTTAGCCTATCTATATGGGAAGGTGGATGTTAGCTGAAACTACTGTAATTATTTTACAATATATTTAAATCAAACTATCACTCTGTATGCCTTAAACTGATACAAATCAATATTCTACTTGTCAATTATTTCTCAATAAAACTAGGGGGAAGTTTGAGCAGTATAGGAGGATAATGAGGCAGTCAAGAAAATTAGAAAACATAAATCACATCAAGTTTTGGAAAATTTTGTAATCAAAATAAGCACATTCAGCAGGAAAGCCTTTGGAGCAGCATTTCTTCTACCTATGCACATAGGAAAAGTCTCAGTCACAGTATTTTTTAATGCAAAATACTGTATGCTAACATAGTGTTGCTTGTTGGATATATTGGATTTTGTTTTACTTATTTAAAAATACCTAAAGAAATAACTTCTCTTCCCTGTGATTTTTATGATACAATACATTCTAGAAATAAGTTATTTCTTTTTTGAAAGTTTATTTACTTATATTGAAAAGAAAGAGAGAGCACGAGTTGTGGAGGGAGGAGAGAGAGAGAGAGAGAGAGAGGGAGAGAATCCTAAGCAGGCTCCACACTGTCAGCACGGGGCCCAACATGGGGCTTGAACCTACGAACTGTGAGACCATGACCTAAGCTGAAATCAAGAGTTGGACACTTAACCGACTGAGCCACCAGGAACCCCATGGAATAAGTTATTTCTAAATTTGGTTTCATTGGGTGGGAATAACTAAAGAAAGTAGCCAATTTTTTGCAAAAACACTTTTTCAAGTGATAACATCTTTCTACCATACCAGTTTGAGGAATTATTTCAGTGAAAATAAAAAGGTATATTCAAAACATTTTTTTTGCAATCTGGATCAAGTGTTTGGCATGATAGGGGTTGAAAACAGGGGTAAAATAGCAAATTCTTGGTGGTATTTGTGCATGCTTGTCTTTCAGATCATATAACAGGAAAAAATACTAACACCTATTTTAGAAATTCAATTTTAATGTCAAAGTAATAACATATTTAGGGCCTGGTATTCAACATTACCACGATTTAAAAACTTCTTTTAATTAATTCATTACATTCATTTGTTCATTTAACAAGTGTTGAGTTAGGCAATTCTCACTGTACTTAGAACTAGAAATACAATAAGGAACAAGAGAGACACGGTTATCTGCCCCATGGCGTTTAAAGTCTAGCAAGCAAGACAAACAATTAAAAATGAAATGAAATAGGTGTAATAAATGCCTTGATGAAGGATGAGCAGATGCCATGGGACCACATAGCAGGAACACAAATCTGTGTGTGTGTGTGTGTGTGTGTGTGTGTGTGTGCATGTTTGTGGTATGTGCATTTGCGTGTGTGTGTGTGTGTGTGCATGAAGACTTTTCCAGGAGGAATGAAGTTTACACTGGTATTTTAAAAATGAATAGAAAATAGAATAAGTAGGATATAGGTTTGATCACTAATGATATGGGGGGAAATATGGAACAATAAAAGGAAAACGGTTTGGAAAGCAATCATTGCTTGCTTGTCTTCAGATAAGCAATTTAACATTCAGATTATGTGTCATTTAAGTATCTTTTTAGCATGAAATTCAGTGACTTAATTAAATTAATTCTGAGCGGTTAAATTTTTTTTTCTGCTTTGCAAGTTTTATGACTCCAGTTTAATCAGACACTTCACAGATACAATTTATCCATTTTAATTCTAAAAACTGTCCAACATTAAGAAAAAAAAAATCTCTATCTAAGGGCAAGTCAAGAATTCTCACTGAGGGTAGAGTTAGAAATTTAATAAAAGGAGAGTTTTGACTTCCAAAAGATGTGTTGGCTGAAAAAATATACTTCTGCAGTTTAGATTTCTTTTGTGCAGTAGAATAAATAGAGGGCATGAATTCTGGGATGATAGATGAAATGCAGTTTCTTTCAAGGTCTGAGGTGGGGAAAAGTTCAGTAGGAGAGCAAACGATGGTGATATTGTAGTGAATTCTGATCACTGAAGTAAACCAACCAGCAAGGGATTTATTTCTGTCATGTTAGGAGAAGCCTATCTAGGGAGAGAAGAGGAAAAATATTAGAATTTATACTTCCATTCAATATTTGTTCCACAAATATTTACTGAGTATTGTCTGTTTGACGGATACCATGCTAAGCACTTAAGGAGTTCAGAGTCCAGTGGGACTGGAATATATGAAAAATCAATTATTTCATCAATAACAATGGCACTAGCTAATGCTAAGCAGGTGCTTACTGGGTTCAAGATTCTGTGCTAAGTCCTTCACATGGCTTCTATGATTTAGTACTAACAAAAAATATCAGAGATGAGTGCTATTGTTAACTTAATTTTATAGAAAAGTAAACTGAAGCTAAAGAAGTGAGATCAGTCTGTGTCTCAGGTCACTCAAGTATCATAGTAACTCCTATGAAACAAGGAGAATGCAAGACTTTTTTTCTGCGAAATTTTAAAATAGCTATTTTATTTTTGAATATGTTTAGCTATGCAAAAATAGTACAAAGTGCTCATGTATCTTTCACAGTTTTAGGTGTGAGAGTCTCCTAATATCATTGTGTTATATTCCTGTGGTACCTTTGTCTAAACTACAAAATACATATTTGTACATTGCTATTAACTAAACAGCAGACCTTATTTGAATTTTATTGGTAGTTCTCCTTTTCTGTTTCAGGATCCAATCCAGGATATCATATTGCTTGAAGTCTAAAGACAGAGCACAAAGAAGGTCACTAAGTTGGTGTAGGAATGTGACAGGAAGGATAATGTGGGAAAGGGTTAGAGGAAGACTTCCAAAGAGGAGGGGATGCTTCACTTGGTCTTGCAAGCACATGTAGAAGTATCCAAGCAAAAAGCAAGGGAAGAGCATTAAAGACAAGAAGAAAAAAAAACATGTAAAGTATGGTATAATTGGGTGAATTGAGAGTAGTTCAAAATGATTGAAGCAAATCATGTATTTAGAAGAATAACAGGGAGTTAGACCAGGTGGAAAGTTAAGGACTTAGATTACCATGTTCAAAAATTTTCACCTTTTGTTGCAGGTTTTCAAAGCTATGGAAGGATTTGAGCAGAGGAATAGCAGATCATTATGTTTGAAAGATATTTTTATAGTATTATGGAAGTATAAAATTAGATCAGCCAAGAGAGATTATTTAGGATCTATGTTCATGGTCTAGGTGAGAAAAATGAAAATGATGAGGGCCTGAACAAAGTTTATACTAGTTGGTATGGAGAAGTAGAGTCATAATTGAAACATATGAATGAGTTTTAGTTAACATGACTTGAGAGTGATTAAAATTCAAGTTTACTCATTTAATTGGTGAATGATTATGCTATCTATCGAGATGGTAAATGAATAAAGGCAAATAAGAATGGGAATAAGTTTATGAGTTCAATTTTTTACATCTTTTTTTCCCTGAAGGTTTTTTGGTACTACCACTAGAAAAAGCCCAATTGGCACTTAAAAATAAGGTTATTGGGAATCATGCTGAGATGATGACACAGATTGGGAATTTTGCATCCTATTCACCATGCTAAAGCCAGACACAATGGGAATAGGGTAGGGTGACACTAACTGGGAATACAGGATTAGGGAGAAAAACAACTAAGAATGATCTGGAGAGGGAAGAGGAAAACTGTAGTGAATGCAGTGAATGTAGTGAATGACAGAGAAGACAGGGGCGAAGAAAATCTCAAGAGGGAAATGTGGCCAACTTTGCCAAATGCCTCACAGTAGCTGAATAAAACAAGCCATAAATGTGAGACCTCTGGATTCAGCTTCAACATGTTAAGATGTTGGTAGTCATCTCCTTACAATTAGAATAAAACTGCCCAAACTTAAAAGCAATGACTTTTCTGGACCTAATAGAAGGCCAAGGTTATAAGACAAATTTCCACCCCGAGTCTGGAGAGTGAGGTGAATACACAGTGAAGGCTGGCACCGAGTACCTAAAGCATGACCCACTGGAGCCACAAACTTGTTGAAAGGCTTTAATGGTAATTTTGACAAAGTGTGGAGCTGAATGTGAACTAGCCTGAGGTAAGAAACTGCTGAGACCCCACACCCTCATGGGTCTTACTTTCAAGAACATCACCAGATTCTCAAGGTAATGAGCCAGCAAAGATCTCTTCACTGCTCTGGCAGGGGGAGGGGAAAAGTAACCGTTGTGAAGTAAGTCCAGAGCATTCTTCCTAACAAAGGTCTACTCCAGGGGAAAATACCTTACCAGAGCCTTAGCCAGACGAAGTGTGGAACCTTTCCTGGATTCCAGCCCTTTCTCGCTAAGCAACCATCATGAAGGTAACAGTGTAGGAATACATGCCCACTATAGGAATTATAGGTAATTATAAGACTACAGGAAGTTTCTTTTCCTCACAATAGACTCCAATAAGTAGCAGTGGATTATACCTGAAAGAGTTGTAAGAAATAGACCCTATCTGAGGAGCAGTACAAAGAAAAGCTCCAATGTCAAAGGGGAAACAAAAATAAGGATACTAGAGGACCTTCAAGCCTCTGACACCTACAGGCACAACAAATATTAAACATAACACATTTCCTAGCCACATTAACATACAACATTACACTGAAACTCTGTTTTCCTGAGTTCCTATTACTCAGAATATCATGTCCATGTCAGATTTCCACAAAAATTACAAGGTGACCCAAAAGGGAGTAAACAAAAACAAAAGCACAGAGATTACAAAACCCACAGTATGAATAAACAAAACAAGAATCAGAAACAGATTAAGACACAGAATTTAGAATTAACAGAAAGGATTTTAGAATAATATGAATACTATGGTAAAGTTCTAATAGAAAAAGTAGACAGTATGCAAGAATAGATGTGTAATAGAAGCAAAGAAATGGAAATCCTAAAAGAGAATCAAAAAGAGTGTTAAAAATTTAAAAAAAAAAAACACTGTAATGAAAATGAAGAATGACTTTGGTGGCTCATCAGCAGATTGCACATGGCCAGGGAAAATATGAGTGAGCTTGAAGATATGTCTGTAGAAATTTTCCCAAAATGAAATTCCAACAGAAAGAAGAAAGAAGAATAAAAATCCGAAAAGAATATCCAAAAACTGGAAAGATTTCAAAAGTTGTAATTTATGCATACTCAAAATACCAGAATGAAAATAAAGAAAGGAAGAGAAGAAATATTTAATAAATAATGGCTAAGGATTTTCTAGAATGAATGACAGACACCAAACTGTAGACACAGGAAGCTCAGAAGACACCACACAAGATAAACATTGAAAATTTGATATTCAAATCAAAGTGCAAAATCCAAATACAAATAGAAAATCTTGAGAGTCCAGAGAAGGCAGGAACACCTTGAAAATAGTGGAACAAGGACAAGAATTACAGAGTTCTCATCATTAGAAATCATGAAAGCAAGAGCAGAGTGAAGTTTTTATTTATTTATTATTTTATTTTTTATTTTTAAATGTATTTTATATAATTTAATGTACTTTATTTTTAATTAGTTTATTTGTTTTGAGAGAGAGAGAGAGAGAGAGCACAAGTGGGAAAGGGGAAGAGAGAGAGGATGAGAGAGAGAATCCCAAGTAGGCTCTGCACCATCAGCACAAAGCCGGATGCAGGGCTCAAGCTCTTGAACCATGAGATCATGGTCTGAGCCAAAATCAAATCAGATGCTAAACTGACTGAGCCACCCAGGCACCCCAAAATGAATTTCCTAAATAATTGAAAGGAAAAGAATTCCTACCAGTCTAGAATTCTACATCCAGAGACATTATCCTTCAAAATGAAAGAGTAATAAAGACATTCTCAGTTAAACAAAAACAGGGATTTCATCATGTCAGATCTGCCCTGCAAGAAATATTCAAAGAATTTCTTCAGGGAGAAGGAAAATAAATGATACAATCGGAAATTCTTATTACAAAAGAAAAGAATGTTGGAGCAGGATACAGACAAAATAAATACTTTAATTTTCTTATTCTTATTGATCTAATAACTTTAAAGTAATAATTGCAACAATGTATTTTGGGTATGATTCTAGCATATGGATAAATAAAATGAATGACAGCAATGTTATAAGATCCAGGAGTAGGTATCCTGTAACAGACTATTCCCCATTCGTAGTTATTTCCTATGTCAGTAGTCATGATTAGAGCCTTCACAGGTGGGATTAGTGTCCTTATAAAAGAGGCCCCAGAATGTTCCCTTGGCCCTTCTGCCATGTGAGGTTATAGTGAGAAGATGGCCATCAGTGAGCAAATGAGCCCTCATCAGACAGTGAATCTGATGCCACCTTGTTTTTGGACTCTAGAACTGCAAGAAATGTTTCTGTTGTTTATAAGACACCCAGTCTATGGCATTCTGTCATACTGGCCCAAATGGACCAAGACAAGCAATACCTAGCAGTCCATATTATTATTCCAAATATGTGGATGAGGAATCTGCAAGTCAGAGACCCTTGGTAATTTGCCAAAGATCACACAGCCAGTTGGTGACAATGTCAATTCTTAAGCTCAGGACTTGTTTAACTTCAAGGTTTGCGCTCTTTTTTCTGTATGGCCTGGATTCCAAGGCTGTTGTTTATGGGTTGAGCTGATGACGCATTCTTAGATGGGGTCGATTTTCAGCTGTTGTGTTGTTTTTGACATATGAGATGTGAGAAATACATAAATAAGAATATTACATTTAAAAGTGAACATTCCAATTTTATGTCCACGTCAAGTTTTCATTTGAATGTTTTGGTAAGAAACTTGAACGTATCTTCAAGTCTTTTCAGAGCTGGAACAACTGACTGATTCAGTCAGATCATTCTCAGTAAAACAGAAATGAACCACTGGAGTGAAAACAATTACTCCATTGAAATGTCCTCTCTTTGTTTGGGTTAATGCCATAGACATGTATTTTGGTTATGAAAATATCTCTTTCCTTTCAACTTCCCAGGTTTCAGCTCCTCCCTAAGTAGCTCATCCAGTTTAGGATCTTGCAAACATCTGGCCCTTGCCATTACTTGTTCACTGTCTGTCAGCCCATGACCAGCCCCTCAGAAACTGGGGACTATGTGTCTCTCTCTAAAGCTCACATCTCCCCATGGAATGCTGTACTCTGGCTCTGAGGCTGCTTTCTGTCCTAACAACAAAACCTACATTCAGACACCCATCCCAAGAGTGGCCTTTGTATCTTCACACATTGCAGCACTCACTCCAGGACATTTAGCTGTTCTGTTATCCATTTATGTGAAGTGACCTGAAGTACCTCTGGGAATAAATAGTAAGAGCAAGGTCAGAGCACAATGGGCTTGATCAGCCAGGATTTCCTTGAGAACATGGCTCTCTCTCTTATTGTCTCATCCTTATTCACTTCAGTGATCATCAGCAGGCACTCTAATTTCTGTTCCAAAGAGAATTGTTTTATCTCCATTCTTAATAAAAGTTTAATAGCAGGCAGAGCACTTTGGTGAGAGCTCATGTTAGTGAGATTTTTATTTTACCTAATATACCGGCATATTATGCACTTGAGTAATCTATGGACTGTTGTAAATAAAGCAAACAATATATATTTACAGAACTAAGCAAACTGCATTTATGATGCTATCCTTGAAACTTTGGCACTCTGCTCAGTTATTGCTCTTTCTCTGTTAGCTTGCGTCAGTGAGATGCTCCTCTAATTAGCGATAAACTTACTGCTGAATAGCAGTCATTTGAAATACTGTTTGTTATTAAAACAAATACCTGGAAATTACACTATTAGTACAAAAATCAATTCAATTTTAAGCCTAACATTTAAAGCACACGTAACACCCTCACTTCTCTTGGAAACATGCTTCAACAGGTTTTCTTTGTATTTGAAGACCTCCAACAAGCCATGATCCACCAGGAACATATGTGGATAAGGAACTAGATAAAGGCATTTGCTTAATTTTTATAATTACTCGAAAGAGAAGCAGATTGACCACATTTTGGGGGGAGGTGGAAATGCTATTCTAGGTATCCCTGATGGATTTAGTTTTATCTAATCAATGTACATTTTTTAAGAGTTTTATTTTTAAGTAATCCCTACACCCAACATGAGGCTTGAGCATACAATCTTGAGATCAAGAGTTGCATGTTCTACAGACTGAGCAAGCCAGGTGCTCCCTTGCCCCCACTTGTATAAGATTTTTATGAATCAGTGAACAATTTGAGACACTCTGTTCCAGACACTGAAATCACAGAAGTGATGAAGAGGATTTCTTGACTCAAGAAACTTAAAATATTGTAGGAGTGGGTTGAGGAAAGTAGGTAGACCTGTTTATATGTAAATGTACTGCATTATAATGGGGGCAGCTGAATAGGTGACCAGAGTTCTCTGAGAGCACTAAGAGGAAAGTTTTAAGAAAGGGTTTCTAGCTTTATTTGGATTAAATGTTAGTAATAGACTATATGGCATTTGAGGGATGGCATAGCATAAATCAAAGACAACTAGAGTAAATCCTTGGTTTTAATACCATCTCCACCATTTGTTAGCTGTATAACCATTTTTTGCCATTTAATAGCTGGGTAACCATGTGCCTTGGTCTTCTCATTTGAAACAGGGAGATGTGCGTGATTAAATGATTCCAGTAAAACGTAAACCACCATGCCTGACAAGAGCAGGCTGTCATTAACTTCTGTTCCTTTCAATTCCTTTCTTCTTTCTCTCCATCTGCTTTCTACTCTTTCCTTCTTCACCCCCGAACACCTTCATCTAGAATTCCAGGCCTTTTAACTGCCCTCCAATCTTACCACTTTTGTCCTTCTTCCATGTTCAAGTCATTTCTCCTGTCAGGAATGGCCTCCCTTTCCTTCCCTTCCCTTGCTGTGTATGTCAGAATTCTGTCATTTCTTTAAGATATCCCATAATACTACTTTCTCATCTAGGCCTATCTTGATCTCTTCCACTGTACTCTTTCTTTCTGAATTTTCATTGCATTTTGTACATCTTTCTTGGCTCTTGTTCACATCACATTGTGTTTTGTGGTTATGCATGTCTCAAATTGTCTGATAAATCTGCAAATTTAGACTTTAGTCCTTGTCATAAATATGTAAAAGCTATTCCATAATTATATTTAAACTAGTATATGTTCTTCCATTAGTTAAATAAAACTTTAGGTGTCCTTGGATTTGAAACATTCTTAAATAAAATTTACCCAACTGGACAGTATCAAAATCAAGAAATTGAAAACACTAAGTGTGTATTGGTTCACTACAGGACGAATTGGTTGAATAAATATGTTCTTCACTAAATAGAATGATGAAAAGTTCTTTGTTCAGAATTATTTTCTTATTAGACAAAGAGATCATTATACCATTCACTAAAGTTTGACTTGGACTCAGGAGAATTCTCCTAAATTGAAAAAAAAGACTTGTCATGCAATTGGACATTACATAGCCAATCAAAACCACATTCTTAACTAATATTTAATGACTTATGTAGAACACTGAATAAAAATTATAGGGTGCCAAATAAGATATGATTTAAATTTAATATCAGATAAAAATAAAATTGTATTGAAATGTGACAAAATGTGTTACATGACATGTTTTCGTAAAGTAAAATGCTAATAATTGATCATTTTTACTTTCTCCATTTTATTTTTCTGTGTGTATGTGTTTTAGAGACAGAGAGAGAGGAGTTGGGAGAGAGAGAGAGTGAGAGAGAGATTGAGAGACAGCATGAGCAGGAGAGAAGGGCAGAGAGGGGCAGAGAGAGACAGAGAGAGAATCTTAAGCAGACTCCACGCTCAGTGTAGAGCCCGACACAGGGATCGATCCCACAACATTGAGATCATGGCCTGAGCTGAAATCAAGAGTTGGACATTCAACCAACTAAGCTACTTAGGTGCCCCTTCTATATTTTTATTAATTTTCTAAATAATGCTTATTACTTTTATAATCAGGAAAACAATGACAATGTATTTTTATTTATTTAATTTTTTTTTCTAACGTTTATTTATTTTTGAGAAAGAGAGAGAGACAGAGCACAAGCAGAGGAGGGGCAGAGAAAGAGGGCAACACAGAATCCGAAGCAGGCTTCAGGCTCTGAGCTGTCAGCACAGAGCCCGACATGGGGCTCAAACCCACGAGCTGTGAGATCATGACCTGAGCTGAAGTCAGACACTTAACTGACTGAGCCGCCCAAGCACCCCTGAAAATGTATTTTTACTAGAAGAGTGATTCTCAATTAAGGGTGATTTTGTTCCCCAGAAGACATTTGACAATTTCTGGAGATATTTTTGTCACAACTTTGGGGAGAGGATGTGCTATTGACACCTAGTGAGTGGAGGCCAGCAATGCTACTAAACCTCCTACAACGCACAGGACATCTTCCACAACAAAGATTTCTTTGGTACAAAATGTCCATAGTTTTGAAGTTGAGAAACTCTGTAATAGAAGGAAAGCAACCAAAATATCCTAAATGAGAAATTGACTCACGAAACTATGGTACATCTATCAATGTAATGGACTATTGTGCAGGTCTTAAAACTTGTACTGACAAAACATTTATGGAGATGATAATCTAATTATTAGTACTTTCTCATGCTGAACAGTCTATATTTCCTCACACAAAAGCTCTTTGGTATGTTCTAAGTTATATTATTCTTTGTTACATCCATGATCTTCTCATGTTCCTAATAAGAAGGAGAATTCTTTGGGGAAAAGGTCAGCGCTTATTTACCATTTCCCTCAACACGCCTTACACAGTGCTATTACAAGGAAGGAAAACTGCAGTTATTACAGTAAATTAATTATATCCCCTGAATCTAAGTACCCTTTCCCTTGTACATGACTGAACTCCAACTCAAACAATGTTCCTCAATATTTGGTCAAATCAATATATATACTATAACTATATAGGTATGTTTCCTTCTATCTATCTATCATCTTCTATCTATCTATCTACACCATAGTTTAAAGGCCAAGAAAAAAAAATGTTGCAAAGTTGGTTAGCTCCAGGAATCTTAGAAACTCAGACTATAACACAGGCAATCTCTTATCCTTCATCTCTTTTTCCCCCTTTGTGTCTATCTAATTCTTTCAGTTATACCTATATAAGGAGAATGGCTTTTGTCAGCTCTGTGGTCATATTTTATATACTTAAGATGATGTAGAAAGGAAAGGTTCTTTCATGACTACTTAACACTCCAGCAGAAAGATCCTAGAGAAACCATTGTCTCACCTGCGTTATGTACCTATTTTTGAACCAAACCATGGACAGGGGTAAAAGTAATTATAAATGGTGTAACCATGCCAAAGCTTGAGATAAGGTAAATTTTCCTCATGAGAGGAAAGAAGAATATGGTGCTGGATGGTCAAAGACTATAATCATCATGAAATTTTATTGGAAATGTTTTTATTAGCATAATAATGGCTCTATGCATTCCAGGTTTTGATGCCCACAGGATAGGTACTCCCTCATACCCTTGAAGATGGTATTTGATTTCTTAAAGAAACCTTTTTATTTTCATGTTCTCTATTAGCATTTGGGGGAAAAAGTTAAACTTCAATTTTTTTTGTTTTAATTCTTTATAAATGGAACACTAATGTCATCAAATTTTGTGTTTCAAGATTTTTTGTTCATTAAATGTATAAATGTTTTTGTTCATTAAATGTATAAAACAAATGCGAGGAGGAACAGTCAATTAACTGCCCAGTTAGACACAGAAGTATTATAAAAGCAATTCCAGAAATTTTGCCTTGATCCTTGGTATTTCAAGAGATTATATGATTGTGTTTTACAGCTTCAAACCAATTCCAGGAATTCACTTGGAAGATAAGGCTACATTTATCTCAGCAAACCCAGACCATACCAAGACTAACATACAATTTCCTGAGATGTTTCACTGACATCATTACAAATTCTGCTTATAGGAGAATGGCAACCAGAATGATCAACAAAGATGCTTTCAAGATAAATGAATTCTATAATTTTGTGATTAAGTCTTATTCTTTCTGTTAGCTTATGATCCTGGTCTATGACCTTTACAAGTATTTTTTAGTTCCTACCTAGCCACTTCCCTTTAAATAAGACAGGAAGCCTATGAGGTGCTGAAGTCAGGGGATTGCCCATGCTTTGGGTATAAAACATCTCTGGTAAAGACTATTCTGGAGAGTACACCTCTGTGTGTTATGTGGAATACTTGGAGTCTCTTCCAAATGGTTGCTTTACTTTCCTCTTGTCAGAAAAACAAGGGGATTTTTCTTTATTCTTCACCATGAGAACCTGTTGGGTTTTTGGAATTTAAGCCTATGAAAGTGTTGGTGTTCCCATAGGCCTGTAGTCTCCAGGAGTTTCTCATCCTCATACTGGTTCACAGACAGCCTTCAGTAATTTGTCAAAATGACCAGTTAAGTCTTCTTATATTATTATGACTCCATGTACTTTTGTTTCAGGTAGGCTGATCTCTGCTGTGATCACTTGACTCTCCAGATTTGGGGGAGTCAGTTTGCCCCATCACCTTACTGTTCTGATGGATTCAAGTAAAGCCACTGATTTCACTTTGTTAGCTCGATGTTTCTAAGAACAGAAGTGATCATTACAAGCCTTTTACATATCAGAATTGAAAGCAAAATTCGTGAATAACCTTTAAAGACATTGTAATGATTATTAGGTTCTATTTTAAAATCCAGTGGAATATGTATCAGATATAGTACTCCTGGTAATTCTAATTCTCCTCAAAAATCCTTAAACATTCAAGAAAATGTTACTTAATAAAAATGTTTACTTCTCTGTATGCAATCTCTAGAGAGCTATCAAATTCTTTGTGAATATTGTACCCATGGTAACTCTTATTCTATTCTCAAAAATCCTTAAACATTCAAGAAAATGTTACTTAATAATTGTAACTTCTTTTCCACAATATGCAATCTCCAGGGAGCTATCAGCCTCTTTTCTGTAAGATTTTGATCACTGTTTATAGCAAGAAGAAATTAATAAACAAAAATTCCCTCATTAGTTGAGACTTTGAGATTTGAATCTTTCCACAGCTGAAAGTGATTCCAAATAATAAAGCTTCCTAAAATAACAGCACCTGCTGTTCTACTTTCTTTTGAAAATTATTATTATATTATTATTTTTATTATTATTTGAGTTTCCCTTTTATTAAAAAAGTACCATTTAGGGGTGCCTGGGTGGCTCAGTCGGTTAAATGTCCGACTTCCGCTCAGGTCATGATCTCGCAGTTCGTGGGTTCGAGCCCATGTCAGGCTCTGTGCTGACAGCTGAGAGCCTGGAGCCTGCTTTGGATTCTGTGTCTCCCTCTCCCTCTGCCTCTCCCCTGCTCACACTCTGTCTCTCTCTCTCAAAAATAAATAAACATTAAAATTTTTTTTTAAAGTACCATTTAAACAAATCAAATGTAACTAAAACAAAAGACAGGTAGGAATTAAGAATAATTCATTAGATAATTAGTTGAGATCTATCAATAGTATACGTTTCTTTTTTGCAATTTACTCCATCAAATGGACATTAGGAAAAAAAAAGTCTCAAATCAGTGTGCATAGATTTTTCCTTAAGAAACTAAAAGAGCAAATTAAACTCAAATTAATGATAGCAGGAAAATAATAAAGGCAGACATCAGTGAAATAGAAAACAGTAAAAACAATAAGGTCAATGTAACCAAAACCAATTTTATGAAACAATCAATAAAATTGATCAATGCCTAGTCAGCCAAACAGGGAGAAAAATACATGAATTGCCAATATCAGAAACAAAAGAAGTGGCATCAGTACAAATTCTATAAGTTATGTATGATTAGAATCATAAAAGAATATTCTGAACAACCTTGTGGGAATAAATTTCACAACTTAGGTGAAATGTATTAAATTCCTTAAAAACAAACTTTCGAAGCTCACTTAGTAAAGTCTCCTCTAAGCAAACAGATAATTTGAATGGCATTTTTTTTTAAATTTAATGTGTAGTTACAAACTTTCCCACAAAGTAGGCTCCAGACCCAGATCACCTTGGTGAATTCTTCCAAGTATGTAAGAAAAAGAAATAATACCAGTCCTAAACAAATGCTTCTAGAAAATTCAATAGTCAAAGCTTAACAATACATTCTGTGAATCATCATTATCCCATCCTTAAACTAGAAACATAGATGTCAAGGGAAAAGAAAGCTGCAGACTAATATCCTTCATGAATATAGATAGAAAAATTCTAACATAAATATAGCAATTGAATCCAGTAGGGTGTAAAAATATAAAAGCCTCGTTACATAGGGTTGGTTTTTCACCATGGTTAGTTTTACATTTAAAAGTCAATCAATGTAATCAATCAAATGGAAAAACTAAAAAACGAAAGCATGAGATCATCACAATAGACACAGGTGGCACATTTAATGTAATCCCAGGTCCGCAGTTGATAGTAAAGTAGGAACAGACTAGGAACTGACTTATGTGAAGGACATTAGTCAGAACTTGCTATTGTTAAGATATCACTTCTCCTGAAATTGATAAAATTCTATGCAATCCCAATCAAGATCACAGGAGGATATTGTGCAGAAATTGACAAATGGATTCTAAAAATTATATAAACATGCAAAAGACAGAGACTAACAAAACAACTTTTTTTAAAAATTTTTTATAGTTTATTTATTTTTGAGACAGAGAGAGACAGAGACCGAGCAGTGGAGGGGCAGAAAGAAAGGGAGACACAGAATCTGAAACAGGTTCCAGGCTCTGAGCTGTCAGCACAGAACCCGATGTGGGGCTCGAACCCCCGAACTGTGAGATCATGACATGAGCTGAAGTCAAATGCTTAACCAACTGAGCCACTCAGGCACCCCAACAATTTTTTTAAAAGAATAAAGCCAAATGGTTAATATCACTTGATATCATTCGTATCAAACTCTAGAAAATACAAACTAATATTTAGTGACTGAAAGCATGTTAGTTGTCCTGGGAAATTTTAAATTTTTAATTTTGGGGTCCTAGGCCTACCTGAATAAAATGTGCACTTTGTTACTGCTGGGGCTCACAGTCCCATTAGAAAACCATTGACAGAGTGACACAGTTAATAAATAATCAAGGTTTAGGTAAGAAGAAGTGGTGTCCAAAGATCAAAAGGCTCTTAGCAAGGTAACTTATGCTAATTTCTTCATTCGATAAATCCAATGTAAAATCACACTCATTCTGTATATTGAAATGAAACAGGCAAAAGTGCCTCTCAAACATTAAGGCCTTTGTGTTAAACAAGTAATTTACTTCTTTTCCTGAGATTGTTTAATTTCAAGACTGCCTTGCCCTTTACTGCCATCGAGGCTTTACTGAGCTAACATCATTGACACCAATTTATTAAATACATAGTGACAACAGGGTGTTGATATCCTCCTACCCACAAGATCTAACACACCTGTTCACCTACTCGCTGGTGATTAAATATACCTACTAAGGGGGGAAACATCTTTTGCTAAAGTGCTAGGAAAAATAATAGTGTTTTTCCTAGAGTAAAATATTTCTTGGAGCTCCTGGGTGGCTCAGTCGGTTAAATATCTGACTTCAGCTCAGGTCATGATCTCGTGATCCATGAGTTGGAGCTCTGCATCCAGCTCTTGCTGACAGCTCAGAGCCTGGATCCTGTTTCAGATTCTGTGTCTCCCTCTCTCTCTTCCCCTCCCCCACTCATGCTCTATCTCTTAAAAATGAATAAATGTTAAGAGAAAAATTCTTACAATTTGCCTGAGAAGGGAATTTCATAGGAGGGGTTTTCTAATTTGGCCTGTCTCCTTCATCTTTAGACGTCAGATGGCATAATTTCTAAGAACTCCTTTCAAAGTAAATGCTTAATCTCATTGACTCTCTGCTTTGCTAGACATCCCATTACACCAGTAAGTGGGTACAACACCCAGAGTTGACTATAGGATGTTCTGTGAGTTTGCTGTGGGGCTGCCATAACAAAATCCCACAGGCTGGGTGGCCCGAACAATAGAAATTTATTTTCTGACAGTTCTGGAGGCTAAAAGTCTGTCAAAGTATCAGCAGATTTTATTACTTCCCAGGCTTCTCTGCTGGACCTGTAGATGACTGCTTTCTTGCTGTGTGTTCATTGGTTGTCTCTGTGCTTGCAAGTGTCTGGTGTGTCTGTCTCTTCATCCTAATCTCCTCTTCTTATAAAGACACCAGTCATCTGGAACTAAAGCCTACTGTAAAGATTTCATTTTTAACTTAATAATCTCTTTAAAACTCTTATCATCAATTATCACATGAATTTTGGGAGGAGGACAGGATTCAGCACATAACAGAGATTAGAGAAAGTATGACCATGAAGGGAAGAACGTAAGCTGATGTCCTTAAGTTCTGATGTTACAGAGTTCTCAGAATGATGTGAGGAAAACCATTTCATGAGTCAAAATGGTGAAACACTGAATATACTTCCTGGCAGATTTCATTGCTAGATACTGACTCTTGGAATGATCTTGATTGTATTATCTCATCGTGGCTTTATGAGATGATTTTTTGAGGGCTCTTTTTAGTTGATGAATATAAATGAAAAAAAGAGTGAGGAGACCAAGGGAAGAATTGAGTGACTTCAATTTGTACCCAGCTGGATCCTCTTGTTGAACTGATTGTTTTCTATCACTACTATATTATTTGCCCTTTCTCACTTCCTCTTAAGAGTTTATTCACATGTACACATCAAATGATGGCATGAAATACCCAGGACATTCCAACAATGAAGTCAGTTTGCTCTTTCTGTAACTGTTAAGGATAGACCATAGGTGGGTGTAAATTATGGTATACCACTATTTTAGTTATTTTATAATATAATGTATGCCTTGAGCTTTTTAATGATAATTCTGTACCTGTGCTCATGCAGGATTTTTATAACATGCAATGTTGATTATCCATTATCGTGATAAACCAATAAAAAGGAAAAATAGGCAAAAATCAAGGTCCTTTACTCCAAAAATATAAAAAGCTTGCAAACCCAGTTGCAACCACTTATGAGCTGTCTTGATGGTGAGTTGATGGAAGGTGTTTGGGATGAAGGGGAACTTCATGGACATCACATTCCAAAATCTGAACGCAGCCACCTTCCTATATACACAGGTTATTTATCTGGATAAATTAGATTTTAAGGCTTTTGTTTACTTTTTTCTATGAAAAAAACACTATCTTCCACTTCTAATTGTTTAAAATCAGGGTATATTGAGTCACATCCTGTGCAACTTCATGTATGAAATGAAAATCAAAAAATATTTTGATGACTGGGTGCCTGGGTGGCTCAGTCAGTTAAGCATCCAACTTCGGCTCAGGTCATAATCTCGTGGTTCATGAGTTCAAGCGTCATGTCAGGCTCTGAGCTGTCGGCACCTGCTTCAGATTCTGTGTCTTCCTCTCTCTCTCTGCCCCTCCCTCCGCTATTCCCTCTCTCTCTCCCTCTCTCTGTCTCTCTCTCTCTCTTTCAAAAATAAACATTAAATAAATTTAAAAAATATTTTGATGGGTATTTATAGACTAAGTTATCTCATTAGAAAATGCCTTAGTTTTCTCTTTTATCTTCTCCTTTTTTTCTTTTCTTTTTAATTTTGAAGTGAGAAATGTGGAGTAGGATTTATAATAAGGTATTCCCAAGCATGAAAAAAAGAAAATATTTCCTTTTCAGTAATTCAACAGAAGTCAAAGAATGAACAAATTATAGATAAAATAAAGTGTCTTGTGGGTGGTTGACTTAACAAATGAATAGACTTTTAGCATGGATACAATTCTTCCAATTAATAATTTCTTGCATAAATCCGTCATTGAGAAAATTATCAACCAAAATAATGATAGAATTTATAGCAATAACAATAAAAACATGTGTTATTTTTTGTCTTTCATTTGCTTCTGAAAAGCCCAATGTCCTTTACAAATCAGTGTTTTAAATCTATATAATCAGTGGATTAACCTGCAACAGGTATATGTCTTCATTTTATAAGCTGCAAAGACTTCTGTGCTGAGGGGGGTCTTGCCTGAGATCATATAGGAAGTACATAGAACCAAAGGAATTTAGGATGTGGGGCTTCCAAACAAGTGTATATTACTCTAGATAATATTGTTTCTCAGCACATGTAACTTGCATCTTAACTAAAAATTTGCTCAGTTCTGAAGTTTTTATTTACTGAAGTAACTAACAAAATGGAAAATGCCTAATGGCACATTTAGAGAACATTTTATATCCTGTAATTAAGACTCTATGCATCAAATTATATAGTGTCAGCTCTATTTCTTTTAGCAGATATCACTGGAAACGAGGCACCTTGCATCTGCTACTGACTTTGACTTGGGAGCAACTACATTCACCTTTTGCTTATACAACAATCTTATTGGCTAAAAATTATTGATACTTTCACGCAGACTGAATATAGATATTTAGCAAGAATAGCACACAATCATGTTATTTTCTCATGCACACATTCTATTGTGATTCAGTAATCAGTGAACATAATTGTCACCTACTTAAGGATATGCTTGAAAATATATAGTTTCAAATTACTCAAGTCATTTTAACAGCATGCTTAATTTCCCATACTTCATTAAGTTTTGTCACTTTGGCAGTTTTGTTAAATCATGAGCAAACTCGAATACCTGCCAGGGTCAGACCAGTACATAAATGTCTGCATTTGATCTGGGGGAAGGACATAGGCAAGTGTGGGGCTTGGGCTGAGCTGAAGAGATCATGTGTCCCTGATCAGAAGTCCAATTCACTTTTTAGTTAAAGACTTTGTCAGTCTGACCAAGTGCACGTTTATGAGGGCTGGACCTTGCCTATGGATTTTCATCGGGCAACTCCCACAGCGAATGCTTGGTTATATGCTGTAAGTAGCACAGCTCCAGGGCATTGCTATTCCATCCAGGACATTGCTATTCCAGTGACCTGAAAAGTTTAAACCATTGTTAGTAAGTGACTAACTTTAAACTTAAATTGGAAGAAACTGTATCATAAATGTAGAAAAATCATTAATGTAGTTAAAACAAATCAATTGTTAAATAATTGCTTTAGATAAAAATCTCCTGTGGTTTGTGTAATACATATGAATTGAACAGGTTACCAAAAGAGTGATTTAAGAAAAATAAGGCAGGAAACACAAGTGTAAATCATAATTTCTCACCATTTCTATGAACTAAAGTTCTCTTTTGTTGCTTATTCTACAAAGCCATGAATGTGCATCAGTGATTGTGAGAATTGGCTAGTTCTTGAATTTTAGCTTAAATGTCTCATAGATCCACAGTCAATAATGGTACTAATTTCCACAATGGCTAAAATGCTTTCCAAGATTGTATATTACTATAAAGTATATAGCAAGTGTCAAGATCTCTCCAAGGAAATAGAGAGTCTTTAGTATTTTTGCAGATTAGGAAAGAAAAAATATATCAATGAATTGTACAAATGAGAAAATATAAATAAAGGGAGACTAAGGTAGCTCTCCAGAATCACACAATAAACACAAATTAGAAGTGCAGACTTTTGTCTCACAGTCCCTTGAATGCTTACCCATTCCTTTTTTTTTTTTTTAAGTTTTAATTTAAACTTCTGTTAGTTAACATACAGTGTAACATTAATTTCCGGTATACAGTTTACTAAGTCAACACTACATACAACACCCAGAGCTCATCACAAGTGCACTCCTTAATTACCATCACGTATTTAACCTATTCCCCCATCTACCTCCCCTCTGGTAAGCACCAGTTTGTTCTTCTACAGTTAAGAGTCTGTTTCTTGGTTTGACTCTCTCTTTTTTCCCCCTGTGATCATTTGTTTCATTTCTTAAATTCCACAAATGGATTAAAGACCTAAACGTGAGACAGGAAACCATTAAAATCCTAGAGGAGAACACAGGCAGTAACCTCTTTGACACTGGCTGTAGCAACTTCTTACTAGATATGTCTCCTGAGGTAGGGGAAACAAAAGCAAAAAATAAACTATTGGGATTTCATCAAAAGAAAAAGCTTCTGCACAATGAAGAAAACAATCAGCAAAACTAAAAGGCAACCTATGGAGGGGAGAAGATATTTGCAAAGGACACATCTGATAAAGGGTTAGCATCCAAAATATATGAAGAACTTATAAAACTCAACACCCCCAAGCCAAATTATCTAATTAAAAAATGGGCAGAAGACATGAATAGACATTTTTCCAAAGAAGACTTACAAATGGCCAACAGGCACATGAAAATATGCTCAACACCACTCATCATCAGGGAAATACAAATCAAAACTACAATGAGATATCACCTCACACTTGTCAGGATGGCTAAAATCAACAACACAAGAAACAACCAGTGTTAGCAAGGATGTGGAGAAAGGGGAACCCTCTTACACTCTTGGTGGGAATGCAAACTGGTGCAGCCACTGTGGAAAAAAGTATGGAGGTTCCTCAAAACGTTAAAACCACAACTGCCCTGTGATCCACCAACCATACTACAGGTATTTACCTAGAGAATTACAAAAATGCTCATTCAAAGGAATACCTGAACCTTGATGTTTATAGCAACATTATCTACACTTACTCATTCTTAATCTGTCTTTTGTAGGTAAATCTTCGCGGAAGTTTATAGAATACATAATTTAAAACAGACACATTTTGTTAAAGGAGGGGTATCTATTGTATAAACATTAATTAAAGGAATCAGGAATGGCCCCAAGGAAGAGAAACTCTTTGACCTTACATTTGACACTCCACTTTAGGCCACTCCTCACCCACTTAGGCACTAACACCTCAAGCCAAGCTTTTCCCCTGCATGAATGCCTTCCTCACTTTAACTGAGGCCCCATATCAGGCTGGCCTTCTATGGGGGCATCCTTCTTACCTACTTGGACTCTGGCCTCCCATGCCAGCTCGATCTCCACATAGATGGCCTTCCCACCTTCTTGGACTCTGATAGCCTACTCTAGCTACTGCAGCTACCCCCCACCCTCCACCACTATAGACATCTACCTTCCATGCTTTAAGGTGGAATTACTCAGGAAAGGAAGGAAAGAGAGAAATAGAAATATGAAAAAAAGGGAAAAATAAAATTTTTAAAAAGATGCTGCAATACAAATTTTAAAATACTAGTTCAGGTAATTGATAATACCAGTATTTTAGCTGCCAGCTAAAAATACACAGAAGTTTGGCTTTGGACTAAGAGTCTTTCAAACATTTGTTCAGGTGTTTCAGCCTCAGACTGAACATTTGGAAAGATGAAGACCAAAGGCATATTTCATTTTATTTTGTGGTATCTCTGAAATTGTTTGGGAATCACAATCATTTAATTCTTTTAGGTAGTGTTATGTTTCAACAGCATAAATGAAGGAGTCATACCGGAGTGCCTGGGTGGATCAGTTGGTTCAGACTTGAAATCTTGATTTTGGCTCAGGTCATGATCTCACTGGTTTGTGAGTTCGAGCCCTGCATCAAGCTCTGCACTGACAGCAAGGAACCTGCTTGGGATTCTCTCTCTCCCCCTCCCCTACTCATATTTCTCTCTCTCTCTCTTTCTCAAAACAAATAAATAAACCTAAAAAAGTAGTAAGCATAGGAATATTCCATCTGGACTTTTGCTAATATCTTATAGGTTAATAACTTATAATACCTTCAAGTATAGGTAAGGATTCTATTTATAACTTGAAATAAAAGTCTTATGTGCTTTATATGTTAAAATTCTATTAGTCAGTTTTATATAAATGTGTATTTAATATTTCCACAATTAGTGATGATTGTGAAAGCTAATAATTTATAAATTATTAGGAATGTATAAATATTATTAGGAATTCTCAAATAAACAAATACAACATGTTTTGACAATTAATATTATAAAGCATATTTATACTGGGAGACTTTCTATCCTTTTTGAGACTTATATACATATGTATGTATATAAATGTATGTATACATTGACATAAATGTCAATAAAATTTGAGTAATTAAGGTATAATAAGAGAGATTATATGATGCCATATTCTAAACTTCTTGCTAATGTTTACAACATTCAACAGAATAAGTTTAACTACACTTTAAAAATTATATTTAAAGTTTCTTTATTTAATTCCGCTAAGGCCTAAATAAGGTCACTAGGTCTATGGGGAAAAAAAAAATCCTAAGTAGATCTTCTTCAGATCTTAAAAGAAAAATGTAAACTTTGACCCCTCAAAAATATAAGAAAGAATGACAACACATTATGGTAGCACTCCGAATAGATCAATATTGATCAAGACATAATAAAGGATATGTATATAGTTTAAAGGTTTTAAAAATGAAAATGTAGAGAAATACAAGCCATCCCCCATATATGCAACTCTTCCGAGGCTCTTAGGTAAAAGCATAATCTTGTACCACAAATCCTTATTATATACTGCAGGAGCAATCTAAGTGAGAAATTATTTTTCCCAACCCATAAAATTCAAAATTGATTTCTGTTTAAAATTTTCTTTTTAAAATAAAAATTCAGATCTGTTTAAAATCCATTCTATAATAGTAATTTTGTCTTCACTCTTCATTTAGCTAAAATGTGTATCAGTAGGGGCACGTCTAAGCTATACCTTTGCTTGAAAAGAAATCTCTTTCAAAACACATGCAGATATCCATAATTTCTCGCATCCCAAATTTGTCTTTGATCCAATATGCATTAATTAGCACAAGAAAAATTACATTAGATCATTTTGTCTGAAGATCACTAAATAATCTGTTTGTTTTCAAATTGTGTAAATCCAGTCATCCTCCAAAGATTTATGGCACTTTCTGGTTCTAGCCCTCTTCCAGAGCATTATGATTTTTGCAGAGTATGTTGTTTTATGTTTTCACTAAAGCTTCACCAGAATCATAGTGAGGTTATTGAATCAGGGTAATGCTGATTCAATAACCTCACTTTTCTTAGTACTTTAAGAGGTACTTTTTTTTTTATTGCATTTGATTTCTCTGAAACTTGGCCAATTTTTCTTGGGCTTTCCTCAATATATTAAGATGTTTAAAAGATTAAACTATGGTTTCTGAAACCTAACAAATGAGAAAGTCTTACTGGCTTCCTACAATAAATGCACACACTCTAGATGCATATAAGTGTTTAGGTTGGGTATCCTAGCAAAAATTTAAATGATAAATCACTTTAATATTAATTATTTTCTAAAATCATCATGTATTTTTTTCATATCATTCTGCAATTGCATCCTTAAATCATTAATTTTGTAAAGTGTGGGCACTTAATGAGTCATATAAAATATATTCAAATTTTTTCTGTATGTTATCTAATTTATTCATCATGACTCTGAGAATTTAGTACTTTTAATATCAGTATTTTACAAAAAAGGAATTTGATGCTTATTGAGGTTATTTTGTACCCCCTCCCCATATGTAGAATATATAGATCTGGATTGGAACTTACAGTCTCATTCCAAAACTCAGGCCTTTATTCATATGCTACTCAGAATATAGTTGGAGGGATTGATAAAATATATTATATTATGAATTACATAATGTTGACTCTTAACTATGAACAATTGCATTCTAGATACAAGAAATCCCCAAGAAAGACAGGTACTATGAGGCTTAGGATGAAAGTACAGTAATGGAGGAAGTAGTTGGGGACAGGTAGGTAATAGTAGCACTGGACAAATTTTAGAAAATTTGTATAAGTTAGATAGCTCATTGATATCTATATTTTACTGTTGTCTTAGGATGCCCACAGAAACTCATAATGAAAGCAGAAGTAATAATGTTCCAAATATGGGTTCCGAAACCTGTTTATCTGGATTCAAATCCTGACTTCCACTTTTCATTCACCTTTGTCAAATTACTTCTACTTAACTATTTGTGCCTGGGATTATTTTTGATTATTATGGCTGTTGTTATTATTGTTATTATTACCTTTTCTTCAACCAACTTTGGTTTGGAAGTTATAATATTATAATTTAAATGATAGTAATTTAAGGTTTAAATTCACAAAGTTCTTGAATAATACAAGGATTAAAGAACACTTGAATGATAATCACACTTCCACACATTATAAATGTTAATCTTGTGTAGGGTTTTAATTTGTCTTTTTCTATGTCCCATAAATTAAGCATTGCTATTAGTTTATGTACTAAATGTTTATTTACATTACCCAAATATATGCAATATCATTTCTCACCATTCCTTCTAGCTGCTCAGATCTTACTTCTAGGATTATTTTCTTTGTTTCTAAATTATCCCTTTTAGAATTTCTCTTCACTAAGATCCATAACTGGTAAGATTCTTTTGTCTTGTACACGTTATTTTTTTAAAATTTCAATTCCAGTGTACTTAACATACAGTGCTATATTAGTTTCAAGTGTACTAGGTAGTAATTCAACAATTCTATGAGTTTCTCAGTGCCTCTCACGATAAGTGTACTCTTAATCCCGCTCACCTATTTTACCCATCCCCCACCCACTTCTCCTCTGATAACTATCAGTTTGTTCTCTATAATTGAGAGTCTGTATATTGGTTTGTCTCTTTTTTTTCCCTTTGTTTGTTTCGTTTCTTAAATTCCACATATGAAGAAATCATGTGGTATTTGTGGTATTTGTCTTTCTCTGACTGACTTAATAAGTTTAGCATTATACCCTCTAGGTCCAACTATGTTGTTACAAATGGCAAGATTTTATGATTTTTATGGCTAAATAATATTATATATATATATATATATATATATATATATATATATATATATATATATATATTACACTTTCTTTGTCCATTCATCTATTGATGAACATTTGGGATAGGATAGTTGTAGAATTTGGCTATTATAAATAATGATGAAATAAAACTAGGGTTGCGTATATCCTTTTGAATTAGCATTTTCATATTCTTTGGGTAAATATCCAGTAGTGTGATTACTGGGTCATATGATAATTCTACTTTAATTCTTGAAGAACCTCCATACTGTTTTCCACAGTTGCTGCACCAGTTTGCACTCCGACCAATAGTGCATGCGGGTTCTTTTTCTCCACATCCTCTCCAACACTTGTTGTTTCTTGCATTGTTAATTTTAGCCATCCTGACAGGTGTGAGGTGATATCTCATTCTGGTTTTGGTTTGCATTTTCCTAATGATGAGTGGTGTTGAGCATCTTTTCATATGCCTGTTTGCCATCTGTATAACTTCTTTGGAGAAATGTGTGTTCATGTCTTCTGCCCATTTTTAAATTGGATTATTTAGGGTGTTTTTGGTGTTAAGTTTTATAAGCTCTTTATGTATTTTGAATACTAATCCTTTATCAGAGATGTCATTTGCTGTGTATCTTATATCTAAATATTCATTTTTTTTTAATTTCTGGGAAACTCTCTTCTTAATGTATTCTTATTCTCCCCCATTATCTTTATTCTCTTCCTTGATGTCTTTCTTGATGTTTGATTAGATACATTGTACACCTTTTCATTCTCTTCTCTGTGTTACTGTGTTTCTCTTTGCTGAACTTTGTATAATTTCTGTCGATCTCTCTTCCACTTCACAAATTATCTATTTTTATTCATCAAGTATTTTGTTTAATATTACTTAAAATTTTTAATGTTTAAAGAGAGAGAGAGAGAGAGAGAGAGAGAGAGAGAGAGAGACAAAGTGTCAGTGGGGGAGGGGAAGACAGAGAGGGAGACACAGAATCTGAAATAGGCTCCAGGCTCCAAGCTGTCAGCACGGACCCTAATGCGGGGCTCTAACTCACAGAACCATGAGACTATGACCTGAGCCAAAGTTGGATGCGTAACTGACTGAGCCACCCAGGCACCCCTAATATTACTTTCAATTGTGTAACATTACTCTTAATTATGTGACATTAATTTTAATTAATTCCTTTGGATGCTTATATTTTTACTCATGGAATTCTGTTTGGGTTCATGAGTATTAGAATTAACAGGCTGATTGTGAAGTATGTATACAACAAATTAATACAGGCTAATAAAAGTGAGTGCCTTATAACTGTGAGCACAAATGGATTTCAAAAGTCGTTTTGAAGAAGTCAGACAACAACCAAATGAATAAAGTGCAATTTTATGTATGTATAACTCATATATAAACAAAATTAAATATTATATTAAGACAAGTAAAATTAAGGAATAATTATTCTATAAGTCAAGGCAGTGGTTACTGTGGTTCAGAAGGAAGAATCTGATTGGCAAGTATCACAGGGATCCTCTATAGGGTCTAGAAGTATACTTTTTCTTAATAATTGTGTGGTGGTTACATAGATATAGACATACATATTTTTTTATAATCTTATATTCAGATTCTATTTCATTCTTTTTTGAATCCATCTGGCTTTGTTTGATCAGGTTGTCTTTCTCACTTATGGTCTAGATTCACTCATTTAAAATAAAAAAATATTTAATGGTACTTACTGCAAAATCTGTATGCAGTAGTTGGAATGTCTAAACTCCTTGGTTATCTAATTCAGCCATGTGTTCTTTCTGCTCACTCTTCCTTGTGTTGACATATATCTTTCTGTACTGTGAGTTCACATACAGCTGAGTTTTATCTTTTTGTATCATATGAAATCTGAGTGGCTATGAATCCTTACAAGAGAGTGCCTTAGGGCTTACTGGAACAGGACACACTTGAGTTAGTTTGATAACTTAATTTCTTTCTTTTAAATTTTTTTTAACATTTATTCATTTTTCAGAGAGAGAGACTGCGAGTGGGGGAGGGACAGAGATAGAGGGAGACACAGAATCTGAAGCAGGCTACAGGCTTTGAGCTGTCAGCACAGAGCCAGACGCAGGGCTCGCACCCATGAGTGGTGAGATCATGACCTGAGCCAAAGTTGGACGCTTAACTAACTGAGCCACCTAGGTGCCCCACTTAATTTCTTTCTTAACTTCTTAACTTATACTCGCAAAAAACATAAAATCAAATTCCACTGGTGTGAAGACAGGCCCAGATTATAATCTTTTAGAGGAGAGTTTATTTTATTTTATTTTATTTTTCCACCCATAGTCCTCTTTAAGACAGAAGTTTCTTGTCCCATCTCCTTTCCAGAAGGTGAACTTTCCCTACTGCATTTCTGTATGGAAGATGAAGTCCTTTAAATGTCCTAACTTTATTCAGGTGGTCAATTTAATTTCTCCATGTTTGAGTCCTCATGTCTTGTCTTTATTCTCTGGCTTTGTTCTAACAATCAAGATTCTAGATTATTTGGACCTGTATGGATTATGGCAGCTTCAGTGTAGCTTCCTAACTGGGCATCCTAAAACCTTTTAATTTTCCAATAAGGTTTAGGCTATTTAATTCCTTTTTTTAAATTTGAAAACAATGCTTATTTTTATTTTAACCAGCATTTCCAAGTATTTTGTAAAAGGAAGACATTGAAATAAAATACATAAGAAATAAAATAAAAACATAAATAGAAGGAAAATCGATATTAAAGTCCTCTTTCAGGTTTAAATCTGCCCATGGAAAGCCATGAGCCATGTGTTAGGACACAACTGCAGGATTACCACAGATACACTCTGAGGTCTCCATACAAGTTAAATGTATGGTACAGTTGCAATTTGCATGTCACTAAGGTCCAGATAGATTTTCAAAAGCACCTGCCTCATCAGGCCATGTAGTTGAGTAGAGCATTGCACTTAGTATATAAAGGTCTTACTATAACATTCACCTTTTTAGCTGTGATGTTAAGGATTCTATCATTTTTGGGGGCCCTGGGCGGCTCAGCTGGTTAAGCATCCAGCTCTATTTTAGCTCAGGTTATGATTTCAGAGTTGTAGGATTGAGTGTGGAGCCTCTTTCAGATTCTCTCTCCCTCTCTCTCTGCCCCTTCCCTGCTTGCTGTCTCTCTCTTAAAAAAAAATGTCATTTTCTACATAATGTTACTGTTAAATTTCCACAAGTTAATTCTTGGAGTTCAATTTTTGTTTTCCAAAAATATATATATTATATAACTCCACTATCTTCAAGTCCATGTACGATATGTTTTATATCATACATATGTCATATATATGTATATGTATTATATATATATAATATTTGTGTATTGATAACTTTGAACCAGGTCATTTTTATAGATAATAAAAGTAAACTAGTTTCTAATTCTGTGTTTAACTCTTATAAATAAAAATATGATTTTCAATGCAGCAGTGTGTTGGCTCTCTTTGGTTGAAGATGCTAATTTACCTGGAGGGGATACAAGCCTGGTTTGAGAGAAAGCTAAAGAAGTATGTAGCTCTTACACTATTGTGACCTGGTTGTTAGTTTGGCCCCAAAAAGTGGTTGCTGAAGGGTGAGAGATAAATGGATAATTTTTTATCAGGCCAGAGACTGTAAGGAACAGACAAAATATTTCAATGTTGATCACAGGTTGCAGGAGCTCTAACAGCTAGCAAGCCACAACTGTAGAGTTGTATTTTCAATGCCTCACTACATATCTGATTTGTTCAGCACTCTTTTTAAAAATATAGACAACTCTGGGACTTAAGTAGAGCAGCTCTTGTATAGGGCAGAAGAATCTGTTTATTCATTACTTTCATGGTGATCTTGACATGCAGACTATTTAGAAAATCACCTGTGTGCCTATGGGAACCTGTCAGGTGCCAAAGATCCCAGAACTCGCTGATACCCATGATTCCAACCCAGTAGGCTGACAGCACTGTACTTCAGAACGCTTGAGAAGATTACCAGGCCCTGGGAATCATGAGCACATTTCTCCCCAAGTGCCCAAGGGATTGAAATTCACTCCCTCTTCTCTATTGCCATGGTCTGCTGTGTCTGCTGTTGTTACATCCTGCATGACAGTGGCCTTGGTTTACAGTCACATGTGTACCCCTTACTCTCCTCCATTGGCTGAACTTCCAGACACTCTAGGTCTTGTTCAACATTGAATCTCCCATAAGAATTCAAAACCTACTTCATGAATGGAATCAAATCTTAATTAATTATTGTTATTTCCCTAGTTATTGTCACCCCATATCCTGACCGGAGATGTGTCCTGTCAAGTGCAAAATATGTAGTGGCTCTCTCCTTCTGGAAGTTACATCACTCACTATTTTCTGCTGCTTCTGCAAGCTTGGTGGAGTGGCACTGTATTTTTTTAGTCTATGTTGACAGCATACAATATAATGGTTCATTTAGGATGGGTGTTTATGGGGCCTGTCAAGATTTAGCTGTGTTTTGCATAGTAAATGTAATATTAAGTGACAAAATGCATCATAGAAGATACTTCACAACCATCAAGGTGGAAGCAGTGAATGTGTAGAAGATTACTATGCATCACAAATGGTGGAACAGCTAAGATAATAAATAAAGTATAATTGAAATCCAAGGGGCTTTGAGTATTAGTGATGTAACAACTCTCTGATCGACAGTATATGTTACACTATGTGATCTACAGTGTGTGCTGGAGGAAGGTTGGCTGCCCTTCTTGTGTGTTGGTTTCTTTGCACAGCAGGTGATGTGCTGAACTTAATAACCTGCTGCTTGATTTTTTTTTTATTTAAAAAATAAGATGGGAGCTAAATCACAATTGCTTTGGGCAAGTGTCTTATAAAAATGTTTGTGTTTAGAAGTGAGCTAATTTGATTAGAGAACCATGAAATCTGCTCAACAGTGTAATGGAACATCAACTAAATCTAAACTGGCAAAAACCCAGGACTTTGAAAATTAATGAATATTCAATATTGACATGCTCTGAAAATAGCTGTCTTAAATAAGAGGAGGAAAGAAAGGCAGGAGGGAAACAGAGAGACAGAGAGAGAAGATTCTATAGACTTAAGACATTTTTATTTCTGATGAATAATATTGTTATAAAATACTCACATAATTCAGTCACCATAAAATTTTATAACTGTGTGAGGTCAGGGACAATGTTTTATTAATTTATTTTTGTGTTTCCTGATCCACAAAATCCATATCTCATGTGTTTTAACTAGCACTATTTCAAACACTTGGTAAATTTTTTGCCAAATGATGAATGAAAAACTCTATCAGCATGTATTTCATATTTATTGGATACAGAGAAGGGAAACTGGATTTATGACAAATTAAGCTACTTTTTAGCTTCATTTTAAAATGAAGCTACTTTTAGCTACTTTTAAAAAGTAAAATGGATATATCTATAAAACCAGTTGCCAAAAACATGAGCATAAGTAGGCAGTTAGAGTAGTTTGCTAGAGGACAAATACTGATCTGGGACATCAAAATGTTATAAATACATAGAAAATTTCTCCCATTCATCTTATTAAAAAAAAAGAATAACATCTCCTAAAACCTCAAAAACACCTCCTCAAAAGGAAATATGAAGAAGAGAGTAAGAAACATATAGCGTTAACACTGTTTAACCAGTACTGCAATGAAACTATTGCCCATTCAATTGCCCAGACAAGACATAAGACTTTTATGTACAACACGGTTAATTTATGTTCTGGCTCACTTTCAAGCAGCACAGGAATCTTGCCATAGCTCGGTCCCTGGCTAGACACTGCTTCTTAAAACCCTTCTTTATTTTCACATGGCAAACTGGATTGAGTAGCAGCAGGATTGTTTAGGTAAAGATGAGGTATGGCGAAGTAGTAGCAGGACAGAGACGTGGTGATGGATATGTTATTCAAGTGGCCTTAAGTAAAACAAGTCTTTAACTCAACAAATATGTATTAGTTTCTTTTAGATATACAACAGTGTGCTAAGCCTGGTGATTTACAAAAGTAAATCAGAGGCAGGCCCTGCCCTTAAGGCTCTTAGACTGCTGTGGAGGAAATAATTTACAGGCATAAATAGTTAAGAGGGAAGGAATTTCTGTCAGGGAAATTATCTCTTTGGTAGAACAGATTCATTCTTTAGGTAGAAGAGATTCAAATGTATATTTCTTATCCCGTGTTCTCAATTGACCATGAGTTTGGTCCTATACTGCCAAATGCTATCTGGGTATTTTCAACTTTATGTACAAAAAATGACCCTTTATCTTTTCCCCCATTCCCACATATTTAGCTTTAGCTAAATATTTAGCATTTTTGTTTAACTTCCTTGTCCTCACCAAAAACGATCATTTCCTAAAGAACTCAGGTTTGTTATCCTGAAATGTTTTGTTTATCTCTAGGTTGACTATATGCCCCTGTTTTATGGGGCTAATCCTAGTAGATATCTATTCTCTTGCCTAGTATTAATGCAACTTTTATCACTTCTAAAGGTGTCCTGTGTAAATTATATGATTACACACTGTATCTCTTGTCTCATGCTCCTTATTCAGCTCTCCATAATTAAAAGATTCTATGCATCCATTTTTCTTCACCTGTCCTCTTTATCAACTTCTCTGCTTAGGCTTATAACCGCCTTTGCCCAGATATCTTTATGGTCCTTTAAACTTTCTTTCTATTTTAAGTCTTTTCAATTTCCAGTCCACCAAACCAACAAAGGAAATATTAACTGATATTTTCAGCATACCTGATCAAACTCAAAAACACTTTGTAGTTCTTTTATTCTCATTAGGCAAACTCTATAAAGCCCTCTGGATTTAGAGGCTCTATCATCTGGCCCCCTCTCCTTTTATTTCTCATTTTCCTTAATGTTTCTCTCTAGTGTATTTGAGCCATTCCCACTTTTTGCTGAGCACAACTTGTTCTTTTCTATATTATTCCCATGTCCCTGTTGACCCTGGTATCAGACATGGTCCTGGCAAGAAATAGCATATTCTACTGGGTATATTGGAGTGAGCCTAGTTATTGGGTTAAATGCAAAACTGAGCGTAAGGAATCCAACCCTCAGATTGCCATAGCTCTGAACATCCTTATATCTGAAGGAGTGGGGAAAGGAACAGTTACTGGAACCAGGGAGGATAGCTTTTCAGAGGAGACTGCTTAGTTGGAACTCTGGGGTCTTACAGATTTATGATAATTTCTGTTTCTAGCTCTATTCCAGAGTGTTACAATTTTTGTAGAGTGTGTTGTTCTATGTTTTCACTCAAGCTTCACCAGAATCATAGCAAGGTTACTGAATCGGGGTAAAGCTGACTCAATAACCTCACTTTCCTTACTTTTTTTTTGCATTTGATTTCCCTGAACCTTCACCAATTTCTCTTGGGCTTTCCTGACTCTATTAAGATGTTTAAAACAAGATATCCTTCTCTATCCTTCTACTTGTTTCCTACTGGTAACTTTAAATGACCAAACCTACCCAGAAATCAGAGATAAACAGGGAATCCAAACAGTTTATACATGTTAGCTACTGGAACACAGTCTAAGGTGGAGCGTGAATCTGAAGGAGAATACAGAAGATAATCTGGCACTGTTCCAGCTTGCTCAATGACCTGTCTCCTATTTAGCAGAACCTCATCACATATGATTTTGGCATAGACACAAATATCCAAATGCCAGGGTAATAATTTGTATCTTTTCATATATCCACATATTTTATTTTTCAACTAATTCTTATTTGGATTTGTATTATTGATCAAGGGCCCAATTAAAGAACCATATAATGTGCAACTAGGGCACTGAGGACTACAGGGTTCTTTGAAAAGGTAAGGGAATTGTAGAATATGATTAAATAGTGGAGGGACTCTATCTTCACCTTTTTCTACATTTGGAGAGAAGGTCACTTACATTTATGATTACTACTAAGAATTAGCCAGTGAAGTAAATTACAAACGAAACTATGATTCAGCAACGACTTTAGTTATTTTTCAAAGATGTTAAGCAGGGTAGGAGGCAGCCTCCTGTAATAAACACATTTGGTAATGGGCTTGAAATGGGAGAAATGAGAATAATTGGCTCACCAGTTTTGTGATCTTTGAACTTTACAAAAAATGATTTTTCTATCAATTACTTAAAGGCAAGAAGAGGATCAGTGGGAAGGTAGAGATGTACAACAAAAATGTCATGTACATTTTCTGGTGGTTAGCCAGTGTCCATTTCTTTCTTACCTTTTGATAAAAGTTTATCTCTATTTTTGTGGGGATTTGTCCTCCCTGATGCAGTCCATATATTTCAGGGGAAGTTGGACTCCTCTTCAGCCATAGAACTAAAGCTTCATTGGCTTAAGGCAATCATCACATGCCTTCCTCTGGCTAGAGTGATTGATGCAGGGTCTTTGTTCCAAATGCACCCAAGGAATTGAAGGGTGGCCTTCCCTAAGATTTCTAGAAAAGATGTGTTTTAAAATTCTTCTTATAGAACTTTGTTATTCTTCTCTATATGACATTAAGAAGGAAGAAGAAAGACCTAGGAGCCACTGGGAGCCGATGTCAGGCCATGATGACAGGAGGTTGCTACCAATGGAGCCCACACTGAGGAGGCAGAACTAAGGAGAGAGAAGACTCTGGTCATGGCATTTGAACTGCCAAAGCAAGCTTCTTTGAAAGGAGAAAAGAAACATTTCGGTCACATGAGCCAATACATTTCCTTTATAGTGTGAGCTGTTTTGACTTGAGTTTTTTGTTTGTTTGGTTGGTTGGTTTTTTGTTCTGTATTGTTTTTTGTGTTTTGTTTTTACAGCAACTAAAAGATTATATGCACATATAAAAGAGTAGAACAATAATAACCACTTAATTTTTAGTGGCTTCCTCCCTCAATTTGGTCTGCTGTTTATTTAATGTGACTTTTTAAAGTGCTTGTGAACTAATGAATCATGCTCTGCCTTTTAAAATAATGATAATATGTAGCAGGTTTTAAATATAAGAATCATTTTGAAGTTTGCCCAAATCTTATATTAATATTTCACATAGCCACAAACATTTGTACATACCAATTATCTCTCTTACACATTATCCAGGACAGACTGTGCCTGTGCAGAGTACATGAAGTTAGCACCGGTTTTGCTATATATATATACACACACACACACAGTGAAATGTAGAGGATGAGCACTAAGAAGGTTAGTTGGTGTTAATACAAATTGTGTTAGCTAAGTAGACATTTATCGGCCTTTCATAACAAATACTTGGTAATGTTGTCCACGTACTATTACCTTTACATTTTAAGAATCACTCTTGTATTTCTTCAACTAAAGGATGATACATTCTTTAAAAAGGAGATACATGAGAGAGAGCATTTACTAATGTCGGTTGCTATGTGGAATCCATTGGTTTTCACTGGGTTCTCTATTCCTTTGGAAGCCGGACAAGTCGAAAAATAAAAACTCTGAGTAAAAACAAAACCTATAGGATTTACAGGGAAAAAAGCCCAACTCATTCATATACACTAATTAAACTTTTTACATATTACTGTAAGCTACAATCAAGATGTATTCGATTCATGATTTGAGAAGTGAATATTGTTAGGATGAATAATAATCAGCCATTCTCATTTGCTAACATAAAACACTGAAAAAAATTCATTTCCTCCAAATGGCTGAACAGTTTTATATCAACCATGACAAATTTAATCACAGAAATCTTTTAGCAAATTCATATAAGTTTATTAACTTAAAAATGTATAATAACAATTTTAGTTCACAACAAAGATCACTTTAATTTATTCAACTTAATTGGGATTGCTAAATATAATAATATATACTTCTCCAACAACCAACAATTAGGGAAAACTATTTCTGAATGTTTGGTCAATTACTTGCTAATCTGCAAAGTTCAGTAATATGGTTTCCTGCCATAGTAAATTGAGGTTTCAATGTAAAATAGATGATGCATTCTTTTGGAAATTCCTTTTACAACACAATTAACCTCTTCACCTTTTAGAAAACACATTGTTAGCATATTGGGATGCTATTTAATTTGACATGCTTTATATGGTCGTGATCAGTGCCAAATAACACTTTGTATTTCTCTAAAATTTATTTTATATTTGTTAGGCTTTCAGCTACTAATTACACTATATTTCAGTTTTTACACAATCCTTTGATCCAGTATATAGTATTAATGTGAGAGCATTAACTGCAGACTGTTCTGGTGTGGAATCAACATTATCAGATGTTAGAGGGCTGTTTAAGGAAAAAACAAAACAAAAAGTCACTTGGAATAACTGTAAGACTTATCTTGGATGGAATTCCTATTACCAAAGACACACCAGGCTATTTCTCTCATAGAAAATGTTTCATTCAAGAAGTAATAAAAATGTTTCACAAGTACATATGAATAATGAATAAAGAAAATCATAAGCAGACAAAAAACATTAATACAATAGCAAGCTAATGCTTTGAGAAGGGGTTTATTTTACAGCTTTAACGGTAAACTGTATTATTTTAGAGCTTATATTAAAATTGGAAGTGCTCTTACAAGTGATTCACTGCCAGCCTCTACCCATGCATCAGTTTCTGTTATAACAATGCTGCTGAGTGGAAGGCCGGCTTGTGCTTGAATACCTCCAGGGAGAGGAAATTCATTACCTTTCAGGGCAGCTCATTACCTTAGCTGTGGCGTATTCTTTTACAATCTAGTTAGCTGCATACATATATGTCACCTTTCTTTGATTATAAACTAAAGATAGAGACTAAATCTTACTCAGATTGTTATCCTATTATAATATCTAGCATGGGGCTATCCATATGAAAGGTGCTCAGTTAGTATGTGTGATTTGATGATGAGCTAAGGATGGATGTCTAGACCATGTAGCTCTAAAAAAAGTCCTAGTTTTGATTTCTTTTAAAGAATCTCAAAAAGTATTGTTCATTATGATCAGGCATACATATGAGTTTAAAAAAAACAGATAAGTAACATGTGTTTTTATTTTTCTCTACTGCCCATGAGATTTTGTTTCATGGATTCTCCTCTGGTTGATTATCCTTTGGCTGATGCTTATATTAAACGCATCTGAAATAGATAAATTGTATCACACAAACTTTATTTTATCATGCTTAGGAGGAAAACACTAACTGAGATGCTGGTCATAAAATATCATTGTTTCAGCAGCTGTTTGGTTATAAAATTATTGTATAAAAGCTTATAAATATGCACTGCACATTTAGAGAGGAAATAGCACTTTATAGCTTTTTATCATTTTTAAACCTGATTTTCAATAAAAACTTAAAATAATTTTTGATAAACCCCTCTTATAAATTTTCTTCAGAATCACACTAACTCATCATAGTAGGGTAAAGGAAAAGGAAAAAAAAAATGTGGTCCAGAGTCTAAGGGTTTTGAGTACTAATCTGGTTCATTTTTATATATGACCTTGGAAGATCATTTAGCTCTACAAAGATTCGGTTTTCAGATGTATAAAATAATGAAAAAGTATATATCCTGTCTATTTCAAAAGAGAGTAGTAGGGTCAAATTACATATTATGCTGATAGTACTTTATAAATGGAAAACCCTATGTAACTCTGAGGTGTGGTAATCACAGAGGTTTATAACCCCACCCCCTACCACCACATTTGAGGACTATAGGAAGATTGACAGACATGTTCTGGATATTATAGTTTTGGATACTGCCCTGTGACTGTCAGATTTGGTTGAGTAGTGCTCAAGTGATAAAGTTGTCAGCAGAAATAAATAAGGAAGGCACAGTAACTCTAATGCAGGTAGAAAGTCCAATATGGGATATTTCCAGAGTACCATTCACTAAGTCTAAGTTTTGTAAGGGCCATACATACATCAAAATCCACATTAATAAAATTTTTTAAAAATCAAGGATAATAAATTACACTAAAATAATTTCTTTATTTTCTCAGAATTATTTTTTCAGGGGCTCAAATATTCATGAGGAGTACCTTAAAAGGTTACAAAATCCCTACCTCACACCACTTACAAAACCTCACTCAAAATGAATTAACAGCCTAAATGTAAAAGCTAAAACCATAAAACTCTTAGCAGAAAACGTAAGCATAAATCATCATGACCTTGGGTTAGGCAATGGCTTCTATATATGAGAACAAAAGCACAAACAACAAAAGAAAAACAAATAGCTAAATTGTATGTCATTAAAATTCAAATCTTTGGGGGATCGAAGAACAGTATTGAAAAAGTGAAAAGAAAACCCCCAAAACAAAAAAAGGACAGAATATTAAGTATATGATATTCTGAATATATAAAAACTCTTACAACTCAACAAAAAGCCAAAAATTCAATTAGGATGTGGACAAAGAACTTGAATAGTCATTTCTCTAAAGATATACCAATGACAAACAATTCTTAAAATCATTAGTCATTAAGGCAACAAAATTTAAAACTACAATGCTTGAGGGGCACCTGGGTGGATCAGTCAGTTGAGCGTCCGACTTCAGCTCAAGTCATGATCTCATGGTTCGTGAGTTCGAGCCTCGCCTCCGACTCTGTGCTGACAGCCTGGAGCCTGCTTCCGATTCTGTGTCTCCCTCTCTCTCTGCCTCTCCCTTGCTCACACTCTGTCTCTCTCTCTCAAAAAAAAAAAAGAAAACATTAAAAAACTAAAATGCATGAAATTAATATACTGTTGTATGTCAATGATACCTCAAAAAAACTTAAAGCACCTGTGATATATCACTTCATACCCACTATAGCTATAATAATAAAAGTAATACTTTATATTATCAATATACATTATTAATAATATATAATATAGAATAGTTATAATAAATAACAATAACCAATGAATGACAAGTATTGGCATGGAGGTGGAGACGCTGAAAGCCTCATATATTACATTGCTGGTAGGAATGTAAAAGAGAGTAGCCATTGTGGAAAACAATTGGGTAGTTCCTTAAAAAGTAAAAGGTAGAATTACCGTATGACCCAGCAATTTCACTCTCAGACATAAACCCCAAATGATTGAAAACTGGTGTTCAAGCAACAATTGCATACAAATGTTCATAGCATCGATGTCCATAATAGCTAAAAAGGAGAAACATCTCAAATGTCCATCAATAGAGATATAAAACGTAGCATTATAGACAATGGAATATTATTTAGCCATACAAATGACTAAACTATTGGTACATGCTACAACATGGATGAACCTTGAAAACTTTACGCCAGACATAAAAAAAAAAAAGCCAGATAGAAGAGGTCATATAGTATATGAATTCATTTATGTGAAATATCCAAAGGAGTTAAACTGATAGAGACAAAAAGCAGATTAGTGCTTGCTAGGGGGGTAAAGAGATAATGTAAAATGACTGATAAATGGATGTTTGTTTTGGGTTTTGGTTTTGAAAATTAAGATAGTAGTCATACAACATCATCACTGCACTAACTGCCTCTCTGTTTTAAGCTTTAAAGGGGTTAATTTTATGTTGTGTGGATTTCACGTCAATAAAAAGAAAGTCATTTTACTCTATTTTTCAGTCTGGTAGAATGAAAAGTACAAAAATGCATCATTTCCTAGGCAATTCATTTTCTGTGTATACTAATTCTAGTTTTCAATTTTGGTTTGAATAATAAATTGTGTTAAACACATATGTACGAACTTTGATAAAAATTAAAGGACTCTTTTATACATGTTATGATATGGTGATAAAAATTCTTACTGAGTTTATGGGGTATTTAGGCTGTCATTGGGATATAGCTTTGAACCCTAGAGACGATGTGCTAATCAGAGCTCATTTCCCATTACTTTTCAATTCTTTCTTCCTGTTTTTCCTAGGGGGAGATGGCTTTCAGGAATTTGAGGAAGTTATAAGAAATGCAACTTAATCATGACATACTACATATTCACAGACAGAAGGGGGCAGAGGCCAGGATAGTGAAGGAAAGAAAGAAGTTATTATTTTTTTTAAAAAAAGATAAAGCAACATTTTTAAAGTAAATGGCTATATTTGACATAGCTTGTTAATATGAAAGAAAAGAAACCCAATGAATATATCACAAATATTTTATAATTTTATCTTCAGTTAAAGCTAACATTTTATGTATAAGCTACAAAACATTCCTTTAAAATTATTGTGTATCAGGATGCCTGGGTAGCTCAGTTGGTCAAGCCTCCAACTTTGGCTCAGGTCATGATCTCATGGTTGGTGGGTTTCAGCCCCACATTGGGCTCTGTACTGTCAGTGCAGAGCCTGCTTTGGATCATGTCTCCCTCTCTCTCTGCCCCTCCCCAACACTTGCACGCGCGCGCACACACACTCTCTCTCTCTCTCTCTCTCTCTCTCACAAAAAATAAACATTTAAAGAATGATTCTGTATCTAGTTTTTTTAATAGGTTGACAGATGTTAACAATATTCTTGAATTAAAACATGATATCATTGGAGTGACAGTAAAATGAAGTCAAAACATGCCTTATATGATAATAGAGTACTTTGCTTTTGCAATTCTTTTAGAGAAGAAACTTACCACATCATGTGATAAATGATACCCTAAATCAAATTCTTCATCTTATTTCTACCAACATTTATGTTAGGAGTATAGTAAGAATTCTGAAATATATGGTTTTAAACCAGGGAACCAATAAAAGTGCATTTCAGAAATTTTATGGTAGTAATATATTTATCAGTAAAATATTTAGGAAAATGGTGACATCAAATATTAAATAAAATTAATAATTTATAAATAAATCTATGAGTAATTGAACAACAAATTAAGTTAATTAAGTAAATACATAGTACTACTAATCAAGCTGAACTATTTGATTGAATCAAATGGTGTTACAATTTTGTAAGTCAAAAACAAATACCAGTAATTACTTATATGTATTTTAATATTATTTAGTCTCTCACATTGTTTATAAATAAGGATCATAGGCCTACATCTTTTCTATTTTTTTTCATATGAAAATATTATATAATAAATGAATCTAGAATGTTTTTAATTTCTGTATGTATACTGGGTTATGTTTATCAGGACCCTAGGATAAAGGTGGCAGAAACAGCCCATACTAATTTAAACCCAATATAAAGAAGCAAAGGGATTCTTTGACTCAAATGATACTAGCCTGTTGATTTAATTCTCAGGCCACCTCTCTACATCTGACCAGCAGCTATAAATCCATAAACAAATTGCCAATTAATATAAAAACAAGTAAAAACAAGATAATCTTTTTCTAATTTCATTAATTAATCTCAGAATTAATTAATTAATTAATTGCCTAGAATGGGTTACATTTCTTATGCCTAAATCAGAGGAAGGAAGCCTTTTTATTGGCCTTCCTAGAGCAGGTACTGATCACTGCAGAGAGGGAGCAAGGCCCTGTCTGGACCTTATTCATGGAGGAGGGATAGGGATAATCCCCCACCCCCCCCCCCCAATATAGCTTGCTATTGTTGGAAGAGGTGGGAATAGAGGCAGGAAGATGTGAGCAAGAGAGGTCCAGCTATCACACTTATGTTAACATCATTTAAAGATTTCATCTTTAGGAAAGTATGGCAAGTAAAGCATAAAAGACATAGAAAGCATAACTTTGATGGAGGTCTTTCCTAACAGGGGAAATAGTATACCAATAGGTTGTGCAGAAAGTGACTTTCTAATAAGATTTTTAAAATAATTTTTAATTTTGGAACAATTATAGACTCACAAGGAATTGGAAAGAGTACAGAGAAGTCCCATGTATCCTTAACCCAGTTTTCCCCAGTGGTTACAATTTATTACATACTTACCAGACAATACAAAATTTAAGAATTCGACATAGACACAATGTGTGTATATAGTTCTGGGTCACTTTGTTACATGTGTGGTTTTGTGTAACAGCTACCTTAATGAGAACCGGAACTGTTTTCTTTCTACAGAGATCTCTCCCTTGCTAACCCTTTATAGTCACACCTATCACCTCCCTCCTCAAATCCTCAACCCGGGGCAATGACTAATCTGCGCTCCATCTCTATAATTTTGTCAGTTTGAGAACGTTATAAAGATGGAAGCATATAGTGTGTGACCTTGTAAAACTGTTTTTTTCTTACCCAGCATAATGCCCTGAGAGCAAAGCATGCTGTGTGTATCCTTAGTTCATTCCTTTCTATTGCTGGTTAGCAATATTCCATGTGTGGATATACCATAGTTTGTTTAAACATTCAGCTATTGAAGAGTATTTTCATTATTTCCAGTTTGGGACTATTACCAATAAAGCTTCTATGAACACCTTTGTTCTGATTTTTGAGGGGACACAAGTTTTCATCCTTTTGGGATAAATGCCCATGAATGTCATTGTTGGATTGCATGGTATGGGTATGCTTTCTTCTGTAGGGAACTACCAAATTATTTTCTAGAGTGGCTCTATCATTTTACAGTCCCATCAGCTGTGAATAAGAGATCCATTTCTCTACCTCCTGGCTGCCACTTTGTGCTACAACTTCAAAAATTTTAGCCATTCTGATAGGTGTGTTGCGATATTTCATTTGTTCTTTTAATTTGCATTCTCTTAATGGCTAGTGATATTGATCATTTATCAAAAGTTCATTTGCTGTCTGTATATCTTTTGGGGTGAACTATCTATTTTGGTTTTGCCCATTTATAATCGGATTATTGTTTTAATGTGGAATTTTGAGAGTTCTTTATATATTATAGATATAAGCCATTCATCACATATGTGGTTTGCAAACATTTTCTCTCTGTCTATATGGCTTGTCTTCTAATCTTCTTAATAAGGTCTTTCGGAGGGCAAACATTTTTAATTTTGGTGAAGTCCCATTTATTGATTATTTCCTTTTATAGACCATGCTTTTGGTGTCATGTCACAGATCTGTTCACCAGCCTCTAAACTTCAAACTAAACCCCCTACCCAATATAAAAAGTCAACTTAAAATGGACACAGGTTTCAATGTAGAGTTAAAATTTTAATTCTAGAAGATAACATGTAAGATTTGTTCTTTTATGTAAAATTGCTATATTTCCTTTTTAATTTTGGGTCATTTTGAAAATGCAGGTATGCCCGGAAATATTTAGAATTTCTCTGTGTAAACTAAAAGGGAGAAATTATTAATGGTAAAATATTTTCTATTCTTATCAAAGTAAGCCATAATCTCTGTTTATCCTATTCCCTTCCTGACATATATTAGGACATTTCAGCAATAGCTGGTGAGTTATTCCCTGATTCAAAAGGGCATTAACACAGACCCTGAAGTACTCACAGGCACATCAATTTTAATGATATAAAAATCTTGTTAATCATAACGTTTATGCCATAAGCAGTAATTGTTAGCTCTGAACTAAAGATTCTGACTGAGTTTGAAAGTTACTGAGATAGGAAACTACTTTCGGGATGCAGGGTGTTCCTTGGAGTTCCTGGTGGGAAGCTACATTTGTGTTCTGTTTAGAGGCAGCACTGAGGGCTTTACAATAGGAGCACTTTCTATATTGAGGCAGCACCATATTTGTCATAATACAGTCAGGCCAAATTGAGAGTGGCTGAAAGGAAATGGTCTTTCCTTCCTCCTCAAGCTGTATTTATAATTTCCTATTCATTTTTAGTTTGGCTACCCTGGTGTGGAAATTTTCTTCTGACTGGGCAATAAAACAAGTAAAATCTACTTCTCACCAGCAGCTAGATAAAGTGGAGAGCACCCGTTAAAATAATAACAGAAAGCACTGGGGTCTGAATAAGGCAACTTCTTTTGCAAGCATACAAATATGAAGATGTTGGATGAGTATTGATCTGGAAATTGATTCTATGATTCCCTTTTAACAGAGTATGTGTAATCCATAAAAGCTATAAGTTATTATAAACAAAATATCCCCTTACCTTTTGGCAGTTTTTTTGGGGAAAAGTATACATTGATGGTGTTCCAAAGTTTAGTTTTAAATAACATGATGTGATTAAATGTAAAAGAATTCGGTAACTGACAGGAGTCTGGGGTTAACTGTACTCACTAGAGACCAGCCTTAAGTTCTCCAGACTACCATATTGACAGAAATTCTCAATGAATCATTCAGAAAACCCAGGAGGGACTGGAGTATGTATAAATTGTTGCCAGGCTATCCTGGGAGGCCATTTTCGTTGTAAAATGGGATAGTAGATTTAGATTATAGTGTTGGGGAGGGATGAAGATAGGAGTTACCAACTATTACTGCTGCCAGCTTCCTAGAGATGACTGGGAGACCTGTCTTGGGTTAATGTGGGTAACTTCTGGGGCAATAGTGACAACTATCACCATCCAATTTATTAAATCCCAATAGGAATGTTTCCATCATCTCTTTGCTAAGATTGTTTAGATGCAACATTTTCCAGAAGTACTGGAAAATTTACTTCTGTGCCAAAAATAAGAGTGAAATTGACTAGAAGCAGAAAGTCCCTGTCCAAGCTGAGGAAATGCAAAAAGTAAACAAACGGTATAAATAGAGAAAGAATGTAAGTCTGTGGTTAGCAGTGACGTCTGGATGTCCAGTTTAAAGTTTTGTGCTTTATTCCCAACCTTTACTTACAAACTGAATAAGATTACAGCAATATAAATATCCAACAGTCTTTCATTAGATGAGCATTTCATAAATATGTCATTCTGAAATGTTTTGAAATTTGAATCTTGAAAATGAAGGTCTATCAAAAGCAGCTCATTTTAATTTTCCCTTTTAAATTCATGTTGGAGATAATAGCATATACTGTTTTAACCTAAACACGTCTTTTACCGTGAGTTATAGATTCTCCAACCCTAAAGCATGTTGGTTGGTTGTCTTAGTTACCATTTGAAAGTCCGATGCTTACTGACTTTTGTGATTGTTGTTTAATTTATTTTAATTTTATTTTTGGACTTAAATCTTTAGGATACTTATTTTTAAATGCAAATATTCAGAATCTAACAAACACAAAATATTTTCAGGTTCTTTCTTGCCTGTTTTTTTAGTTGAGATTGTCCCAGATACTGGTTAACTCTCTTGACTGTTAATGTATTTATGAAGATTAAAAAAATAAAAATTACAGTCAATACCCTATAATTTATACATTGATCATGCACTATTTTGAAAGTACTACACAAAGATGTGGGTATTTTCTTTCTCATGCTTTAAGCAATAGGTCAGTACTACTGCAGATTTAGATTCATGTTTTCATGATAAGGATATCACTTGAAATGTAAAGCAGTTCATTTCCTTCACATTCTGTACTTGAAATTTTATAAGGATATTAATTCCATTTTAAACTATAGCTTATATAAGTTTCTGGTGCACATATTTAACTGCAAATCCTTATCATTTTATATCTAATGGAAATTATTAGACAATCATGATTTCTATGCAGTGACTTAAGGCCTAAGAATGAGATAGATGTTAAATCTCCTGCACATTTTGGGCCATCATCTGCTTTTGTGAGATATGCTTCCTACAAGGAAAAAAAGTCCTGAGAGTCACTGTTACTCAAGAATTTGTTTTTTGTTGCCTCACTATGCATTGTAAAATCACACTAGCCTTTTCTCTCTTCCTTTCTCTATTGCTGCTACTTGTTAACTATTTTACATTTTTTTTAAGTGAGCACTATGCCCAATATGGAGCTTGAACATGATCATGGCCCTGAGATCAAGGATCTCCTGCTCTACTGACTGACTCAGCCAGGTGCCCCTAAAACTAATTATTTTAATAAAATCTTAGAATGTTATTGACCAGAATGAACCTCAGATACTATTTTGACCAGTCTCTGTGTCTTATGTATGAGGAAACTGAAATCTGAAAGTATTATTCTGTAGGGGAGGAAAAATATCTTTATCCTCCTATCCTTTAGGTTTTTAGTGGAGTCTGTGTGCCAAAAGACAAATTAAGAAAAGTATGAACATTTATTTGATGTAAATTTTACCTGACATGGGAACTCCACAAGGATATGAAGATGGGAAGATAGAGTTAATCTAAGTGTCTTTATACCAGGTTTGACGAAGAGTAGAAAGTAGTAGAAAAATGTGCCAGAACAAAAAGGGATATGAGTTAAGTGTAGTAAACTGAGGGAAAGTTAGCAAAGCCTGTTCATTCAGATTTATCTTTTCTTTTGAGATAAGGATGATCTTTTCCTCTGGGAGTAGAGAGCACACTTCTCACATGAAGATCTTATGAACTGCTTCAAAAAAAAAAAATTCCTTCCTGTACCTGCTGTTTCTCAGATTTCTTCAGCTTAAAGTAATCAATATGCCCAGACACCATATTTGGGCGTAGTATGTCCTGTACATCATTAGTGCCCCGTATGTCTTTCCCACAGAAAGTGGTGACAAAGCAAAAGTCATCTGCTGAAACAGGGATACTTTTTATTACTAACCATGCCATTTATTTAAAACATCTTCTTTAAATTTAAATTAAAAAAAAAAACTTCCTCTTTCTTTAAAGTACAGCTGACAATTTCCAAAAATTTCGTGGCAGAAAAAGTTTAAAATGACATACATGTTTCTTTTCTAATTATGTAAAGGTAAATACAATGTATTTAATCTCCAGCAACGGGTGTTTATAAATTAAATTAAAAAGTTTCACATTTTAGGAATTTTTGTTTCAAGTAATCTTTACTACCTCCCCATGTGGGGCTAGAACTCATGACTCCAAGATTAAGAGTCTTATGCTTTAACGACTAGGCCAACCAGGTGTCTGACATTTCAGGGTTTTTGAAAAAAAATATTTTATCAGCCTACTGACTTGATTTATGCTTGTTAGTGATGTATGCTTTCTACGACAAAACTAACATAATCTTCAAAGAATAATTTTGACAAAATTTATCACTGAGTACTGTTGTTTTGTTCTTCAGAATGTCTTGGATTATCTATCTCTTTATATTCTATAACCCTAATCTCTGTCATGCAATCAGGAGCATGGCTTACTGGAAAAAGATCATAATTCTTGAAGTTGAAAAATCAAAACTCAAACTCTATCTTTCTAGATGTATGACCTTTGAAATTTACTTACATTTTCTGGTCACTAGTTTTTTTATTTCTATAATGAGAACTATCCTGTATATCTTAGGTGATATGAGTGATTTTTATTTCTTATTTTGCTTATGGATGTTTGTTAAGTAGTTATTTAATGATTTGTTGACAGTAATTGTTTCATTCCTGCTTGAAGAGACAATTATCATCTATATTTGGTGAAAGATGAAAGAACTGTTTTAGCAACTGAATAAAATTACATGATGGATAAGGTACATACAACTGCTTAAATGTTAGTCGGTGAGAACCCATTCAGATTTGTATATGGAAGGGGTCTTTGAACTTATCTGTTACCAATCTCTCATTTTACCAAAAAGAAATCTTAGTTTAACATGATGGTGGTTACACAGAAAGTTCATGTCTATTCTGGAACATATCATAGATCTTTCTACTTTAAGTCTCCAACACCTTCCATAATATAATGCCACCTTTCTCAAAAAAAGGGTGATTATGTTGAGTACAAGTGTACTAGTATATTTTAACAGGTATGTCAAGACTATGGGAATTGCCAGATGCATTTTGCAAGATTTTGTTAAATAATTAAACACACATATATCAGAATATGTATTTCTTCAGATGAATAATTATTAAATTGATACAAATTAGAATAAACTTTTAAATCTGTGCTTTAGGTTGTAACAAAATTAAATAACATTAGACTGGAAACCATCACAGGCCATTTTCCTGTCTATTACAGCAAAGCTGGATTCTTTTTCTGAGGAAAATGTTGATTTTGACAAAATGTTATCTACATTTTATAGATACACAGGTTATATGCATATACCTGTGTAGAAATGAAATGAGTTTCTAGTTGTTCATATGTTATTGCTAGTTCCTAACTGTTCACAAAGAGATGTCATACCTATGACTGTCATGTGATATGCCTTAAATTGACAACATATTATCTTTGCTATTCAGATACTAATCAGAGTACAATTTTAAACTTACTGCTCCACAATTTTTACCTAGGTCTGTGGGATTTATTGAGGATTGCAAAATATGCCAAAAATCTCTCTAAGACATTCTAAAACTTACTCCTTTATCAAGTCAGACCCTCATAGAGGTTCACAAAGGAACAATATTATTTTGGCTAGTTGTAAGATAGCTTTTATTGAAACTCATTTTGGCCTAATGTCAATGCCTGAATTCCAAATGCTCTCTGGGATGGACTCATTTACTTGAGGGATGCCAAGGCCATTGCCCTTTCTATGAATTGTTACTTATCTCATGAGGACCAAGAGAAAAAATGTGTCTGTTCTGAGTAATAGCAATGGTTATGATTGTCCTACATGACTGTTCTTGGGTATGTGATCCCATCTCACCAACTCTGTAACTTATGAAACATAATTTTTCCTTATTCTCTTTTTTGGTTATTACCATCATCATTATTAAATGCATTAGCTTTAGGAAAAGCAAATTTACAGTCCAAATTCTTACAAATTATTTTATGGAATTCATTGGTATATTAAACTTTCCTCTGACTTCACCTCATTCATTCCTTTCTTATTTTTCATCACTTATCTTTTTTCTTGTCAGAATCCATGCAATTTTATAAAGTGCCTTAATTCATTTTTAGAATAGATGTTTGAATAAATGGTATTTATTTTTCAAAATGTATGTCACTGAGAAAGTGGGTTTATGTACCTTTTTGCTCTACATACATTTACTCTCATAAATAAAATGTAATTTTGTAACGTTTTCAAGGAACTAAGGAATCTTTAGAAAACAGAGGTAAAGGGATGTGTCAGTAAATGTGTAAAAGTGATGATGATACTAATGATAATAGACTCAGAAGAGGAGGAAGATGAAGAAAAATGAAGAAAAGGATAGAAAAGGAAAAGAAAGGAGAAGAACTTAGCATGTGCTGAGCGCTGTGCAAAAAACCAAAGTTTCCATCTACTTGAATTTGACTCAGGGCAAAAACTACTTCTAGAGAAGTTAGGTAACCTTCCTCATGTTAGACAACTTATAAGTTACAAAAATTAAACTCTTCAACTTTGCTACCAAAACTTTGTTGTTGTTGTTGTTGTTGTTGTTAGAAATTTCTGTGTTTATTTTGAGAGAGAGAACGCATGAGCGGGGCAGGGACAGAGAGAGACGGAGAGAGAGAATCCCAAGCAGGCTCTGCACTGTTAGCACAGGGTTGGATATGGGGCTTGAACTCACAAACCATGAGATTATGAACTGAGCTGAAAATGGCACCTAACCAACTGAGCCACCCAGGCACCCCCAAAATGTTTTTTTAATCAAAAGCAACATGAATTCAAATTTTATTTTATGATTTTCCTTCATTCTAATTCATTAATCTCACAAATAACTTTGGATTCAACTGAGATCTCTTGTATAATCCGTGCTACTACATTCTGAGAGAAGTTAATTCTGTCCTAAAATGACATCTGAAGCCAATATTTATAACGCAGTCCTATGTCCTTGCCAAGTTTCCTGTGCTAATGATCTTAAGCTTCAATAACAGCTGTCATATAGATGAATTGCAAGGTACTTTGGAAGCTATATGAATATATCACCCAACTTATATCACATATATATTTTTTCTATCACCCCTGGATTAAAATGTCACCTATTTTAAGAATTCCCAGCAAAGCATAAAGAAAAACACGAATACATATACCATGACCAAAGGAAAATTCAGAGTAAAAATTAAGGTTGACAGAATGTCGTTATCACACAAATTAGACTGGACGTGGAAATTAATCTTTGGAATTTAGGAAACTATAATTATCATTTCTTTTGTATTTTCATTCATTTCCTTTTAAAAAGGAAATATAGGAAGAAAACTAGTTATCAACATTTTATGGTTAATTAATTCAGAGTTATTCAATGGTGTAAAATTGTTTCATACAATTCTGAAATAACTAATTTAAATCTTAGCTTGACTATGGCATACTAAGTAAATTATTTTTATTATAATACTGATTTCTCTCCAATGTATACAATAGCCTCCATGTATTTTAATGTTATTTAAAATGAAAAGAGAAAACATCAAATTTGACACATTCTGGTGTGGTTTATTTTTCTGTTTTTTTGTTTGTTTGTTTTGTTTTGTTTTTGAGAGCAAGGAAGAGAGAGCATGAGTGGTGGAGGGGCAGTGGAAAAGGAAGAATCTTAAGCAGGCTTCATGCTCAGTGGGGAACCCTATGTGGGGCTCAGTCTCACAACTGTGAGATCATGACCTGAGCCTAAATCAAGACCTGGACACTTAAAGGACTGAAGCACCCAGGCATCCCTGACACATTATCTTTTGATAGAAATTATTGCTAAGGAGAATCCACCATTTGCGTTTCAAGCATGTCCGATAGTACGAATCTTGTCAAGAATTCAGATTCCTGTGCCCTCTCAGGCAACATTGTTTCAGACTTCCAGAGGGGCCTCATAACATGGCTCTCTTTACAACTCCAATTGATTTTTTTCATAAAGGAACTTTGAGAAATAATGATTAAGGTTATATTCACCCTAAGAAAGAAAAAAAAATGAATAGTTGTCTAGAAGCTTAATTTTGAAGGATATTTACTGCCAGCTGGTAGAACACTAGGACCTAGGGCTATCTTGGGATTTAAGGCCTGCAGACATCTGAATTCAGCCTACTTTTCCATCCTCATTTCTCATACTTTCTGGCTCCCACTTTTTAACTGAGCACCATGAGGAAGCCAGTAGTCCCCTGTACAGAGTATGTTGATTTTCATTCTCATGTACTTATTCTGCTACCTCCTTGATGCAGTACTTTTCTTCGTTACCTCCTTTTGTTCCCTCATCCTCACCATCTTCTTTCCCTTCATTAATCCTATTCATTAAAAACTCCTGGGGTGCCTGGGGTGGCTCAGTTGGTTAAGCGTTGGACTTTGGCTCAGTTCATAATCTCAAGGTTCGTGAGTTTGAACCCAGAATTGGGCTCTGTGCTGACAGTTCAGAGCCTGGAGCCTGCTTTGGATTCTGTCTCCCTCTCTCTCTGCCCCCCCCCCCCACTCACACTTGTCTCTGTCTCTCTGTCTCTCTCTCAAAAATAAATAAACATTAGAAAAAAATTTAAAAAAAAAAAACTTCTTTCATACATATGCTTGTTCTTTGTTGTGTTTTCCTTCACATCCTCCTCATAAACTACTTTTTAACATCTGAGCTTTCATAAAACCCTGAGCATTACTCAACCATTGTGTTTACCTCACTGCTTATAATTGTGGCTCTAATGTGCCCTTTTCCTTCACTTAGTTGAAAATAGTTTGAAGGCACTTACCAGAACTTTATTTAGCTTAATTTGCCTGGCAACTTAACATGACACATAGTAGCTACTTAATACATCATAGTGGATGGATGGATGGATGGATGGATGGATGAATGGATGGATGGATGGATAGATAAATAGATTAATGAAAGCAAAAATCTTATTCCACAGGTGGGAGTCAGGGTAACGTGCACAAGAATAGAGTCTAGGGGTGCCTGGGTGGCTTGGTCAGTAAAGTGTCTGACTGGTTCAGGTCATACATGATATTGCAGTTCTTGAGCTTGAGCTCCTTGTTGGGCTCTGTGCTGATAGCCCAGAGCCTGGAGCCTGCTTTAGATTCTGTCTCCCTTTCTCTTTGCCCCACCCCTGCTTGTGTGCGCTGGCTCTCTCTCTCTCTCTCTCTCTCTCTCTCTCTCACTCTGTTTCTCAATCAAAAATAAATAAACATTAAAAAAATAAAAAAAGAATAGAGTCTAGACTTGAGTGAGTTCTAGAGCAGTACATACACTGTTTTTAGTAAGTCAATCTGTGTAGAATCAGAGAGGCACCAGAGAACATTCCTCCTAAAGGCAAGAAAAAAGTGCTCTGAAGTCAAGTGGTTGCTAACCTCCAAATACCCACTAGCAGCTCAAAGCAGGAGGTCCTGATTCTGAGATCACCTTTCCTCACTCAGTTGTGTGTGTGTGTGTGTGTGCATTTGTGTTTGTGTCCATGTATTTTATAACCTCTTCTGAAGCAAATGTGAACAAAATGAGGCTTCAGGGTAGCCACTGGCCACACCTGGAAGACCCGGAAGAGCCCACAGTGATTAGTTGCAGTGCAATTGAATCTTGTTCTTTCTTTTATTTAGAGGACAAGAGTCTTGGAAGGTAGGGTATAATTTGCTTCCCATTTGAGAAACTGCATAAAACCTAGATGTACAATCTCAAAACAAATTAAGTTATAAATTTATCAGACATAGCCTTGGTTCAGTGTTCTCAAGAACAGAGAAGAATGAGGTGGGTCAGAGGGTTAAGTTCTTCTCACATAGGCTGTGAGTGATATCACAGCTTGTGTCCTCTTGATTTGTAATGGAAATGAGACCCAGTAAGGGGCATCTTACCTTTTAAGCCATGACATTTTTGAAATTATACATTCTAAGCAGGCTGGATAATGTTTTAAACAAAACACCATTGAAAATCCAGTTCATCAGAGTCACTGCACATACTCAATTGCTGATTTTTATATTGCAGTATTTTTGGCTCTAAAATCATGATAAAATAACACCAAAAGCAAATGGGCCATATTATGCACAAATTGTTTGCTAAATCTAAATTGCTAAATTGAAGCTTTTTTCCAGCTGTGTCAGAACAAAAATATATTCAGCTACAAATATATAGAATTGGGATATTTTGAAGGTGCAAAATATGCGTGGGGTGCCATTATAAAACTGATTGAAAAAAGATATCCTTTCTTTAAATTCTGTTTTTTAAATAGAGAAAATTTGTATTTCTGAACAAATCCTTTCCACATTAACATTTCCTAGGACATGTGTCCCATTTGGTCTGTAAAATCCGAAAATGAGATTATGAAATAATAAATCTGCTCATATCATAAGGAGGGTTGGATGGGTAGATTGTAAAATTAAAACTGGATGTCTGTAACACAGAGCACCTTACATTCTATGGGATGCACAATGACTCAAACATTTAAAGTTATTACCTAGATCCTTCAGGTTCATGGAAAGATTATTCTTGCAAATTTGCTTTAGAATTCTCGTACTGTAAAAGCTAAAAAAAAGTTAAAAATTTTAATCCTGTGCTTCAAATTTAAATGCCTAGAAAATAAGTAATGCAACTGAGTGTTTTCAGGCTCCTTCAGAAAGGGCCCACCATTGCTTTGCTCCAGTCAATTTGTAATGTGTAAGAATAGGGAGCCCATTGTCATATATATGAAATATATATATTTAAATTTTTTTGAGTTTTTTAAGTTTATTTACTTATTTTGAGAGAGAGAGAAAAAGCTTGAGCAGGGGAGGGGTAGAGTGACAGGGAGAGAAAGAATCCCAAACAGGCTCTTCTATTGTTTGCACAGAGCCCAGGGTGAGGCTTGAACTCACAAACCATGAGATCATGACCTGAGCTGAAATCAAGAGTCAGTCACTCAACCAACTGAGCCACCTAGGCACCCCTATATATTTAATTTTTAAGAAAAGTTTAATATCCAGATTTTAAGTGGATTTTTCCCATTTTTAAACAGCTATGTGCACCAAACAGTTGTCATCGATAGCTGCATGTGACTTTTGAGTCACCCATTTGCCATTTATGTTTCAGAAAATGCCTTTTTCAGGTTGTAGCATAACTAAACCACCCCATGCAGAGCATTATCTTTTGCTTCTGAACTTCTGCCCTCTTCCTCGAGGCTCACTCAAACTCCCCTTAGCCACCTCCATCCTAACTTCTTTGAAAGTTCAGAGGAAGTTTTGATTCTTTTAGCAAACATTTCCCCTCTGGAAGCTTCTTGTATTCTCTCCTTTTGCATTCCTTCAGAACATCTTTTATCTCATTTATTTGGTAGGAATTATATACCACTGCATGACATCTATTTTAGGATCATTTTGTGCTGCCCATTAATTTATACTTTTTTAACTTGAGATAAAATTCATGGTGGCTTTTTTAAAAAAAATTAACATTTATTTATTTTTGGGTGACAGAGAGAGACAGAGCAAGAGCAGGGGAGGGGCAGAGAGAGAGGGAAACAAGAATCTGAAGCAGGCTCCAGGCTCCGAGCTGTCAGCACAGAGCCCGATGTGGGGCTCGAACCCACAAACTGTGGAGATCATGACCTGAGCTGAAGTTGGACACTCAACTAACTGAGCCACTCAGGCGCCCCTCATGGTGGCTTTTAGTACATTTACAATGTTGTAACACATCACCACCATCTAGCTCCAGAATACTGATATGACCCCAAAGGAAAATCTTTACCTATCAAACAGTCACTATTCATTTCCCCCTCTCTCCGGCCCCTAACAACCATTAAATAGTTACTCTTTGATCCTTCCTATCTTAGCCTCTGGCAATCATGAGACGGTTGTCCTTCTGGATTTGTCTATTGTGAATATATCATATAAATGGAATTATGCAAAATGTAACCTTTGTGTCTGCCTTCTTTCACATTGCATAATGACTTCGATATCCATCTGTGTTGTGGCATATATCCTTGTTTCATTCCTTTTTATGTTTAAGTAAGATTCTATTGTATGGATATACCACATTTGTTTATCCATCCATCAGCTGATGGACATCTGAATTATTACCATTGTTGGACCGATTTTGAATAGTGCTACTTTGAACATTTGCGCACAAGTTTTTGCTGGAACACCTATTTTTAATTCTTTTGGATATACCTCTGGGAGAGGAATCGCTGAGTTTTATGGGAAAACTGTTGTTAACTTTTGAAGAACAGTCAAATCTTTTCCACAGTGGCAGCACTCTTCTCTATTCTTACCCGCAATGTGTGAGAGTTTGTTTCTCCACATTCTAGCCAACACTTTTTATATTCTGTTTTTTTTTTAATTTTTGTATTTTTATTATAGCCATTTAGTTACTGTGAAGTGATATCTTGTGATTTTAATTTGCATTTTTCTAATGATTGATGCTATTTAGCACATTTTCAAGTGCCTATTGGACATTGAAGTATATCTTTTTTGAAGAAATACCTGTTCAAGTCTTTTGCCAATTTTTAAATTGGACTGTTTGCCTTTTTGTTGTTGTTGAGCTTTAAGGGTGATTTATATATTCTGGATAGACCCTTAAAGATGTTGGATTTTGTCAGGTGATTTTGCAGCATCGATTGTCATATCATGCAGTTTTTGTTGTTCATTCTGTTAATGTAATATATTATTGATTGATTTTATATGTTGAATCACCCTTGAAATTCTTGGATAAATCTCACTTTTTCTGAATAACTCTACCAAACATTTAAAGAAAAATTAACACAAATTTTCCTCAAACTCTTACAAAATAATGAGAGGCTCACTTTCTAACTTGTTTTATGAGGCTAACATTAGCATGATGCCAAAGCCAGACAAAGACATCACAAGAAAAGAAAAACACAAAGCATTATCTTTGCAAGAGTAGATGGAAAATTCTCAACAAAATACTATCAAACTGAATCAAGCAGCATTTGAAGGGATTATACTCTGTGGCCAAGTGAGATTTATCCAAGAATTTCAAGGGTGATTTAGCATATAAAATCAATTATTGATACACTACACTAATTTATGGACATACAATTGTTTATAAAGTTTTTTTAATAATCTTTTTATCTAAGGCCAGAAATAATAGCCTCATTTTAAATTTTTTGTGATTCCCATTTTCATTTCTAATTTGAATAATCTTTTTCTTGCTCTACATGAAGGTTTGTATTGTTGATCTTTTCAAGGGACCAACTTTAGGTTTCAATTTTTCTATTATTTATTTACTTATTTTTTTAAATCTTCATTCTTTCTCATTCCCTTTCTTCTGCTAGCTTTGGACTTAGTTTGCCCTTTTTTTCTAGTTCCTTTATGTGTAAAATTAGGCTATTGATTTTAGATGGTTCTTTTTTTTAGTGTATAATTTATAGGTACAAATTTCCCTCTGAGAACTGCTGTAGCTGCATCTTATAGGTTTCATTATTTTGGGATTTTGTTTCCATTTGTCTCAAAGTACTATCAAAATTTTCTTGTAATTTCTTTTTTGAACTATTAGTTATTTAAACTATGTTGTCCAATATCCATAATATTTTTCAGATTTGCTTCTATTATTGGTTTGTAGTTTCATTCCAATGCAGTTAGAGAAAATATATTTTATTATTTAACTATTTAAAAATTCATGGAGACTTGTTAAATGGACTAGAATATAGTTTATCCTGGGGAATCTTCCAGGTCCACTTCAGATAAATGTGTATTCTGCAGTACATGTGTCTATTAGGTCTAACTGCATCATAGTGTTATTCAAATACTCTATTTCCTTTTTATTTTCTGTCTAGTCATTCTATTTATTATTGAAAGGAATATTGAAGTCTAAAACTATTGTTTTAGAATTATTTCTCTCTTTACTTCTGTCAGTTTTTGCTTTACAGATTTTGAGGCCCTGTTGTTAGTTGTGTAATACTTTGTAGACAGCTAGAGATTTGACTGAGATTTTCTTAAGTACCAAAACCAAAAAACAAAGGATAAAAAGAAAAAGGAGAAAAAAACCCACAACCACCTCTCCTTGACTTTTCAGATGGACTTTGTGTTGGAGCACTCCAAGGCTTGCCAGGTAGTTTTTTTTGTTTTGTTTTGTTTTTGTTTTTGTTTTTGTTTTGAGAGAGGAGAGAGAAAGCATGAATAGAGGGGCAGAGAGAGAGACAGAGAGAGAGAGAGAGAGAGAGAGAGAGAGAGAGAGAGAGAGAGGGAGAGAACACCAAGCAGGCTTTGTACTGTCAGCACAGAGCCCCATGTGGGGCTCGAGCTCACAAACTGGACTCCAACTCACAAACTATGAGATCATGACCTGAGCCCAAATCAAGAGTTGGATGCTTAACCGACTGAGTCACCCGGTGCCCCACTTGCCAGGTAATTTATAACACTGCTGTAGCCTTCATTTCCTGACTTCCTGCCACACAGAGCCTGAAGTTCAGCCAGAGGTGAAAACTTAGGTTCTTCTCAGGTGTTCTCTGAGCATGCATTCAGACTTAGGCGTTTTCATGAATTTCTATGTACTTGAGACTATGTGGGAAGTTTTCAAAGCCTTTCCTTCCTATGTTTCTCCTTCTCCAGCCTCTTTATTCCCAAGCTTCTTGGTCTCTTGTTTGTCTCAAATATTCTAATTTGGTCCAAGTGATTATGGCTAATACATGTACCTTCATAGGCTTTTAACAAACAGTGCTGGGGATGCTGTCACAAGCCTGTGGAAACTCTGGAGCAGATGCAACACATCAAGCTCTTGAGATGATCCTTCCGAGATCCACTAGACAGGCCAAAACACACAGCCACAATTCCTTAAGAACCCTGTGTATTGATCCCTCTGGTACCAATAACCTGCATCCGTAATACAGGTTTTGCCATCTCAAGGCTGCTGCTACACTGAGTTGTGCAGATGGCAGCCACATAAGTGAAAATGCCCCAGAGCTCTCTTACCAAAATCCAACAGTTTTTCTCTTCATTAAATATTCCCCTGCTTGTGTTTTATTTGATTCCAGAACTCCAAAAAAAGTTAATTCTGACAGTTTTTTCCAGCTTATATCTTGCTTTTGCAATGTGACAAAGTTTTGAAATTTCTACTCTATCTTTCTGATATCACTCTAGCTTGCTTTTTAATATTGATTTTAAGTTATAGACATAATGGACACTTCTTGTAGTCTAGACTTTTATTTTATACTATTTTCCATGATATTCCACTGTAAAGCCTAAAATTTTACATGTAGTAAATATTGAAAAATAACATTGAATGAATGCATGAATTAATTAATAAATCGATCAGTATACCCATAAAAAGATTTCTATTAGCTACTCTAGTGACTTATTCTGTAGTATAAATATCCCAAACATAGGATAATTTTTCTTATACTCTAAAATAAAATTGGTATGGTAGCATTAATTTTCCTTTGCTCGACTGTTAGTGAAGATAGGGAAAATATGCTCATTATATTTTTCATATTATCTTTCTTAGTGTACACTGAGTAGTTCTTTAATTTAATTTTCCCATAATCTTATCAACTCTAAAATAAACAGTCTTTCAGCCCTTCCTCATTGGTTTTATTTCTGCCTAAATTATCCAGATAAGGACTGGAAAATAGAGACCTATCTCATTTGGCCAAGTTAACAATCTTCAATCCACTTGGGAGTTGAGCAATCATGTTGCAATGAACTTTACTTTAGAATTTTTTAATTGAGTGTGATAATATAAAATAGTAACAGGAATATTACCCTTGGGGATGATGTTTCTTCCATCGTACTAGTGGCTGGCCATAGATGTTTAATGGTTGATGCATTCGGGTTAGGGTTATCCCTAGCACCGACAAAGGCAAATCCAGAGTTGAGAATGATAAACTTAAAAAGATACACTCTGAAAGACAATTTCTCTATTTGTATATCCAACAAGCAAATATCTGTAGAGATAGTATATTTAAAATACTAAAAGTGGTGTTATTGAATGTCCTACATTTATTTTCATGGAAATATTTCAAAAGTGCTTTTTATGTACTAGGTAAATTCCTAGATGCCTCCTAGCAATTGATTACTAGCAAACACATGCTAACACCTTAAGTTAGACCTAGTGTTTCCATTTTAGTTAAGGAAATTAAGAATCAGAACTTCTAAGTGACTTTTGCAGAGTGAGGTGGCCATAGGCATGCACTACTCTAATCACCCTGTAAGAGACATCCTGCCTCAAGTGACCATCTCTGATTGCAGCAAGCTGAGGATATGCTTTCCTCAGGCAGCTTCAACCAATGTCCAAGCATCGTAGGGGAGTATGTTTTTATTTCTGGTGAAGGCAGGATTCCTCTACTGACAGTCTTTAAACCCCTTTGGGCTTCAGACATTTCACACCTATAAGGCAGCCTGACTCTCTTCCTTCCCATTTGTTCCCCCTTTCTTCCACAAGGGTCAGACCCACACCACAGTCAGAGGGCTTTTTCTGCCCACTTTTGCTTTCTCTTCTGTTAGCTTTCACACACATTACCTAAAGTAAATCTTTTATACTGCAAATTCTGTTTTGTCATTTTCTTTCCAAAGAATCCAAACTGGCACAAGGAAGAAAAATGATTTATTGGAAGAGAGCAAGAGTTATTTATTGACTTGGAGTGGTTGCTTTGGTAGAGGTTGTTATGGCGTACCTGGATTCTTCATTCTATTTCTCTTACTTAATTCAGTATTTTTCTGTAACAATATTGTTTTTGTAAAATGAGGGCAATCATACCTATCATGCACAATTGTACACCTTTTTTATTGTTTTCTTTTATTTGAATAGAGTTGACACACAAAGCTACATTAGTTTAAAGTGTAAACTTAGTAACTTGACAAGTTTATACCTTATGCTATGCTCACCACAAGTGTAGCTATTATATGTCCTACTATATTGCTATTACAATATAATTGACTGTATTCCTTATGCTGTGCCTTTTATTCCCATGACTTGTTCATTCCCTAACTGGAAGCCTGTATCTTCCACTCTCCTTCACCCAATTTGTCCAACCTACCACCCTCTGCCCTTTGCCCATCAGTTTGTTCACTGTATTTATAGGTCTGATTCTGCTTTTTTGTTTATTTATTATTATTATGTATTATTGTTTGTTTTAGATTCCACTTATAGGGCCTATTGTAAATCTCTTGAATGATGTAGTAAAACTTGGCTCTAAGTAGCTTCTCAAAAATGGTAGCTATTGGTCTTAGTGTTGTTAATAAGGAAAACTAATAGTATGATATAGTAGATATTATGAAATAAGTGTAGATAATAATATATCTCATATGAAGTATTGGTTCTGGTATGAACCACCAAACACGCTCCACCAAACTGTGACCTTTCCATGCTCGTGCCTCTTTCTGGCATCATTGTAATTGATGATACAGGTTTTTGATTTCTTAACATTTAGTAGCTTTTTTCAAATAAGACTTTGAGTTGATATTGTCACTAAATATTTGAATTGATGATATACTGTAATGTTATCTGCATAGTAATTGATAGTACCTGCAAGCAATCAGTGTGTGGCTCTACATGTCTGTAAATGGCACCCATATGCTTTCTCTACTCAGTTAACGTTCTAAAGGGATTAGTCAGAGGTCACATAATTTAAGAGTAAAATATTTAGACCTAAAGTGAGAAAATCTGGTGTCAGCTTTGAGTCATCTCACCAACTATGACTGGGGACAATCATTAACACACATAATTTTAGTTTCCTTATTTAAACAATGAAGGAATTAAGGCAATTTATTTCTAAAGTGCCATTAAGTTATGAAATCTAAAAACTCGCCATAATCAGTTCTTTAGAATTTACACTTTAAGTTTACAAGTTATACCTTAATAATCCTAGATTTTCATTATTATACAGTTGGTTTTAAAATGTGTACTGAGGGTGGATTTTTAAGAAAAAAGGAGGGGCGCCTAGGTGGCTCATTCCATTAAGCGGCCAACTTTGACTTAGGTCATGATCTTGCAGTTCATGAGTTCAAGCCTTGTGTTGGGCTCTGTGCTGACAGCTCAGAGCCTGGAGTCTGCTTCAGATTCTGAGTCTCCTTCTCTCTCTGCCCCTTTCCTGCTCACGCTCTGTCTCTCAAAAATAAGTAAACATTAAAAAATTAAAAAAAAAAGAAAAGTAGGCAAATGGATGGCCATTTATTAATAGTTTAATAAATTAGGGGAGAAAATGCATCATTAAATTTTGCGATTTGATCTTATTTATAAAAGATTACTATAACAGAAAAAAGATTAGAATTTTAATAACATTCACCAGAAAATATGAATGTTATGATATCTTTTCCATAGCTCCTTTCCTGAAAGAAAAAAAAAATAGGGAGAACATGTACAAATTTACCATGCTAAAGATGTTGAGACAATGAGAGATAAAACAGTAAGGGTGACGTTTCCATCCTGCCTCTAAGATGGAAACTAAGCTAGAGTTTCTAGACTATGAAGTTTTCATTATCATAAAGAGCATGTTTAAGGTTCATGTGTGATAATGTCATCTGAAACAATATAGGTTCAGGCTCTTATCCAAACTGAAGGAATCACATTTGGCTTCTGGATCAATGTCATGTTTGACATTAAAAGACCAGAGTTAACATCGATAGATAAGAGTAGGTCACTGGTAATTAAGGATGGAAATGCCACCATCTACAACAATTGAAACCTCACTTCAAATTATCTGAATTCAATTAGAAAAGCCAGAGGGGGTAGATATAAAAACACTTGCCTAAAGACAATTTTAAGTGGTATGGTTCAATTCAATACAGTGGTTAGTCATTCAGTGTCTATTGTGAACCAGCAGCACTATGCCAAGCTCTGCAGGCCCAAGATGAATAAAATATGGCCCCTCCCATCAAGGAAGAACAATTTATTAGAAGACATGAAGCTTAGTCCAGGAACTGAAGGGCAAGTGATGTAAGTTTCTGTTTCTTGCCGCATAACGCATAAATAGACAAAGTAAGAGTGCTCAATTGGAGCAAAAATGATAAATGCCCAGAGAGAAAAGTAGAGAGACAGAAATAATAACATATCAATAATAGAGTATCAGACAAATGAAACTGACTCTGCTCATCTAAGGACTTATTCTGTGTGACAGTGATGGTTTTGCATATTGGTTGGCACTTAAAAATTTCACAACACCGACACTGAATCATCTTAGGATGAAAGAAGCAATAATATAATAAACACAGATCCCCCCAGCCCCCTGCCAATGTCTCTTTCTGTTTTTCAATTTCTTCTCTCCCTCCCTCTCTCCCTCTCTCTCTCCCTCTCTCCCCCTCAATCATACACACACACACACACACACACACACACACACACACACACACTCCCACTGCCTAAGTGGCACTGATAACCTGATGACTTAACACTGTGATGGTAAAAATCAATGGATAGCTATATTTGGAGGATCACTATTTCCAATGACAATGCTGGTTAAATAGAATGCTATTTTTGCTAATATTTTTAGCATATCTGGGGTAATGAGGAAGCCTCGGCACTGGTGTAATAAAATGAGAATAAAGAATTGCCAACATTATTTGATGCTCAAATTGTAAATTTGACTTACACATCTTAGGATATATTTGGATAATAAGACAATAAACCTCACTATCCTTCATAAATCCTACTGGTTTAAAGACAATTAATAGAATGACAGGAATATGACACTGTTGAATACCCTTTAAATACTATTGTCCCTCAGCACCTGGGAAGACATGTAAAAAAGTCTTTAGGTAGATGCCAAGGGTGCCGAGATCCGGTGTGTCACGTTTTCATGCCCGTGAGTTAACAGCAGCTGTTCCTTCCAGGTGGTGTCGTTGGTTTCCTGGGAAGGGAAGGAAATGGCTTGGTAATAATAGTAATCCCTGATAGTCACTGAGTGCCCACTATATGCCAGGCTCTGGGTTGGGTGCATCGCATTGCCTTATCCCATTTTGTTCTCATAACAGCACAGTGAAGTAAATACTGTTATTATTCCCAGTTTACACACAAGGCAGCTGAGGCTGTCAACCCATTTTCAGGTTATTCTGATTCCATAACATGCCTTTCTGGTTTTATAACTCTCAGTTGTACTAGAGTTAGGGTGCTAGGGTGCTACAATTATGAATACAATGACTTCTTATAAAATTACTTCACTTATTTGAAAATACTGCTTATTTCAAGGTTCACACATGTGTCTGCTTTGTGGCTTTACTCAGGGGCTATGTTACGGGAAGGATGTGTTTTCCAAGCAGAATCGACCTCTTTGTTATGAGCCCTACAACATATGGGTAATTTGCTGCCAATAAGTCTACATCCTTTTAAAGTTCTTAATGCCTATTTTAAAATATCATCTGTTGATGTGGCTCTAAATATGTTCTGCTTTAGTATGGCACAATTACACATGGGTTCCTTGACAATTACACCATTTAAATATAGTTCCCTATTTTTCCAGTCCTTCGTGGACAGCTTTTCCAAAGGTAAAATTTAAAAGCACAGATCAACCCAAATAAAAAATATTTGAAAGGCAAATAATGATGCTGCTAAATGCTGTTTCCCTATTATTTTGTGTTACTGTACTAAACCCCACCTGCAAAGACTTTGAATCAATTATTTAATGCAGAACATTTAAATCTAGTATTAGAATCTGGATGAGGATAAAAAGAAATTCTGAATATGTTTCCCACACAGATCTCAGTATCATTACAATATGCGGGATGCTTTCCAATCCCGCCATTAGACTGTGGATTTTTTTATGTGTCTGTGTACAGATCTCTATGGGTACCTAAAAAAATATGTTCTTGCTAGCAATTTGTGCCTGCTGTTTACCCACAACTTTGTAGTATGCATGATCTTGAGCAAATAATTTAAGTTGTCTGTGTTCCAGTTTTCTTTATCTATAAAGTGAGAAAGCTGGGTCAGATGACCCATGAGATTCATGCCAGAACTAAAACATATTGATTCTGTAGCCAAGGATGATGGTTTACTGGAACTACTATGCAGTTTAAACCAACTGCTATCAAATTGAAAGTATTCATTTATTTTTCCATTTTCTTTAAAAATAATCTCACAATATTAGAACAATCATTACCCTCTCCATTAATAGGAAATGCCCTTTTTCATTGTACTTTGCAATTTTGAGCACAAAGTTTTAGTCAGAGATATGCTGTTGATCGGTTGTGATTATGAGATACAGTTCAAGAGAATGAGAAGCGAACACATTGAGGAGGCAGAGCAGAGAAGTAGAGTGTTTGATGGCAACAATGAACAATGAAAGCAAGACAAGTAACTTCCTTCTTCTGGACATTCTGTTCTGTTGGAAAAATAGATCTCTATTTTTGTACAGATGGTTGCTTAGATTTTCTATTATTTGAAGCTGAATACACTTCTAAGTAATCAAAACTTAGAGTTACCCATACTTTAGGATCAGATGAAGTTTAAAAACTATGAAATTTAATTGTGAATCAACACTGAGACATAGTGTTATTATTTCTACATTTTAATATTATTTCGTGATTGAGGAGATGTTTTTATAACATGTTACACTTTCACGCACTTATTTTTATTACTTTTATTTTTCTTTTAGTGGTAGTAATTATGACAAATAAATTTCTGCATTTAGAATTTAATGGTAATGTTTTTCTGTTGACAGGCCTTCTATAAGGCCTCCAGTTTTTTCAATTCCCTCCAGTTTTTTTTTCTGTGTGCAGATTATGACAAATAGTAATCCAAAATTAGTAATTTGATGTATTTCTTTCCAAGAGTAAAATATTTCAAGCAGATTCCACTCCTGGATTATCAAATCAAGGTGTTGAAAGTGCTTCAAACAAAACAGAAGCACAGTGTACTGAGAACTTCCAAGTCCCTTGTTGAATCCTAGAGGATAATAACATTTGATCTGATTCCCATCTTGTCTTTTGAGAATAATATATTTGTCATCTGGGATACTTTTGAGATACCAGGTGCAGTGTTTAGTATTTACAACTAAACCAGTGACTGATTTTTTTGGTCAAAATTCTAGAATGGGCTTATATACATCTTTAGCTATCATAATGTTTTCATAGGAAAATTTAAAACACCTTATTTTAGAAATAAATATTTTACAATTGACACACACATTTGAAACCAACTTAAGAATATAAACGACCTTCTGGAATGGATTCTAAGCCAGTCTCATCCAATCTCTGAGTCCTTCTATTATACAGGTGTGTCCAGTGTACATGCATGTATTGGTTAAATAAATATCTGATGATAGAAAATCCCCTCTTCATCAGGTCTACTCATTCTGTTTTCTTGCACAAATCCAACTCATGCAAAGTGCTCACTGTTGATCTGATATCTGTCTCCTAATTTTGTTCATTGGTGCTATTATTCAATCCATATTTCAACATTTTGTTTACTCAGTGTCTTGAATCTGTCAAATGCTTTATTGAGACAAAAATATATTACATAAATATTGCATTTCAACAATGTAAAGTCTAGTTTCTTTTCAGAGTGTGTGAATATGGTTACTCTGCCATACTTGAGTCAAATAAATGTAGGCTGTCTTCTGGTGATTGTTATTCATATTTTTCTATACTGATAAATCATCTCTTTAAGTTGTCT
>CM053577.1:24347250-24385700 GCA_028646485.1 Cryptoprocta ferox | reverse complement strand
AAAACAGCTTACAGTGCAGATTACCAATTTTTTCAAATTTATTAAAAGGAAGACACTTCTTTAGTTAACTGAATAATATTTCAGAATTAGTACAAAAATATACTTCATATTTAAATACATGTAGAATAGCTTACGTTTTAGATAATAGTAAAATCAATTCCATATAATTAATTTTCACTGAATACTTTTATTTATTTTTATCCATCTAGTGTATCCCTAGGCAATAGTTGCAACTGATGAGAGAATATAGTCCCAACATGAATGTTAGCTGATGTTTTCATTTACATTAAAGAGCAAGATGGAAATAAAACAAATATGCATGTCAGAGCTTCACTCATTTGTTAATGGTATGTGAGACACCTTTAACTGATTTGGATAATAAACTTTGACTACTTAAAGTGTATCTCCTCAAATTTTTTGTGCTAGTTGTGATAGAATGTCAATAGTTAGCAAGCATTTTAAGTTTATTCAGTTATCACTAACATTTTTCTCCATTATTTGCTTAAGTCTAGAGCAAAAATGATAAACCAAATCCTGATTTGTAGCATTTACAGATTTTTACGCATATAGTGCCCCAATCATCTGAACATGGAATTGGGAAGAGACATTCAGTAATTCACCATTATAATGTATTTTGACTGTGCTGAGACATAAGTAACCTCAAGACCAAAAGATAAACAGGAAATGATGAGCTTTGAGTAATTATCATCTTTGCTTTGTTTTTAACAAAATTTATTTAATTGTAAGTTTATAAAATCTAATTTTTAATAATGACTGTTTAACAATAAGTTTGCAATATTCCTGAAAATTTATCAATGGGTTCTTGCAATCTGTAAATCAGTCACATACATTGCAAGATGGGGTTTAATAAGAGCATTGCAGCTTGATATTCTTAAATTTTTGTCTATTCTCAAGAACGCACAGGAGCTCCTGGGAAACAGTGTGGTGCCCTGTTAGGGATGCAAACTCTGAAGCTAGACTACGGCCTGTTTCTGCCACTTACCAGCTAGGTTTCCATGAGCATGTTTCTTAGTCTCTTAGTGTTTCATTCTCCTCAGCTTTAAAATGAATATAATAATAATAATTTAGTAATAACAATAATTCCCATCTTATGTATAGATAGAATGAGGTGACATATAAAATCCTTGAGGCAAGATCTAGAACACAATAAATGTTCAGTGTGCATTAACTATTTTATAATTGGATTTTAAGACAGAATAGAATAAGATCAGGTTTACATTTAAAAGATCACTCTATTGTAAGGAATATTAAACTATGTGGGGGGTGCCTGGTTAGCTCAGTCAGTTGAGCATTTGACTCTTGATTTCATCTCAGGCCATGAGCCCAGGGTTGTGGGATTGAGCCCTGAGTTGGGCTCTGTGTTGAGCATGGAGCCTGCTTGATATTCTCTCTCTCTCTCTCTCTCTCTCTCTCTCTCCCTTTGCCCTTCTCTCCAGCATGCACTGCTCCCTTTCTCCCTTTCTCTCTAAAATAAAAGAACCCCCCCCCCAAGCCAAAAATATCCACTGTGTGAAAATGGCAGTTAAATACCTGCTGGGTCTCCCTAGGGAGGCACAGAGTGATGGTTCTTGGATTCAATTTGTTGGAATAAAGAGACACAAGTGGACGAATTTTGAGAGACCTTTAAAAGACAAATGTCAAAGATAACTCCAGTGTTTTTGAATTAGGCAATTGGAGGATTTCCTCTTCGCTGAGGAAAAGAATGTCGAAAGGTAATCAGTTTTTTTTTAATTTATTTACTTTGAGACAGAGAGAGAGCGAGTGGGGGGAGGGGCAGGGGGACACAGAGAGAGAATCTTAAGCAGACTCCATGCTTAGTGCAGAGCCTGACACTGGGCTCAAACTCTTGACTGTGGGATCATGACCTGAGCCAAAATCAAGTGTCAGATGCTTAACCAAATGAGTCACGCAGGTGCCCCAGAAGGGAATCAGTTTTAGACCAGGAGGGAGATCAATAGTTTGGTTTTAGAATTATAAATTTGAGATAGAATTAAGAATTTTAGGAGATGTGAAGTAGGCTGATGGGGACACATAGAGTCTGGAGATGTCTGGGCTATAGACACACATTTTGGAGTTAGTGGCATAAAGATGGAGTTAAAGCCTCATGAGTGGACAATATCCTTCAGCAGTTCAGAATATGTGGCAGAAAGATGAGATATCTTGTCTGAGGAACATCTATCTTCCAAAGTTATGAGGAAGAAGTGTCAGAGAAAAAGAGTTATTCTAAAGCCAGAATTTATTATTCCTCTTGTATTGATATGACAACTGAGGTTCACTTCTACGTTTCTTAGTAGGTTTCATGTCATATAGTCCATAAGCAGCACAGCTGAGATTCAACCCAGTTTCATTCTGCTCAAAGGCTTTAGATTCATATGCCACACCTTACTGAGTCTCTTGCTATTAACTGCAACCTTTTGATGAAATGAGATGTGTTTAGTTATTAGTTATACTCCGTATTTGGTAGATTCTTCTTCCATTCCCTTTCTGCACTGAAAGATCTCTCAGTGTATAATACAAATATATTTCTTATTATGCAATGAAAAAGAGAGATACAAAGGAGAGACAGAGAGGAACAATAGAGAGAGAAAGAAAGACGGCGGGGGGCGGGGGGGGAGACAAGATACTTCTCTTTTCCTACAGAAGCAATTTATTCATTGTCTAGAAGAGTAATGGTCCTTTAAAAATCTCCAACGCTTTCTAAGAGGCTGTTTTGTTTTTAATAACTCAAAGAGGAAAGATAACCTGTTTAGATACAACAAATGGTGCCAAATGGGGAAGGAAATAAAACACATCCTTAACTTAACCAAATGTTCAAATACAATCTGACCTTACTATACATGTTTCAAAGGGAAGCCAAGGAAAGGGGAGATGAGGTTAGAACTAAGTGTCTGGAGAAGGTTGAGGGAGGTGTTAATTTACTCCTACTTATGTGATGCATACAAGTCAGTAATCAGAGCTTCACTTTCAAAGAGGCTCGAACTCAAGCCAGAATTCACAATCAAATTATATAAAATAGTGTCTTTCAGGAAACACAAAACATCCAATAATAGGTCAATAAAGTGTATATTTTTCAAGTACTGTGTGGGAGGTGTGCATTACAAATCTTTTCACTAAAGAATGGGAAAAGCAACTAAGTGTTAAGGCTCCAGTTCAAAATAGCTCACATAGAAGTGAATAAACAAAGCACCCAGATGAATATAAAATGCTCAATTTTATAAGTACTGCACAGTTGAAAAAGACATTAATTGCTCATTCTAATCCAAAGGCTCCCAACAGTTATTGTCCTTTTATAGTAGGGGGGAAAAAAAAACCAACAACCCCAGAATACTTTGTATTCAGCTCAAGAGATACTCATCTAGTGATGTTCCTAACGTGAAACACAGGGAACATTTTTGTTTAGTACATAGGTGTATTTCAGACAATGCTGAGAAGTTAGGGTGAATAAAAACAGATGAGTAATAAATTTAATATTGGACTCTTTGTTATTCAGCATGTGTATGGGCTTTGTCATTTAAGGAGATTTAAATCTGCATCAATATATTCATAACTTGCCTGTTAATAGACTCATATTATCCCCACTTTTAAAAGGACTGTGTATTACCACATCTTTTAAATGAGGAAACTGAGGCAGAAGGTGAAGTGACAGTTTAAAATTCACCAGGGGAAGTACTCTCCCTTTGGTTGAGGTTCATTCATTTGAAGTGAATTACCTATTCTCAGGAGCCCCATGATGGTCCTCGCCAGGGTAATTTATTACCAAGTAGGGAGTACTTTGCTTTTAAGAGGAAACATTTTTACTTATTGTATTGTGGAATTGTGTCTGTTACTAATATTATAAGAAATATATATCCTGACTGCACTAGCATTAAGTCAAATACTGTGTTCTGTTTTTCCTTACCAGATGTTTTATAGCATGTAACTGTGTTAAGGAAGATTGATAAACCTAATAAACTTATATATAAACCTATCAGTAAAGGATTATAGAGAGGAAATTCAACTTTGCTTTGGAGTACTTGTAAGGTTTTGAACATAGGTTTTACTCTACTTTAGCTTATTTCCATTTACAAGAGAACCATTTTTATCCCATGTTTCACAGCACTTAAGTTTACACTAAGAAAGAGAAATACATGCAAAGTTTTTAACCAAATTCTGTCACTAATTCAGCTTTAATGAAGATATTCTGTGCCTCAGATATTTGCATCTTTAAAATGGAAGTATAATATTGTCAGCAAGGTGTTAATCAGTTTTTATTGAATCTGATTTAATTCCTTGGGAAGAAGAATTGAATTTCTAGAAACTTAAACGTGTTATTAATGAGGGAGGAGGCATAGATAATTTTCCTATGTAGCTATGACATTAGTTTAACTGTTGGGAAATGAAGACATGACCTACAAGGTGAATATATAATAAAAGTAAGTGTTTTCCAAATTATAAAAAAGTGTATATTCCCAATATATAAATAATATAGTAGAGAACTGTATAATAAATACATTAACATCATTTAAATGTTGACACAGTAAAAACCATCTCTAAGATTTTGATGACTGTCTTTCTAGAACTCTACGAGTGGCATGCTTAAGTAAACCTAACAAAGTTGTATAGCACAGATTGTCTTATATAAACATTTTGTACATATCTTTTAGTTTTCTCTCTAGTCCTTATGATTTGTGGTAGTACTTTATAGATTCTTAATATAAATCCTTGTTGGATGTCTATTTAGATCATTTACATTTAATTTATTGATTTATTTAGGTTTGTATCTAAAATTTTACTACATATTTCCTATTTTAACTAGGGGCTTTCTATTCCTTTTTTCTTTCCTTTGTGGCTTTCTTTTGTATTAATAAAATGTTTATTGTTATTGTTTAACTTTTTCTCTACTAAGCAGTTAGTATAAAATTCTTCGCTATTCTTTCAGTTTACTGAAACTTTTACACTAAATATTTTTACTCAAGATATTACAACATGCACACTTGACTTATTATAACCTAATATAAATGATAAGTTGTACAAATTCTATTTATCCTCACCCCCTCTTTACTGTAGTTATTTTCCAGAATTTTATTATACATATATTTAAACTCTATACAGCATACTTACTTATTTTTATACGATCTTAACTTCTATTTTATGCTGTTTTTATTCATTCTTTTCTGCTTCTCTGTCTTTTCTTCTGGTATCATTTCCTTCTGACTAAATAATTCCCCGTAGCTTTATTTATTTATTTATTTGTTTTTAATGTTTTATTAAATTGTTTTCTTTCTTTTTTAAAAATTGTATTCTAATCCAAGTTAGTTGGCATACAGTGTAATAATGTTTTCAGGATAGAATTTAGTGATTCATCCTTACATGTAAGTGCTCATCCCAACAAACACCCTCCTTAACGCCCATCACCTATTTAGACCATACCCCCACCCACCTCTCTTCCAGTTTGTTCTCCTCAGTTTGTTCTCTGTCTCCTTAGCGTTTTTATTTTTAAATTTTTTTAATATTTATTCGTTTTTCAAGAGACAGAGAGAGACAGAACATGAACAGGGGAGGGGCAGAGAGAGAGGGAGACAGAATCCCAAACAGGCTCCAGGCTCTGAGCTCTCAGTCAGCACAGAGCCTGATGTGGAGCTCGAACCCATGAACTGCGAGATCATGACCTGAGCTGAAGTCAGATGCTTAACTGACTGAGCCACCCAGGCGCCCCTCCCTTAGCGTGTTTTAAATACAGGTCTTGTGGTAATAGTTTCTTTCAGTTTTTGTTTATTCAAAAATATCTTTAATTTGTCTTCATATTTCATAGAAATAATCATAGTGTAGAAGATGTTGAGGGGACATTTACTTGTGTTCAGCACTTCAAAGATACCACATATTGTCTACTGGTTGCTACATTTTATAAGATTTCACCTGTCAGATTGTTACTCCTGAATGTTATGTCTATTTCTTTTTTAAAAAAAAAATATTTATTTCTTTTTGGACAGCACAGTGGGAAAGGGGCAGAGACAGGGACAGAAGACCCGTACTGACGGGATGGCAGCAGTGAGCCCAGTGTGGGGCTAAAACTCATGAACCTTGAGATCATGACCTGAGCTGAAGTCAGAAGCTCAACCGACTAAGCCACCCAGGTGCCCCGAATGTTGTGTCTATTTTATCTTTGGTTGCTTTTAACATGCTCTCTCTCTCTCTCCGTCTCTCTCTCTCTCTGTCTCTGTTTCTCTCCTTTTTCATTTCATTATTTTGACCATAATGTGCTTAAGTGTATTATTTGATTTGCTTTGTTATTACACATCTTCTTGGTTGTATGCACAAATTTTTGTCCTGTGATTTAATATCATTAGTTAGTATTTTTAAGACTCATTATCATTTCAAATATTCCTGCTGCCCAATTCTCTCTCTTCGACTAGAACTCCAATTAAAGGTAGTGCAGCTCTTTTATATTCCTTTGGTCCCTTACACTCTTATCTGTATTTTCTTTTTACTCTTCTCTGTGTCAGCATGAGTATTTTCTTTTGACCAGTTAACTAATTCTCTTTCTCTTAGATTATTTTGCTATTAAAACAATCTACTCATTTTTCCATTTCACATATTATATTTTCATTTTTGTAAGTTCTATTTTATTATATTTTTTAGATTCTAACTCTTATGAAATTCTCAATATTTTACCGTTTTATACGTTTTATCTGTATCTTCTTAAATAAATGAATCATAATTATATTGTTGGTGATTAGATCTGGATCGTCTGTAGATCTGTTTTATTTTTGGTTTGTTTGTTTAATCACTCTGTACTTTCTTTTGACATGAATTTTAAAAATTCAATTACTACAATTGAACTCCAGACACTGCATAAACAAAATTTGTAGAGACCACATGTGATATTACTTTACCCTAAGGAGTTTCACATTTTTTAAAATACTTCTGAGAGAGAGAGACAGAGCATGAGTGAAGGAGGAGCAGAGAGAGAAGGAGACACAGAATCTAAAGCAGGATCCAGGCTCTGAGCTGTCAGCACAGAGCCTGACATGGGGCTCAAACCCACCAACTGTGAGAAAATGACCTGAGCCAAAGCCAGACGCTTAACCCACTGAGCCACCCAGGCACCCCTCACATTTTTATTTTCCAAGCAGACAGAGTAGGGGACTAACCATCTCAACCTAATCAGAGAGTAAGCTGTAATAGGCAATCCATATTTCTTTGTTGCTTTTCTAGGTTATTTCTTCTGGAACTTCAAGTTACAGCATGTTATGACTATGAGACACCTCCTCAGTGTTTGTTTTGTTTTTGTTTTTGTTTTGTTTTGTTTTGTTTTGTTTTCCTCTTACTACAAAAGACTGCCATCAGTGAAGCTCAATATTATAGAGAATTGTGGTTTAAGTGTTGAACTTGCTCAACTTCATAATTCAGTAAATGTCTCATGGGGAAAATTGGCCCTCTGTTTAATGCCTTCCCTATATTTTCAATTTTTCACTCCACTAGCATCCCTTTCCTTAGGCAAAACCAGATTTTTACCCACTAGCTACATTCAAGATTAGCCAAGGCTCCAGGAATAATGTTACAGAGGGTCAAAATACTGCTTCCAAAGAATAACTATTGCTGCATAATAAATGACCCCAAACTTAGCTTAAACCAACATACATTTGATGTCTCATAGTTTCTATGGGTGAGGAGGTTGGGTCCATCAGCTTCACTTGGTCTACTGTTCACGGTTCCACAAGGTTACAGACTTGTTGGCGGCAGGGCTGTGTTCTGTTCTTGAGCTCACGGTGGTTTTGCTGATTGTTGGAAGAACTCAGTGCCACAGGATCAGCAGCATCCAATGATAAACAGCTTCCGCCTGCACCTTCTCTGAGCAGTTTTGTGACAGAATGCCTCCAGCAAGACACTGCACCCCAAACAACTCTTCCTGCACCATAGAGGGAGACGTTTGGTCTGGTGCAGAGGGCAGAATTCGAGAGAGTTCCTCTAGTACAGTTTCATAGTGATTTCTCTGTTCTTCAGGTACCTTGGCCAGGCTTTCTTCAACAAGTTCTGGAACTCACTTATAGATGTGGGGCCTCTTCTCTGCACACACTATCATAGCCCCAGGGGTACTGGCTGATTCTTGTACCTGCTATTGCTTTATTGTCTAAAGTTATCCATACTCCTTAGTAGTCAGGACCCTGCTACAGTTAATAATTCTTAATACCAAACGTTCACTGTTCAAATTATTATGTGGTGTCTATCTCCTGCTTGGACTGTCGCTGATACATTATTTGTTTGTTTTTAATGACTGTTCTTCTGCCACTGCCAATTATCACCACATAATCTATGACCCTTGTTCCTTGGAATGAAGAAAGAGTTAGAGCAACTCTAGAATTTGCATAATACGCATTGAAGAGTAATTCGAGCCATTGAACCAATAAAAGAAGAAACAGAATTAGAGATAGAATCTGAGAGAAAAGAAGTCGTTAAAAAAATCATAAACCTAAAAGTAGAAAAGACAACCAGATCATCTGTGAGGGCAAAACAATGATGCAAGATAAAGGTAAATCAAGAGGAGATGACTGGACTGTACCTAAATTTACATTTTTAGCAGAGTGGTTAGGGTAAACTAAACAAGCAAACAAATAAACAAACCTAAAACTCTCCCACAGCAGTATGTAACATACGGGACAAATAAACATACTTTTGAAAAAATTCCATGGCCAGAATGTAAGGAAATCAACCAGCCCAAACAAAACAAAGCAGGCAAGGTTGTGCGGTAGCCCTGAGGGCCTCCTTCAGGCCCCGTGTGATTTGAGCTGAAATGAATAGACAGTTCTGAGGGAGCCACAAAAAGGTAGGACCTCCGAATTTGGCAGAGCCTGGTAAAGCTGAACACGCATACACTCAATGTCTCAGCAAATCTACACCTACATATTTACCCTAGCGAATCTTTGTGCATTTGTACCAGGGGACCCTTACAAAATTATTCATGTCAGCAAATTCATAAAGGTCAAAGTGAAATGCCTTAAATGTCTATCAATAAATGAATAGGCCAGTAAATTGTGGTATATTCGTGCAAGGAAATACTACTCAGTCATTAAAAATATATTAGAGCTATATACAATGACATCAATTTATCTGATAAACAAATTTTTCTCTTGTTTAATAAAAAGAACAAGTTGGGAATAGTACGATTTAAAAGTAAGGGCATGTTATTGAAGCAGACCATTTATTTTGGTCAGTAGCTTGAATCCATTTAATAAAATAATCCAGGGATGCTCATCTTAGCTACATATTTTCTTTAAATTGAGTTTATCCTATATGGAGGTGAAGTGTAGAATAAGCATAGTGATGCCTTTATTTACATAATGATAGCTGGCCACCTCAAATGTGTTTTTAAAGATGTATTCCTAGTTGTAGAATTTGTCAATGTGGTCCGAGCTCTTTACGGAAGAATAAGAGACGAATAATAAAAAAGCTACTGATAACATGGCATTAGAATCATCTTTATTTATTTTGAGGGCCTGGGTTTGGCTTTGTTGGTTAAGTGTCTGACTCTTGATATCAGCTCAGGTCATGATCTTACTGTGAAATCAAGCCCCATGTCAGGCTCTGCACTCACAACAGATAGCCTGCTTGAGATTCTTTCTCTCCCTCTCTCTGCCCCTTCCACACATGCGCGTGTTCTCTCTCTCTCTCTCTACCTCTTTCTGTCTCTCAAAATAAAAAAACTTAAAAAAAAGAAGCATCTTTATTTTATTGGAGAACATTGCTCTGATTTGTAGAATTCTAACACAGTGCAACCATTCTCACCCTTTGAACTTATTAGGACTGTTTAAATATCATAGGTACATAACAGTCAACAAGTTGTCTTTTTTAAAAAAATGGTATTTAAAAACATTTCTTACTATCACCTTCAAATAATGTGATTATATCATTATTTGTTCAATAAAATGCATTATGATTAACATGGTGGTTGTATGAGTGTGTGTGTGTGTGTGTGTGTGTGTGTGTCTGTGTCTGTGTGTGTCTGTGTACATGCATGTGTGTACTTGGGGAGATAATAGATAAGCAAGAAAAAAGAACACTAAAATAAAGGCTGAGGTGTTCTAAAAATAAGACTTCTAATGGTTGATAAGCATGATGAATAATTTGAGGAATCTGACCTTGAACTAATAAATCATGTTTTATTTAAAGTGGGCAAAATTAATTTTATTTTCACAGATGTTCACTGGTAGAAGCAAATGATATATCAGAGTATAAATATGGTCACAATTAAAATTTTATAGCCTATCTGTTGACTTTTGAGCTTAGATTGTTGGCTTGATAACCTCAAAATATTTTATTATTTTCTATTTTGTAATATTTAAAAGTGCTTAACATTTTTTCAAATTAATCATTTCACTTAATTATAATATGAACCATGCTTTCGGGAGGGATTTTGAAATAGTTTAACTGATGAGAAAGAGAGACAGAAAAACAGAGAGACACAGGCTCAGAATAGTATATTCAGGAAAAGTATATTTTGCCCAAGACCAGAGTTTAGGAGCTCAAGCCAAGATTTTTTGGCAATTAGTCCTTCATGACTTTGCCTAACAGTAGAATGGCATGATAGTTTTTCAAGACTCATCTAAAAACAGTGTTTCAAGGTCAAACTGGAGGGGGAAGACTGGAAAGGAGAGGCCATTGGGAATGCTGTTAAAGAATTCTAGATGGAGGTAACAAAAGAGTGAATTTAAATGGTAGCTGTGGAAATGGATCCTGCTTCCAGCTTCTTAACTGTGTCCTATGTCCTTTAACACATTTTCTGTGAGAACTAGTTTGATTGAGAGTCTTTACAATCCTTTTAAAGGTCTCTCTGGTGTTTTTTACAATGAGCTGAATGCGTTTGGATAATCTCTCTGATTTATCTAAGCTTAGTAAAATGTTCAATAAAAGTGGACTATTTGAATTCAGAGAAAGAGCACAGACTGCTGCTAGATTTTTGGAATGTTGTCTAATTTCTAAATATAAAAGGATAACAAATTAAACATTCAAGGAAAAGAATATGTTCTATGGGTTTCATCCTTGCATAAAACACTGAAGTTTGAGGTTTGGCCAGAGAGCTTTTGTCTGTTTGCAATCTCCTCTGCCTCAACTCCACATTTCTCCCTGTTGCCTTGGTTTATTTACACATGGGCAAGTCAGGCTGTAGTTAGGTGAATATTTTCTTGTGGGTTATAATGTTTATTTGTGCACGGTAGAGTGGAAAGGACACTAATCAAGAACTCACAAAACCTGTATTCTAGGCCAGGCTCTGTTACTTTCTTAAGTTAAATTGTCAAATGACTTAGGTTAAACGAGTCATCTTTTTTCCTCCAGTTTTCTCAAAATAGAGATTATAAACTATTTTGTTCATTTTCTTTTTCTTAGAGAGATCAATGCATAATAGCATCAAGTAAGTAAATACACAGAAACGAATTAAATGTTTAAATCCTTTGTAAATAATAAATTGGGGGCCAGTATATCTTATTTATTTGTATGTTATAAAGTATATGGTCATATTTGATGGATAGTATAAGGTTACAACTACTGACTTAAGGCTAACTGATTATCAGGGGAAGCTGATATGTAAATAAATAATAAATAATCATATATGTATGTAGTAGATACTATAGATTGATTCACTAACTACTGTTCCCACTCCTCTTCCATGCACTCTTCTCTTCTAGGAGGCTGAGAAGCTAATAGGTACATTTTTAAAACGTTCTTATATAAATTCCAATTAGTTAGCATATAGTGTTATATTAGTTTCAGGCGTACAATATAGTGATTCAACACTTCCATATATCACCCAGCTCTCATCATTACAAGTGCACTCCTTAATCTCCATAACCTATTTAACCTATCCCTTCACCCTCCTCCCCTCTGGTAGCCATCAGTTTGTTCTCTACAGTTAAGAGTCTGTTTCTTGGTTTGCCTCTCTTTCTGTTTTTTGCTCCCTCCCTTTGTTCATTTGCTTTGTTTCTTCAATTCCACATATGAGTAAATCATATGATATTTGTCTTTCTCTGACTTATTTCACTTAGCATAATACTCTCTAGCTCCAACCATGTTGTTGTATATGGCAAGATTTCATTCTTTTTTATGGCTGAGTAATATTCCATTACAATATATATATATATGTGTGTGTGTGTGTGTGTGTGTGTGTGTATGTGTGTGTGTGTCACATCTTCTTTAGCCATTCATCAATCAATGGACACTTGGGCTCTTTCCATAATTGGGCCATTGTTGATAATGTTGCTATTAGCATTGGGGGTGCATGTATTCCCTTTGAATTAGTGTTTTTGTATTCTTTGGATAAATACTGAGTAGTGTGATTGCTGGGTCACAGGGTAGTTCTATTTTTAACTTTTTGAGGAACTTCCATACTGTTTCAGAGTGGCTGCACCAGTTTGCATCCCACCAACATTACAAGAGGGTTTCCCTTAACATCTACATTTTCTGAATTACTTTGCAGCTAGGGTACTGCATGGCATGTAGGAACTTTTCACATTCAAGTCCATTAGACAGTTAGAAGCCAGAGGTGAGCACTGTGAGATTTTGAGATGGCAGCTACACCTAGTTTATTACTCAGGGTTCTCCAGGGTAACAGAACAAATAAAAAGCATTTTATATATATATTTGGCTCACATAATTGTGGGTCTGGCAAGTCTGAAATCCGTAGGATAAGTCAGTAGACTGGAAGTCATGGAAGAGTCGATGTTGCAATATCGAGTCCAAAATCTGCAGAACAGGGCAATAGGCAGGAAGCTTAAGCAGAATTTCTGTATTGCAGAGGTTTTTTTTTTTTTTTTAAATGTTTATTTGTTTATTTTGGAAGAGAGATAGCAGGAAATGTGCGGAGAGAGAGAGGGAGGGAGAGAATCCCAAAGAATCCCAAGAATGCTCTGCACTGTTGGTGCAGAGCCCAACATAGGGCTTAATCTCACAAACCATGATATCATGACCTAAGCTGAATTCAAGACTTAGTTGCTCAACTGACTGAGCCATCCTTGTGTCCCTCTACATTGTAGTCTTGAATCAGAATTTCCTTTTATTTGGGGAGCTTTTGTTTGCTTCTACAATCTTAAATTGATGAAATGAGTCTCACCCACATTGTGGAGGAGAGTCTGCTTTATTCAAAGTCAACCGATTGTAAATGTTAATCACATCTAAAAAATACCATCTAGAATAGTGTGTAATCCAATAAGCACCTTACCCTCGCCAACTCAGCACATAAATAAACACACCTGAGGAGAAAATATTTGGAGCAGCTTTGTTAGCATTTCTACTGTCCAAACATAGGGCTTAATGGTACAGATGCTAACCAGTGGGTCACAGAACTAATGGGGGTTTTTCAGTATTCTCATTGTGTAGAAACCCAGTTGATTTTCCTGGGCATCTAAGATATTTTTGACTTAATAACCCCTAGAAAGTTTAAGCTAAGTCCAGAGTGCATGCCATTGTAGGGCACCTGGCTGGCTCAGTCAGTGGAGTATATGACTCTTGATCTCAAGGTCATGAGTTCAGGCCCCACACTGGGCATAGAGATTACTTTAAAAATTTTTTTTTAATTAAAATGAAAGGGTGCATACTATCATCTTGTTAAAAACAAAACAAAACAAAACAAAACAAACACAGGCCTTAAAATGGAATCACTTATGTTAAGGCCCCATGTCATCAAACCAAAACTTAATACCTAATCAAACTGCAGGGGTTTTTTTGTTTTTGTTTTTTATAAATTTTTATAATGTTTTATTTATTTTTGAGAGAGAGAGAGAGAGAGAGAGTGAGCAGGGGAGGGTCAGAGAGAGAGGGAGACACAGAATCTGAAGACAGGCTCCAGGCTCTGAGCTAGCTGTCAGCACAGAACCTGACACGGGGATCGAACCCACAAACTGCGAGATAATGACCTGAGCCGAAGCCGGATGCTCAACCGACTGAGCCACCCAGACGCCCCTCAAACTGCAGTTTTAATCACCCAAGGAATATAAACTTTAATCAATCAACATAGAATTTCCTGGCCAGTACCAAGAAATTTATTGATAGACCCCTTCCATTTCTCTGAGAAGGGCAACCTTGCCTAAAAAATGCATTCTTTGCAAATAATTTCTTTTTTTCCCCCACTCTCCTTCTCTGCCTTTAAAAACCTTTCCTTTTTTACAGCTCAGTGAAGCTTCTTTCTATTTGCTAGATGCTGCCGGATTCATGAATTCTTTAATAAAGCCAATTACATCTTAAATTTTACTCAGTTGAGATTTTTGTTGTTTAATAGTCTGCAACTAAGAACCCTAACCAAAATAGAAGTCTTTCAAATGACATAATTTAAAGATATGGGCCCTAGAATTGGTTTTCTAACCTAGATTGAGTTTGAAACAGTGAGAATTCAGTTAGTATTAGAGGATGATTTACTGGTATTCCATGAAAGGCAAGGTCATATAGTTACTTAAATTATCCCCCTCAACATTTTGAATGAATTTCCTTATAAAGCTAAGGCTTTAGCAGACTGAATGGATATTCTGACAGGTCATTTTTAGAGGGAGGAAGAAGACAAATATTGTGACATGATTTGGCTGTTTTTTTTTTTTAAGTTTTTTTTACTTATTTTAAGAGAGAGAGACCACACATAAGTGTGGAGGGGCAGAGAGAGAGAGAAGGAGAGAGAGAATCCCAAGCAGGTTCTGTCAGCACTGAGCCCAATGTGGGGCTCGAACCCACAAACTGTGAGATCATGATTTGAGCCCAAACGTAGAGCCGGATATTTAACCAACTGAGCCACTTAGGTGCCCCAAGTTGGCTGTTTCTAAGTGCAGTAAGGATCTTATGGAAAAAATTACAACTGTCAGATAGTTTCTCACCATTGAACAACAATAACAAAAAAAGAAATAAGGAAGGGAGGGATGGAGGAAGGAAGGAAGAGAGGAAGGAAGAAAGGAAGAATGGAAGAGGAAGGAAGAGAAATAAATCTCTCATTTTCCCAAATTGCAACACGGATATCACCAAAAATAAGATGCAGAATTTAATTTTGAGATTGATAAATTTCAATGATTGGTTGACTGAATTCACATCCTTGCAAAATTTAATGCATCAGTTGGGAAAGTTTTGCAAAAATCTGTTGATTAGAAGTTCAAATTGATTCTGAGGCAAAAGACAAAGAAGTATAATACTGATAAATTTATTTTTATAAGGTACTTACCAAAGATTCTGGACCCTGTGTGCTAGAAAAAGCAGCTGAGAGGGATTCTATTTGCTTAATTAGTTGACCTATATTAGGTCTCAGAAGAGGCTTGTACTAAATTAAATGTAAATAACAAAATCTCCTTATGGAAGAGTGCAGAAGAAAGAATGCAATAACTTAGAGAAATAGGAATTTATTATGTACATCCCATCCATCTACCTTCAAATACAATCTCAAAGGATATCCTGTTCTCCAAGTCATTTGGGAGAGCACCAGTATCTTTGAAAAGTACTGTAGCAGTTGCCCTTTGTAACCTGGGGTGAGGGTAGGAAATGCTGCCACTGAAGTGGATTTTCTTATTTCATAGTGGAAGAGGATAAATATCAGTATTCCAGTGCCAGACAAGATGGCATGGTTATAATGATGGGCAGCAGGGAAAGAATGGTAATCAAAATACTTTGGTTCATGTAGGTCTTTTTTTACCTTTAGTTTATCATGGAGTCTTTGGTACCAAAATAAATGGACAGCCTCCTACCATCCTACCTGATTTCTAGAAGTGTCTCCCTCACTTAAAATAGAGAAAGAAGAGAAAAGAAAAGAAAAGAAGAGAAAAGAAAAGGAAAATGGAAAGGAAAGGAAACTACTTCAGGTCTAGCAAGAAACAGAAGCCTGAATTGAGCCACAAAATAGTCTATTTCACCATGTACTCAACTGCCAGCAGTGAGTGAGTTTAGACATGTAGGGCTGCTTAACAAATTGCAACTCCACATCAGTTTGAGTAAGATGTTTAAAACATTACAGGTGTTGGGGTGCCAGGGTGGCTCAGTCGGTTAAGCATCGGACTTCGGCTCAGGTCATAATCTCACAGTCTGTGAGTTCGAGCCCTTCGTCGGGCTCTGTGCTCACAGCTCAGAGCCTGGAGCCTGCTTCAGATTCTGTGTCTCCCACTCTCTCTGCCCCTCCCCTGCTCACGCTCTGTCTCCCTCTCAAAATAAAATAAAGACACAAAAAATGAAAAAAAAATTACAGGTGTTTAAATAAGATCTCTTCCTATCCACCTTCGAAAGAACTTACAACCAGGGATGGCTGGGTGGCTCAGTCGGTTGAGCATCCGGCTTCGGCTCAGGTCATGATCTTGCAGTTTGTGGATTCGAGCCCCGTGTCAGGTTCGGTGCTGACAGCTAGCTCAGAGCCTGGAGCCTGTCTTCAGATTCTGGGTCTCCCTCTCTCTCTGACACTCCCCTGCTCACACTGTCTCTCTCTCTCAAAAATAAATAAGACATTTAAAAAAATTAAGAAAAAAGAACTTACAACCATTTATCAAAATAATTGTCCAGTGGGAAAGAGATATAACTAGAACGTTTTTGATTGTTGGAAGTTGGACACAGTTATTGCTAATTTCTGGATACCAAGAAAGTAATTTTCTCTTATTCAGGGAGAGATAATGATACAAGTGAAGTTTAGTCTTGGCTTACATGATGCAGGACTCTTGATCTATCTTTACCAATTCAAGACACCCACTTGGTTTCTTGGAGACAGCTTGGTCTTAGAGAACAGTGGTAGAATATTGTAAAATAACACATTTAAAAGTATGTACTATACGACTCTCTAATGAAACAAATAATATCATCATGCACCTTGACACTTGATATACAGTTATTGATTTAGCCATCTTACTATTCCAATAAGTCAAGAATACTGGAAAGAATTTATTTCACTTGGCTGGGAAAATGCTAAGTCTTCAGTGTCTAACTTTAGATAGATGTCATTTTTCTAACTCTGAGCCGTAATTTTATCTGTGGAGAGCCTCATCATTCCAATGTCTCCCAGAACATCAATTCAGTCCTTTTCATTGATGATACATGTGAATAGAATCTAGGGAACAAGAAATAGCAGGTACCTAGATGCTTTGATTAGACACATGCATGCAGGAATAAAGGAGATATACACTAAGGAAATTCAAAGTCTCAAAAGCCCAGCAAATTTTCCAAGGATATAGTAGTCTGGGGCATATTGAAAATTTGTTTTCAAAGTAAAACCACTCTATTTCTCTCCGTCTGGTATTTGAAAAGTAAGTTAGTTTGGATTTCAGAGGCAACATATGTGATATTTGGCATTTGTGTAATTTCAACCTATTTATTGGATAATTAGGCTATCAGCTTTTAATTGGGCCGAAATACAGAAAAAGACTCTCTGGTTTATTCAGGCTGTCATATAAGCAGTTTTGACACTTAGCCCTTATGACTCAACAGATTCAGTGATGCTTGAGATGTCTGTGACAGATTGGGATGTTGAAAGGAAGTAGTAATAAGCTCCAATAAGAGAATCGTAGCTCAGCTCTTAGGTTTTGAAGCAAAGGTAGGGTGTGTACTATACTATTGTGAGAAATAGCTCTTGCTCCTGTTAGATATTCTAAGGTTATTCATAAAACACCAAGTCATCATGTGACCTGAGCTTCTCAGTGTGGTCCATGTGATTTAATCTACAGAAGTATCCTTTTGGGCAAACCTAGAAGTGTTACGTATGGGAATAAACACAAGAAGATACTGAAGGTGTTAGGAAGGGTTATGAGCAGGTGCTCATCTTCTCTATGCACCAACTCCAGCTGCATTACCATCTTCTTCTCAACCTCTACTGAGAGTTTCAGGGAATACCTGATGTCAAATAGCTGAAGGTAATGAATTTGAAACCTGGTTGTAGAGAGCTCTGTATGGTATTCTGCAACCAATTCAGAGTAAGAGTAGAACACTGTATAAACACAATTCATGATATTCCCTGAAAGGCAGTGTATAAAAAGGTCCTTCCAGTAGGCAGCACTTTGAGTACAGATGATTTTTCCACTTTGATTAGGAGTGATGAACAGGGTGTGGCACCATTTAAATTCATGAGCTGTAGCTAGTGTTTGGCCAGATGATCAGGGATTTGTAGGAATATGTTTGGAATATTAATGACAAGGTTTGAAGGAAAATTATGTAAATGGGTCCCAAATTTGAAATATCTGTGCCCCATGTGAATGATCACCAGATGGCCCTGTCTGTAGAGGAATCTCTCAGTAATCTGTTGAAAGACTCACTTTTTTTGGTCAGGTAATTATTTCTGGGCTCTCCCAGTTTTTATTCTATGCAATCATGAACAAAATGCCATGATAGCTAGGGCAACATATCGAGGTAGGCTTATAAACATGAGGCTCCCCTCTTCATGGGTGTTATTTATGTTACTGTTCTTGAGTGTCCATCCTGCTAAGATCAGGGACATACACAGAACAGCTATTATAGCATAACAGTTTGGAAAGGCCAACTAAAAATTTGGGAGTTCACTTACATTGGACGCTTCCATTTTGAAAGTACAATGATTTGTCCTCATTGAAACTGACTTATTCTTGGTATTGCTTTTCTCTTTCTTCCTTACTTGTTTCTGCCAGCAATATTATTCAAGGACTTACTTCTCTTCCTATTTTTTGTCACCAAAAACAAAACAAAACGAAACAAAACATAACTTCTGACCAAGGAATTCATTTTACCACAAAAGAAGGAAATTGTTAAATGCTCATGGGTTTAATTTTAACTTAAAAAATGTATTCTATCACCAAGTTACCAATTGCTTTACAGAAAATAAAATGTTTATTTAAGACTAAGTAAGGAGCCAGATGGGAAACAATGCATTAAAGTGTTTTATGCTGTCCTATAGAGTGCAGAATAGATTCTTAACCAGCAAACAATATATGGTAATATTTTTCCCACAATTAGAACGTATGAGTCTTGAACCTAACGAATGGAAAAAAGAGTGGTACTTTCACAATAGCACTAAAATGGCCCAGTCTTCAAATGTTTGCTTCCTATTCCTGTGACTTAATACAGTGCTAATTATGAAGTTTCAGAAGACAAGGAATCAATACTTCTAATAATGGATGCATTGTTGCAATTGAATGCAGTTGAGAAAATCAAACAGCCAATTTTTGCCTTTCACACCACCAGACGGCTGGACCAACGGCAAAAAGGCTTGATTTAGTTAGCAAGTGATGCTTCCTGAGAGCAAATGGAAAATATATAGTAGTACTGGAAAGAAGTTATAAATACAAACCATACCCTTGTGAAAAATTCCAAAAATTAAAATCATTGTAGATATCCATAATTTCTTCTTTACTCAGTTATATATATACTTAAGTGTATGCATATTTTTCCAAACCTATTTCCTTATTATTTATACAGATTATGTGGACAAAATTAAATACGATTTGGTAAAGAGACTAGAGGATAGCAAGCTGAGATTGTGACTGAACAGTGGACAGAAAAAAAAAAACCCAACAGCCTAGCATGGATGTGGTATGTAGTGAGACTAGGTATGGATCTACACTTTTTTTGAGAGGTGAGACTTGCTACAGAATTTTCATTTCTATAATGAATAGTTACGATCTATTAGGCAGGTTCACATGGTTTTGGCTAGAGTTGTTGATTTGCTTATGAATATGGGAAGATGGATATGTTTGGGAGTGAGTAACCAAAGATTTGTTTTGTGGTAGATATTGCAGATGGGCAGTGGGTTTCTATTATAACAATTTCTAGAGAGCAGTTGTGGGTACTTAATGTCTGTGTTGTTCCTGTTGTATAGCCTCCAAACTAATTTCCTTGAGCGTTTCAGAAACTCCATGACTTCCCTAATTCCCTGTACTAAATTCCATTCTGCAAGGAAGCATTCTAAAGATTGAAACTTAGAAGGCTAATTGATTGACTGATTCACCCATTCATCGATTCATAGAAGAAATAATTATTGCCTATGATGAGGTTGCTGAGTAGAATATTTCCTTTTTTTCAGAAATAGAAAATGAGATTGAAATTTGGGAGAACAGAAGGTAAGGAATAATAACTGTTTTGTAAGGAAGAAAGGAGATCTCCAGAGTTCTGCTCCCCAAATCACCATCCCCCACTCCTTACATCCTCTCTTTCCCTGTCTATCTGAACTAGAAGACTATGGGGATTTATATGGATCAGAAGACTGTATCAGGGTTCTGAGTTATTGAATTGGAGTTGGTGCTAGTTGTTTGGAGAGAGGAGGGAGATACTTGCCGCTTCTACCAAAACTCAGGAAAGAGTATGTTGGATAATCATTTGTAAATGTTATGTGTTTATGCATAAAGGTAAGGTTAGTTACCTACTCTTAAGTCCTAGTTGTGCATGTAGCATATCTGATGGAATGTTCTGAGCCTACATAAACACTGGAAAGAGAAAATGGAACACTGGAGAACGAGGAAGTAAGAAAGAGAAAAAGTCAGAAAAGGAGCAGCAAGTACTTCTCTACCTCTGCACTGCCATTTGGCATGACAAAGATTCATAAGTTTCTCTGCGGAAAGTCGTTGGCTAGGCTGCCCTTACCCCACCCATGAAATTCAGTATCAGGTCCAATGGGAGGGTGCAAGAGATCAAGTCAGAAGAAAAAAATCCTACCTGCAACTGAGCTAAGCAATGGAGAAGGCCCCACAGATTGCCCTTAAAGAAGGATATCTTAAAAAAAAAAAAAAAAAAAAAAAAAAAAAACCAACTCTAAAACAAAACAAAACAAAAAAAAAAAAAGAAGGATATCTTCGGCAAGCTGAAGATGGTTGAGAAGCAACAAGAGCCAGCAAAGAATTGCAATTCCCTTGTTATGTAAATAATATTTGATCTTTTCATCACATCCTTTTAGACAGGCCAAAATCACAAAGGAGCTAGGACCTAAAGGAGAGGAAAGAATGAAAGAGCAGAACAAGCTCTATAACCCACCTGAGCTCCCTTAGGCCAAGATCTGGCATGGAGACAGGGTGTAGATGACTATAAAATCACACACAAGTTTGAAGAACTGGACTGGACTAGATATATACTTTTAACAACCAAAATGACCAGGAGAATATGGAATATGTTTGAGATATTAAGAGACAGGAAAGAAAGATGTGACATAGCACAGCTGGAAGTCAATAATTAGAGAAAGAGTATTTTATGCTTACACACCTTCCAAAGTCACACTGTTTCATGATCTATTTACATTTACTAAAAGATGAAAAAATATATCAGTGGAATAACCAAAGTGATTTGAGGTACAGAATAAGGAGAATTTGGTTTTGCTGGCTGAGTCTAAGACTAAGTCTTGAAGGATAACCAGGGAACTCTAGTGAAGAGGAATATGGACAAGCATCCTAATTAAATGGGACACCAAATGCATTTTAGCTGAAATTTTGTGATTTTGCTAAAAAACCAGGGACAAAGGAAAAAGGAGGAAATATGATGGAAAAGGTGAGCAGAGGTGGTGGGATGTGGTCAAAGTCTTTGGTCTGGGAATAACATGATCAAGTGCATATTTTGAGAGATAGCAGTGGTGGCAGGATTGAGTTTAGAGTAAAAAAGGAGATCACTTAAAAGTCTGCAGAGATAGATTACGAGATTTAAAGTGAAATAAGTTGAAAAAGGTGGAGGAAGAGCAGTTATACAAGATTTTCAGTGATAGAAATAGGAGAATTTGTATACTTAGCAAGGATAGATGGTGTGGAAGGAGGTCGTCTGGGTTTGAGTTTGGACTGGGTTTATAGTGAGAAATCTTTTATGGGTTGGTACATTGGATGTAGCATAAATATTAAGATGGAAAATTATTTGGTCTTCTTCTTCTTCTTCTTCTCTCTTTTCTTCCTTCTTCTCTGTCTTCTTCCCTACCATCTTTTACATACCTTTCAGTCTTTCTGTTTACATTTTATTTTCCACCTGATTTCCCAATAAGAATTTGAAGTGGTTGGGGCACCTGGGTGACTTAGTCAACTGAGTGTCCGACTTTTGATTTTGGGGCAGAGGTCACTATCCTGGGGTCATGGGATTGAGCCCTGTGTCAGGCTCCACACTGAGCTTGGAGGCTGCATGGGATTCTCTCTCTCTCTCTCTCTCTCTCTCTCTCTCTCCCTCTGCCCCCCTACCCCACTCACAGGTGCTCTCTCTTTCTGAAATAAAAAAGTAAAAAAGAAGAATTTGAAGTGGTTAATAATTAAAGTTGTTCTTTTTGTGTTGTTCTAACATTTTTAGTGAATTACCCTTTTCTTTAATCTCCCACATTTTGGAGCATTGTTAAATTGTCCTGGGGGACTAAGAACTTGATCCTGCTTTGCATTCTTAAACAATAGCATTCTCTTATGCCTGTAGATAAATTGTTATTAAAATAATCATATTGAGCAATAACTAATACTTAATGTTTGTGCCTTGTTAAAATTAGGCTTCAATGTAACTTACTTCCAGTTACCTCATTAAAAGTCATATATAACAAAAAAATCATATATATATATATATATATAACAAAGATCTATATTCATGGTTTTAGATATATTCAAATATAATAAGTTATAATATGCAAAGACAAAAAATACAATAAAACAAAAATAGAAAGATTCTAAGAACACTGACTTGATAAACAAAATGCTTGACCATTTATATGTTTTAAAGTCCTTGACAAAATACAAAACAAAATATTTTGGCTAGTTTTTCTTTTGGATTAATTTAAAATATGATTTATCCCTTTAATCTATTAGTATAAGAAAGGGGGAATTTGATTTTATATGGCCCACTGCCATCCAAAAAGCAATGTACCAGTAATGTAACTTCTTTGATAGATACATAGTACTTAAACCAGATGAAAAAATCAACATGTTTATTTTTCATCAAGCTAAGGTCAGTAGAAATATTTCTGTGTAATGTAATATATCATCATGGGATGTCATCTTGAGAAGGTCAATTTAAATAAGAAAGAAAAACTTGTAGCCTAGATGAAAACCACAACCAAGCCTCCAAAGAAATACAGGACTGTAAGCTGTGTTCCAATGCAGGAATGTTTGATAATTGCTTTCATTAGGTAATTTCTGGGATAGGGCAATTCTAGCATGTTTTTGTTGGGGGAAGAGAGGGGGCTTAATTTGGTCTACATAATGCCAGCCTCCTGCAAGGAGAAAGGCCCAATTAAAGGGACATAAACATATTTTAAGTGTCGTCATACGTGCTCCCGTAGCATGGGACCTTTATTTAGCATAACCTTACCACTCATAACTGCAACCGGGGCTGGACTTACTTAGAGAAATACTGGAAATTTTCCAGGTGACTGGTTAGTTAATTGGCCCTCCTTTGGGGATGTGGCAGGAGAAGTAAAGGAAGGAAGATCGGTTTCCTGATGTTCCTGAAAACTATTTAGAAATACAGCATGATGAGAATTTACCAACTTTTTCCTTTGGGTATTATTGCACTTAGTAGAATGATCCAGGTTCTTCTAGGGTCCAAGTGATGCCAGGAAATAAATTTAGCCATGGAAGGAACAGATATTTTCTTCTCTATATAATTTGGCACAATGCTTAAACCAATTAACATCCACAGAGAAGAAAGCTGAATAAATAAAGCACCTTTTATAAGGTACATGTCTTTAAAAGTAAAATACTAAGAAAAATTATGCAACATATTTTACACTTCTTATGTAGTATAATTTAAGGAAACCCTTCAGTGTTAATATGGTGCATTAAAAATTCTGTGGTGTCAATAAAAAGTTAAAAGCAAAATCCTATATTAATACTTCTTTCATAAGCAGCTGTTGTAAAGAGTTACTCAGAGGTTTTAAGAATAAACAAAGAAAGTATTATGCATAATAATCATGTTATGAAATAAATGTGTTTTGTTTAGAAAAGATCTTTCATCTTCAAAGGTTTTAATAGTCACAGCAGGATAAAAATGTGGTAGCTCTTGCGTACAAATCCTTTTTGTACATTAATTTAGAGAGGTTCCCCCCCCAAAAAAAATCTATAAGCACCCTTCATATTTTTAGCCTTGAAGGTGTGAAGTATTTTCAGTTAAATGTCTCCGGTTGAATTACATAGTTATTCACAAAGCAAATATCCTTCAATATTTATAAACATCAAATATTCTATAAAAATTTTTAGAAAATTAGTAATTTTTTCAACAAATATTCACTGAGAATCTACTAGGAGCTCAGTATTTGGATACAGAACCAAATCCTAGAGATACAAAGGTAAAGAAAATGAGTAGCCTCTATTTTTTGCCATGGAGATACTTATGTAATTCAAGCCATGTAATACCCATTATTTAAATATGTATTACTATGCGTCAGACATTTTCATCCAGATGTCTTCTGTTAATCCAAATATCCCAAATTAAACTACTTATTTCCTTTAGATATGCCAACAGAAACCACTGCTTCCTCTTCATGCCCATGTTTTTATATTATTTTTATTATTTTTATTATTATTATTTAAATGTTTTCATTTTATTTTTGAGAGACAGAGAATGAGCGGGGGAGAGGTAGAGACAGAGAGGGAGACACAGAATCCAAAGCAGGCTCCAGGCTTCCAGCTGTCAGCACAGAGCCTGACACGGGGCTCAAACCCACTAGCTGTGAGATCATGACCTGAATCGAAGTCGGACGCTTAACTGACTGAGCCACCCAGGCTCCCCATGTCCATGTGTTTTAAAGAAGAACCTTCTCAAACTCCTAAATTTAAAAATTCACATTCTTTTGATTTCTCTTCCTCTCCTTTATCCCTTTATTTAGTCATTTGATTTCTTTCCCTATCCGAGTTCATCTAGCTATTCAAAAATCCTGTCTTTTCTATTTTTAAACTACTTATTTTTATTCCTACATTACCATTCCAGGAGAAGTAGCTTGGTAGACAGTATATAGATCCTGAACACATTTTTTTAAAAGAATTACACATAAGAATTTCAGTTTTTGAAGCTGCTATAAATTATGTGGCATTTAAAAAATGTTGGTTTCCAATTGTTCAACGCTACTGTAGAGAAAAGTCTATTGATCGTCTATCCTGTGACATAATAATGCTAAACTGATTGAGTCCTAAGGTCTGTTTTGTTGATGTTTGGGGACTTTCTACAAAGACAAATATTTCACTTGAGAGTAAGAACAGTTTCTTTGCTTGCTTTTTTTTCTCCCTATGGGAATGTCTTTCATTTATTTTCCTTGTCTTATTGCACTGGCTATAACTTTCAGTACATTATTGAATAGCTATGATAAGAATGAACATCTGTATAGCATTTCAAATGTTATGCCTATTCAACTTCCACTGTAAAATATGGCGTAAGTGTAGATTTTTGTAGAGGTTCTTTTTAAGATTGAGAAGTTTTTTTATTCCCAATTTTCTAGAAAAAAATTTTTAAATAAAATATAGGTATTGAATTTTGTCAAATGTGTTTCTTGAACGTATTGATTTAATCATGGGTTTTTTCTTGTGTAGTCTACTAATACGGTAAATTATATTGGTTGATTTTCAAATGATGAACCAGCTTTATATTACCGAGATAAACCTTACTAGCTCGAGATATATATTTCTTTTGCATACCTCTGAGTTTAATTTACTAATATTTTTGTTCAACATTTTTCCCCTATAAAGTTTTATTTTCTTGTAATCTTTTTGTCTGGTTTACTATCAAGTTAATTGGCCTTACAAATGAACTGAGGTGTTTTCACTATTATTTTCTAGAAGAGATTTTGTGGAACTGGTGGTCATTTTAACTTTAAATGTTTGGCAGAATTTATGAGTAATATAATCTGGGACTAAAGCGTTCTTTATTTTTATGAAGACTTTCAACTATGAATTTAATTAGTCTTATCTACCTCTTTATGTAGCTATCTTACCACTTAGGTTATCTACTTCTTTTAGCATGAGTTTTGATAGCTTGTATTTTTTAACAAATGGATCTATTCTGTCTAAGTTGTTGAATTTATGTGAATAGAGTTGTCGTATTATTTCTTTCTTATCTTTTGAATGTCTATTGGTTCAATAATATTATCTCCTCTTTCTATTTTTTAATGGTAAATTATTTGTTTCCTTTTCTTGATCAGTCTGGCTGAAGGCTTATCAATTTTATTGATCTTTTCAAAGAACTACCTTTTCATTTCATTATTTTCTCTATTATCATCCTGTTTCAAATGTATTGATTTCTCCTTTTATTTTTATAATCCCATCCCTTTTGGTGTTTGGTGTTAGTTGGCTCATCTTTATTAAGTTTCTAAAGTTTCCAACTTCCTTTATTCATTTGAAACTGTCTAATATAAGCACTAACGGGTGTATATTTCCTCTTACGCTTTTCTTTAGCCTTTAAAACATTTATGTCCCTCAAATTTGGATGGTATATTTTAATTTTTGTTCACTGAAAATATTTTCTAATTTCCCTTGAGTCTTCTTTATTTATAAATTATTCAGTATAATGATGTTTAAGTTCCTAGCATGTTAAGTTTCATAAAGCTTGCTTTGTGATTCAGAATATAGGCTAAGTTGGTGAAAGTTTCATGTGCATATAGAAAAAATTTCACTCTTCTTAGGTGAAGTTATCTATATGCTATTGTTCAGATATGCTATATTTTTACTGATATCTTTCTACTTCTTTTATTCGTTACTGAAAGAGGTGTGCTAAAGTCTATAATTTAAGCTTTGTCTTTGTCTATTTATTAATTCCCTCCTACTTTTTTTGTTTTATGTATTTTTTATGTATTTAGAAGCTCTGTTATTATGTGCATACATACAAGATTGTCATGTCTTCTTGAAAACTTGACAATTGACCCTTACCCTTTAGCTTTATGTAATATCTTTCTCTATTCCTAATCATAGTTTTTGATGCTGTTGTTCTGCAATATGTTTTGTCTTCAGCTTTTTCTTCTATAAATTACATTTTCAAGCTATCTTTTCCATCTTTTTATTTTTAACTTTTGTTCATCATTATGTTTTTAGTGGTTTCTTATAGGCATCTAGTTTTTTTTATCTGATCCGAAACATGTCTTGTAATCAATGTGTTAAAATCATTTACATTTATTATAATTATATGTGATTAGATTTATATGTGTGTTATTAGTATTTATTGGCCTTCTCTTTGTCCCTCTACTATATGCATTTCTTTTTCTTTTCTTGCATTCTTTGTTTTTTAAATGTTTATTTATTTATTTTGAGAGAGAGTGATGGGGGTGGGGCAGAGAGAGAGAGGAAGAGAGAGAATCCCAAGCAGGGATTCTCCCAACATGGAGCTCAGTCTCATGGTTTATGAGATTATGACTTAAACCAAAATCAAGAGTCGAATACTTAACCTACTGAGCCATCCAGGTGTCCTGTTTTCCTCTCTTCTTTTGAATCATTTGGATAATTTAAACTCAAGTCACTGACTTTCTTAGTGTGTGTGTGTGTGTGTGTGTGTGTGTGTGTGTGGTTTCTCTAGATATTAAAAAGCATACTTTATGGGTATTGTAACATACATAAAAATAAATATATATTTATGTAAAAATATTTCTGAAAAATCTAAAATATTACTTGATAATCTCTTCTTTCCTTAGAGTAGCTAAACATGCCATGTAATAGAAATAAAACACTTATGTCAATATGTATTTCCACTGATAAATAAAAAGTTTGTTTAAAGTTTTATTATTTTGAATTTTATACAAAATATTTTTATAGGTACTTTGGTATATATATTTTAAATAAATTATAAATTCTGTGTTATTGAATCTTTATGGGAGTAATTTCTCACATTTAGTTTTTTTTAATTTTTCTCTAATGTTTTATTTATTTTTGAGAGAGAGAGAGAGACAGTGTGAGCAGGGGAGGGTCAGAGAGAGAGGAAGATACAGAATCTGAAGCCTGATGTGGGGCTCGAACCCACAAACAGCGAGATCATGACCTGAGCTGAAGCCGGACTCTCAACCGACTGAGCCACCCAGGTGCCCCTCACATTTAATTTTTAAGTAAAATAGTTTAAAATTCTATTAAATTATACAACTAGACAATTGTTCATTGCATGCTTATACCATACCCATAATAGTGATCTTTATGTGATCACTACTATATTTAGCTTATGTCATTAAAGACTTAGATTCAATTATTTGAAGAATATGACCTTAATTCTAATTAAACTGTAGAAACACACAGAAACACTTCAAGAAAAAATAAAGAGAAAAGAAATAACTTTAGACACAGTATTTTTGTTGAAAAATCAAGCCCATGTTACAGTTCACCCATACCCAGAGAGATTTTTTTTTTTCAGTTTGCACATAGAGAACTAGAACTTATCATTTGTAGAGAAGAAATATTGCTAGTGATTAATGGATAGAAAAATAAGCATTCAAATCAAATAGTGAATGTTGAGCCCAGAGATATAAAATTAGCAAAAATAATCTAATAATGCCAGATCAAAATATAAAGTAAGTTAAAGCAGGAATGTGTAAAAACCCAAGAATGTTTCTATTAATGTTATAGACACATCACTACAAAGTTAACATGATGATGATGATGGTATAACAGGACTAAAATGGAATTTTATATTTTTTATTTCCTATTAACTTGAGAAGCACAATAAAGTATTATTAAAATGTAAGCATTTATATTTAAGTAAAATATTTAAAAAACAAGTAAAAAGATCAGATTTGAAAAGACGATATGGGACAAGAAACTCCACTCATCTTGATATCCTTCTATTCCAATAATCTAATCCTATCTGTGTAAGGATTTGTGTGTAAATAAGGACTAGGTAATAAATAATGGCTTATATTCATTAAAGATATGCTAGCAAGATTTTTCATAAAAATAATTTTTAAAATTAGAAAAATTTAGGTTTAAAATGTTTTCAAATACTACTTTAAAAGGTTTTTATTTAAATTCCAGTTGGTTGACATACAGCATAATATTGGTTCCTGGTGTAAAATGTAGTGATTCAACAGTTCCATACAATATTTGGTCTGGTAGAGCTTACATTTATTTATTTATTTACTTACTTATTTACTTATTTATTTATTTATTTATGTCTTTCAAGTTTGTATTTGAATTCCAATTAGTTAATGTACCATGTAATAATAGTTTCAGGTATAGAATTTGGTGATTTATCACTTACATACAACACCCAATGCTCATCACAAGTAGGGCTTACTACTTTTAAATCATTGCTAAGAATAAACCCATAGTAACCAAAGATAATTGGTTCTTTCTACCAATCTATTTATTTCAGTTATATGTGTGATTTTACTTTCAAGATCCTGTCAGATGCTAATTGGAATGATCAATTATGTTTCTGAGACCAGATACTTTATGACTTACATAAAACACTCTAGAAAAAGAAATAATACAACACACAAAAAAACTGCCATTGCAGCTAGACATCTCTCCTCTTCCTTTCTAACAGTTTCTCTCTGAAGAGAAGTCTTCTGTTTAATGAACAAACTGACAGAGACTAGAGAGTATACTTGTTTCTCCTATTTTCCCTTGTTCTAACTGAGTCATCCTTTGTTCACTGAATCACTACTAACAACCTGGCACTAGAGAGAGTTAACTTTCTTGGTAATGCTCCTCTTCCTCTTTTCTTCATAAAACAATAAAGACATGCATTGCTGACAGAATGGTTTCAGGTAGAGCCAGGAGTATACTGATTAATTCTCAGTAGGTAGAAATGCAAGCATCGAGGTTCAATGAGCCCTTCCTTGAGCCCTGAGCTTACCTTCTCAATCTTGGTAAGTCTACCAGGGATGCCAAGACCTGACCATGCTCTTTTCCTGAATCATTTCTCAGGATTGTGTTTGCAGTGAGCAGTATTTTGGGATGGGGTGACATCTATCTCCAGGCACAGAACAGCCTTCCTTCCATTTATTAAAAAATGGAATAGAGCCTCCATAATCAGTGGTTCTCTCTTAGAATGCAACCCACTGCAGGTGAAGAAATCTTTTATGGACTTTGCTGTGGATACAACTGTGCCCTTCCAAAATTCAACCACTGAAAGTCTAACCCCCAATGTGACTGTCTCTGGTCTTTAGACAGTAATTAAAGTTAAATGAAGTCAAAAGGATGGGGACCTAATTTGATAAAATTGTGAGAGAGATTGCACTTTCTCTGCACCTTGTGAGGACACAGGGAGAAGGAAAGCCAGGAGGAGAGCTCTAACTAGACACTGACCATGCTAGTATCTTGATCTTGGATTTCTCAGTCACCCTAAGTATGAGAACATAAGTTTCTGGTGTTTAAGCCACAAAACCTGTGGTGTTTTATTATAATAGTCTGAGCAGACTAATACAGGCCCTTTATGTCAGTCCTGCGGAATTTGAGCATGAGAGTATGGGGAACTGTCAAAGAAAAAAAAAGGAAGATTAATAAAATCTTTTGTATCTTATCCAGAAATCTCATGTATTTTCTCAATACCCTTGAAATAATAACAGGTTAACTTGTTGGCTTGCAAGTCAGATAAAACCATAGACCCTACATACTGCTTTAATTTAGGATGCCCCTAAAACAACCAGCTACTAGTAAATGCCAGCAATGATGATAATGATGAGGATAGTGATGGTAGAACCTTCTTGTCCCAGCAGCTATGACTGTCACTATGATCATGCACGAGACACCCTGTTCATCAATTTTTACATATTATCGCAATTAATTTTAAGAACAACCTGCAAAGTAGTTAACATTAACTGATCTGATTTATGTTTTTGTTAAGAGATTATTCTGAGGGGCGCCTGGGTGGCTCAGTTGGTTAAACCTCCAACTTCAGTTTAGGTCATGATATCACGTTAGTGGGTTCGAGCCCCACATCGGGCTCTGTGCTGACAGCTCAGGGCCTGGAGCCTGCTTCGGATTCTGTGTCTCCCTCTCTCTCTGCCCCTCCCTGCTCATGCTCTGTATCTCTCTGTCTCAAAAATAAATAAAACATTAAAAAAATTAAAAAAATCGATTATTCTGACTACTATGTGAACAACGGAATCAAAGTAAAGTGAGCAGCTATTGAAATAATCTATAAAATATAATAGAAGTTCCAATTTGTGCTAGGGATATGATAAATATTGAATTGCATCCTTATTAATCATTTCAGAAAACTCAATATACTCAATTAATGTTACCTTATTTTATTTTACTGTTCAAGGTTTCAAAATTTATTGCCTTTTTTTATGTTTACTTAGATAAATTTCATACAAATCAAACAAAGTTAAGGTCCTGACAATGGTATATCCAAGGCTTAAACTGGCAATTTTGAGTGGGGTTGTAGTCATCTACATTCACTTTGCTCAATAGAATCTGAATTCTCAGCAAGGCTTTTTAGGTTGACCCACACTGAATGCCAATCAGGTTGATTCAGATAATTAGAATATCTATGCAGTTTCAGCCTTTTTAAAAATGTTTCCAGGGGTGCCTGGGTGGCTCAGTCAGTTAAGTGTCCGGCTTTGGCTCAGGTCATGATCTCATAGTTAGTGGGTTCAAGCCCATGTTGGGCTCTGTGTTGACAGCTCAGAGCCTGGAGCCTGCTTCAGATTCTGTGCTTCCCTCTCTTTCTGCCCCTCCCCTGCTTGTGCTCTGTCTCCCTTTCAAAAATAAATAAACACTAAAAAAATAAAGAAAAATGTTTCATATGGATTTTTTTTTCGTTTCCAAAATGTATGTGTACTGGGGTATTAGCCTGCATTATATTTATGTGAGGAAATGTGTTAATTTCCAGTCTTTCTCAAGGAATCACAGCTATGGCCAAACCCTGCCCTTTCCTCTCAGACTGACTCGATTTTTCCCTCTTGTCATATTGTTCTCATACAGGCTGTGGAGAATGAATGAGTGTCTGGTTTTCAGTTTCCCACACTTCCTCAGATTAAAGGGTTATGCTAAATTCTATTTATAAATGGCTGTTTTCTATTCTCCTTGTGTGACCAGGGGAAGGCAGTAATAGGTACCACAAAGTCACCTGCCCAAGAGGGCGTTGACCATCTCTTGTAAATTATTTCCTTTGGCTTTCTAGAAGCCCCTCTTCCCTGACCTCTTTGTTTACCGCCCCTCGCAGTACTTCATAGTTTATTTTATTTTATTTAATGGTTATTTATTTTTGAGAGACAGAGAAAGAGCATGAGCAGGGGAGGGCAGAGAGAGAGGGAGACATAGAATCCGAAGCAGGCTCCAGGCTCTGAGCTGTCAGCACAGACCCCGATGCGGGGCTCGAACTCAGGGACCACGAGTTCATGACCTGAGCCGAAGTCAGCACTCAACTGACTGAGCCACCCAGGCGTCCCAGTACTTCATAGTTTAATACACAAGTGTAAGGTTCTTTGAATCAGCCACCTGCTCCTTATGAGTCCTACACAAATTTTATAAGGAACATTTAGTCTCTGTGGTGTTTTTTTTTTTTTTTAATTGCTTTTTGGGAGATGTATTAGCAGTATTGCAAGAAATCTGTAGAAAAGTTGAGCAAGAACAGAGAGTAGCACAAACTATTCATTCTGTTTTTGTTCTGAAACATGTCACCAAAAACTGATAATAACTGAAGCAAACCTAATGTTTAAGTGAAAGAAAATGGTTTCTTGAAAATTGTGCCAATTTCTAGGAGAAAATTACTTACTGATTACATTTTTCATTTACATGTACATAGTGGGTATTAAATTTTTTAGAAAATTTTTATTAAAAATTACTTTGGTAAATAAATTGTTTGGAAAAAAATAGTTAAAGCTAATTTTGCCAAAATTAATGTTGCCTTATTTACATTCTATGTATTTTATTATTTTTTAAGCTGTTGAGAACATTTTTCATGTATCCCTACGGTCTATTGCTTAAACGTTTCCATTCACCTTGATTATTTATTAGTTATGGATTGAATTATTATGATCTGGGAAGCGAATTCAAATTAATTCCTTGCTCTGGCTGTTCTTTTTGTTTTTCTCCTTTGTGGAAGCCTATCTAAAAGCCAGTTATGAAGTTTTTATTCCAATGTGGCTATCTCTGTGCTCTGATCATCTGCATTAAAAGATCAATAGAATACATCCCCGGACAGTCAACTCTACTATTTCATTAACATCGTTTCAAGATGGGAGACTAGTAATAACATTGCCTAGCTAATAGGTTTACTGGGAAAACTAATTAGTTAATACTTGCAAAGACAATTTAAATAGTCTAATTTTTTTCCCTAAGAAATGCACACATCATAAAGGAAATGCAAACATTCCTTCAAACCACAAGCCATGCTGTATTTAAAAAGCTAAGATATTCAATCTAAAAGTTATCTGTCAGAATTTTTTCTTTAATGAATAATTCAACGTTTAATCCATTAATATTAACCTTTTCATTTTAAATATAGCCTGATGTCAAATATATATTTAAAAAAAAACCCTTAGAGTTAGTATGTCCTTTGACCAGAATTTTTGCTTCTAGAAATTTATTCTAGGAAAATCATTATGAGTATGTGCAAAGGCCTAATGACAAGAATATAGATCAAAACTGAATTTAAAGCAGTGAAAAATAAACAAATGAAATGCTCAACAATAGGGAAAGCTAAACAAATTATACTGTAGTCATAAGTATAAATACTGTGCAACCATTGGAAATCATATATGGAAATATTTCATTACAAAAAAATTCATTTAACATATTATTAATAAAATACTTATGAAGAATTTGGTTATATTAAGTTAAGTCTTTATTTCTGTTTTGGAACAATTAGCGGTGAGTTTGTGAATTTATGTATTAATTTTAGGGAAAATGAATAAAATCTATTTGTCCTTAATTTTAAAGTATATATATGCAAACATTTATATACACATAAACATCTCTGTGTTTAGACATAAGTATGTATGTATATGCATTTACTTGAAATGTGATGAACCCGTTCATAAGCTTGGGTTTTTTTATGGTTTTCCATATATTTAAGAGAAATTCTGCCATCAACATTTGTTAAATTTAGAATCAAAATAGTTGTTAGGAAGATATATGAAGCCTGGTAACAAGTTATTTCTCTACTATATCAAGACTTTAAGTATGAAAACCTTTAGTTTACTCATTACCCAAATGGTCAGAGATCACTGAATTTGTCTAGAATACAAGATTTTCATAAATCATTCTTTCAGGAATTTGTGAATTTATTTTATTGATTGTGGAATCAATAGATCATTTCTAATGAATCTGGCATGTTTAATGAATAAAGGTTTGATCTAAATATTACATCTAAAGTAGTGAGGCATTTATATTCCAGTGGACAGGATCACTTAAACCCTGATTAGTTAACAGACTGTATTCATGAGAACAGTGTATTGATTTCAATGGCTTTATTGATTTTCAGTCTGTTGAACCTAGGTACCTTGCAAATTTATGGGCTGGCTTCATTGACTGTGCTTCGATGTAATATATAGTTGTTTTTAGAAAGTGCTATAAGAAGTTTCTGGCATCTGACCTTCCCTATACAAGATCGTTAACCTGTAATTTTTTACTATTTTCAAAGGTCTTTCATAGAAGAATAGTAAAATCATTAATTTTAAGTTCTATTATGTATAAAAGGGAAAGCGAAAAGCTAGGTACTATTGAAAAAATGAAATCTGTTTAAAGTAAATTTTTCATAGATTTTAGTTTATTTGAAATACAACTTTTTAGACAAGAGACATGACTAAGAGAACTTAAGTCAGCCCTTATTGCATGCTGTTATTGGACCCCATTGGGTTACTTGGCCCTAACCAGCAAAATATTAGAACATGCATTACAGGGTATAGTCACAGCATTTCCCATTATGCCTTACAGAATTATTTCAACTCTTTCAAACAAAATTAGCTGAGTTTCCTATAAAGTTTGATTCTGAATCTTTTGATACTGTGAATTCAGTTTAAATATTTCACATAGTTCAGTACTAGAGAAACTAATTCTACTTTTATTGTTAATATATTGTGAACCATATGAAGTCTTTAAAAATTGAAAAAAAATGTTTCTTGCACAAGTCATATCATTATTAAAGATGTCTAGAGTGATTAATGAGATTATTTAAATCCCCTGGCTGGGTTTCACTTAATCATTCTGCCAAAGGTGTGTAAAGTTGAAATTTGTTTATTTGTTCTTAATGACCTTGAGTATAGATATATGCATTCAAATTTAACCTATGGTTAAATTTACAATGTTCTATATCTACTTTCATTCATGACATCAAACACTGGATATCTCAGCAATATTTTATTTTTTATCATTTGAATAAACTTCTGTTCATTGCCTGTCTTTAGTACCTCCCAGTAAAAATTTCTTCCCCTGTATGTTCTTATCCAACTAGTTAATAGAAGTGTTATACTGGACAGTACTGTGGTTTGCTGATAGATTTCCTCTTCTAGATTGATATTGATCCATGAATCAATTCAATCATGAAATAAAGATAGATAGATGACATAAAGGTAAAGACAGAACAAATGAACAAACTTCTATTGACAGTCTAACATATGCCAGGATTTTGCTCTACGATTAGCTGAGCAACTAAGTACTTAATTGTTGAATTTTACTACTTGGGTTAGAACTCTTTATTTGCCAGTTACTAGCTGTTTGACTTTGATGAATGATTTAAATTTTCTGTGATTTGTTCCCCAACTATAAAATATATAACTGAGGCCCTTGAGTGACTCAGTCAGTTAAGCAATTGAGATAGCCTGCTTAACATTCTCTTTTTTTTCTCTCTCCCTCTGCCCTGTTCCCTGCTTGCAGTCTCTGTCTCTCTCTCTCAAAACACAAAACAAAACAAAACAAAACAAAACAAAACAAAACAAAACAAAAAAACAAAAAAATGTGTCAAAGACTACATCTCAATAGGAATTTTAAAATATGTTTAACTCAATGAAAAGTCAAAATTTGTGGGATACAACCAGATAGTCCTTAGAATGAAAGTCTATGCTCACAAATGTGTAACCTATATGAAATGGACCAATCCCTTGAAAGATATAATCTACCAAATTCAAACAAGGATAAATAGGTAACCTGAAAGGCCCACATCTATCAAAGGAATCAAATAATTGTTAATAACCTTCCACAGAAGAAATGACCAGGCTTATGTGGTTTGACTTGTGAAGTCTATAAAAATTTTTAAGGAAAGATAATACTTATTTTCTATAATCTCTTCTAGAAAATAGAAGAGGGAAGAGTTTCTAACTCATTCAATGAAGCCGGCATTACTCTAATAATAAAACCAAATAAAGCCATTATATAAAAGAAAAGTACAGACCCATCCCTAATTAACATTCATGTAAAAATCCTCAGCAAAACATTAACAAACAATGCCAACAAAGTATAAAATTTATCCACCACAGTCACATGGTATTTATTCCAGGTATGTGAATCTGATTCGACTTCCAAACATCAAATGATGAAGTCTAAACACCAACGGGCTAAAGAAGAAAAATTGAATTATAATATTAATAGATGCTGAAAAATCATTTGATACTATCCCAAACCATTTATATAAAAACTCAGTAAACTAGGAAGAGAAAGGAAATTCCCCAACTTGAGAAGGAAGATATATAAAAAGCCTAGAGCTAACATCATACTCAATGATGCTAATTTGCTTATAATAACCAGAATATAGCAAGGATATCTCTATATACATTCCTATTCAATATCATACTGTGAGCACTAGCTAATGAGATAAGTAAAGAAATATTCAGATTGGAAAGGAAGAAATAAATTTTTTTATTTGTAATTGACATGATTGTCAATGTAGAAAATCCCCAAAACTCAACAAAAAATACTCCTGGAACTAAGAATCATTTATAGCAAGGTTGCAATATTCAATACAAATATACAAAAGTCAATTTCTTTTTTATGATAGCAATGAATGATAGGAATTTGAAATTAAAAACACAATGCAAATGATATTAACACAAGGAAACTGTAAGTATAATTTGTTAGAGACTGTGATGAGATAAATCAAAGAATATCTAAGTAAATTGAGAGATATTTCATGTTTATGAATAAGGAGACAATATTGTTAAGATGTCAGTTCTTTCCAACTACATCTATAGATTCAACACAATCAAAATCCTAGCAAGTTATTTTGCGGATATCAACAAACTTATTTTAAAGTTTATATGGAAAGACAAATCTCTAAGTAGTCAACACAATACTAAGCAGAAAAACAAAGTCAGAGGACTGACACTACCTTACTTCAAGACTTATTTTAATATATAAATAAGGACAATGGGATATTGGTGAATAGACAAACCAATGGAACAGTATAGAGACCAGAAAAAGACCCACACAAATATAGTCAATTGATCTTTGACAAGTAAGCAAAGGGAATTCTTGGAGAGCAGATAATCTTTCCAAGAAATGGTGCTGGGAAAACTGGACACCCACATAATATATATATATATATATATATATATATATATATGCAGAGAGAGAGAGAGAGAGAGAGAGAGACCGATCTCATACTTTTTAGAAAAAAAATAACTCAAAATGGAACATCAAGCTATATATAAGTTGCAAAAGTATAGAACTTTGGAGGATAATATAGGAGAAGATTTAAGTAATTTTTGGTTTAATGGTGCCTTTTTAGGTCCAACAGCAAAGAAACTATCCATGAAAGAAACAATTTAAAAGTTAGTCTTCAATAAAAATAAAAACTGTCTGTGAAGGACACTCTTAAGAAAGTGAAAGACAAAACAGACTGGAAGAACATATTTGCAAAAGGCACATCTGATAAATGACTGTTATTAAAATATACAAAGAACTCTTAAAACTCAACAATAAGAAAATAAACAATTTAGTTAAAACTTGAGTGAGAGTTCTGAACTGACACTTCTCCAAAGAAGATGTACAGATGGCAATGTACAAAGCATATGAAAAGATGCTGCACGTTGTGATATCAGGGAAATGCAAATTCAAACAACAATGTTTCGATATCACTAACCATCTATTAGAATGGCCATAATCCCCCAAAACTGACAATACCAAATGCTAGTAAGATTGCATAGCAATGGAAACTCTCATTCATTCTTGCTGGGAATGGAAAATGGCACAGTCATTTTTGAAGCCAGTTTAGTAGTTACTTGCAAAGTTACACATAGTCTGATCATTTGATCCAACAATTGCACCCAGATATGTCCCCAAAGGAGTTGAAAACATAAGTCCACACAGAAACTGCACACGAATGTTTATAGTGGTTTTGCTTGTAATTGCCAAAACTCTGGAAGCAACAACAACATTGTTCCTTAATAGTTGAATGGATAAAACAAACTGATTTTTCTGCACAACGCAATGTTATTCAGTGACAGGAAAAAAAAAAACTATGAAAAAATTTGAGGAAGCTTAAATGTATATTTCTTTTTTTTTAATTAAAAAAAATTTTTTTTACATTTATTTATTTTTTGAGGGATAGAGTGAGACAGAGCATGAGCAGGGAGGGTCAGAGAGAGAAGGAGACACAGAATCTGAAGCAGGCTCCAGGCTCTGAGCAAGCATTCAGCACAGAACCTGACGTGGGGCTCGAACCCACCAACTGTGAGATCATGACCTGAGCCGAAGTCAGACGCT